>JADRCH010000193.1:792914-911862 GCA_019843965.1 Rhynchomys soricoides | reverse complement strand
CTCTCTCTCTCTCTCTCTCTCTCTCTCTCTCTCTCTCTCTCTCTCTCCCCCTCCCTCCCTTTCTCTCTCCCTCCCTTTCTCTCTCCCTCTCTCCGTCCCTCCCTCCCTCCCTCTTATTTTCTCCTCTCTTTCCATGCTTACTTTCCCACTAATAAATCTTTATCAGGCAGGTTTATTCAATTTTTTAAGAATTTTTTCTGAAAATTTTTTATTCAGAATTTTAAGCCAAGATTGTCCAATTCAGGCATAAAGCTCACAAAAGGCTTTCTTCAGACTTTAATGCACCAATGATGACCTATTTGTTCAGACATTTGTATTATAAGCCACAGATAATGAAACAGAAATCCCTGCATGTGTCCCAATCACAGAGAAAGAAGTAACTGTTATGAGAATCCAAGATAGATTAGCATAAAATTCAATCAGGAAAATGGCTTTGCTTCTTCATAGCTGTCAACTGGGCTATCAGTAGCCATCTTCAATCTGTCAGAATGTCTTAAGAAGGAGTTTGCTTTGTCTGCTCTGTTCATGCATCTGAGCCTTTAAAAGGACAATCATTGTATGCAAAGCATTATAAAGCAGGCTTGCTAGGTGCAGAGCTTTATTCCCTGGAGAGAAAAGCTAAACAATGTCAGTAAAGGGAGAGTCAGGCTTTGTTCGGGCTTCTTCCTTGTGGTTTTAAAAATGTGTTAGGGTCGAGATCTGATCTGAGAAACAGAATATCACAATCAAATTTCAAAGAACAAGAGACTGTGTGAGAGTAGAGAAAGAGAAAATGGAGAGAAAGACAGAGAGAGAAGGAGAGGAAAGGAGGAGGGTGAGAGAGATAGTAAATGTAAGCAACTGATATTTAAAGCCAAACACTAATCGGCTCCAGAAAACTGAAAACTCTGGGGAAGGGGGAAAAATGGGGCTGTATACAATGTCCCAAATTTCAGCGATATGTGATCACAAGAACATAATTCAGCCACCTTGAACTTCAGTTGTTAATGTGTAACATCAATTAATAATAGCCTTTATTGAGAGTTTGAAGGGTAAATAAAATAATACTTGTAAAGTGACTTATAATTGTTGCATGTGTGCCATTTACTAGCCAGGCAGATGTGAAATGTACTCCTTTGACTAATGAGTTTAAACAGTGCTGAGGACAGTTGTAAGAATTTTAGCAAGAAGAATCTTACTAAGCACATGTCAGTTAGGGGCAAGCCTTAGATTTTACTGTTCAGCCAAAACTCATGCTCATCTCTGTTTCCTTACTGTGTGTATAATGGAGTCAGAATCCTCTCATGTCTGCTATTATGCCTTCCTAACAAGAATGGAGTATACACCTCTGAGCTGTATGCCTGAATGAAGCCTTTTTCCTTTAAGTTGATTATTTACACTTTGTCAAAGCAGTGAAAAAGTAATATAGAAAATAGAAACTATGAACTGGAGGCAGTTGTAGACTTTATATGTGAAAAATATATCACAGCAGTATTTAAATCTGTGTTTAAATAACTGGAGAAGATGAGTGTCAGTTACAATGTCACTGCTACTTCCTTTCACCTTCTGCTCTGTGAGAGAAATTTTTGTTGCTAGCATCGACTGAGAGATGCCATCAAAGGAATTCTGGAAACTCTGTGGTTTAGGCATAAGGTTGCCACATCAGCAGACTGACTCTGGTGTTTTAGAGAGAGGACAAAAATTCAAGTCTAATTAGTCATTACAGGAAAAAGAAATACTAAAGTAGTAGTAAGTTGGCACATGTGAGCCTTGTCTAATATGAAAGACATTTACCATTAGTTTGTTCAAATTAATAAGTTAGTTGAAGTCATAGTAGAAGAAAGAACTTGGTTTGGCTCATTGGTATTCTATTTACCTTGTTCCCAGAAGAGTTGTTGATAAATACTTAGTTAGTCAATGAATGACCAAAACCAACAAACATACAAATGTTTATATCAGGAGACTAAGGTAAGTCCTATTCTAAGCTCTTTTCCAAGGAAATAAAAATGTACATACATGATGTTCACTATTCATAAAATAAATACATAATAGAATATAATATGCATTATATTATTTATTATATTAATAAGGGTCATTGGATGCCAAGTCTGAGTTCTTTATATAGTACTACTTTATTCATTTAAAGTACTTTGAAAGCTATTAGATGTCATACAAATTGAGGATTTATCTTTGTTATGTGTATGTCTATGTCAGAGGAGAAGGTAAGTGTGAGTGGGGACATTTATATCCACAGAGAAGGAACTGGAAGCATGCAGAAGTTATGCACTATGAAACACAAGGTCAATGAAAGGCCATCCAGTCTAAAAATGTATTCTCTCAAGAAGATCCTGGCTCTAAAATCAACATGATCAATATGAAAATCAAATGCAATATCTTTGTTTACATCCCAGGTACTGAAGTGTGAGAGTCTTTGGCAAGCAGCAGAGACAGACTGCCAGTGATGGATGTCCCACTTAAGTGATACTTTGCAAAGTCTCCATCCTATGCTGGCAGAGGAGTCACAGGAGAATAAATGACTTTCTTATACATTCCAAGAGCAGGATAGAGGAGACAGACAGTGTGAATGTCACAGTCTTTGTTCAATTGATTTCTCAGCAGCCGATGTTAAGAAGCCTCAAGAGAGGAAAGCATCTCATAAGTGCACAGATCAGGGAAGTTCAATTTCTCAGTAATAAAACTCAGCATTTCAATGCTTTTGTCATTTCTTACAAAACATCATCACCCATTATAAAAGTGGCTTTAAACTGGTAAATAGAAAGAAAAACGACCATTGTTACTTTCCATTGCTCCTTCAGTTTTCAAATTTGTATTTCATTGTTTTACTTAATAAAACTGAGTTTCAAGCTTTGATATACATTCTATGCATTAATAGTCATAAATATATTGAAGAGCAGAATACAAATTATAAAATATGATTACAAATCATATGGAATTTGAAGGTATTTTTCTTTAGCTGGTCATTCTGTGCTCTCCCTGAAAATGTATTGTCCTTGTGCACACAGGATTCTTTCAGTGACTACAATGTTAATAAAAAAGGTAAGGGTGATGGGATGGCAATAGCCACATAGCAACCAAGTACCGAACACTACTAGTCTTCAAATGATCTGCCATACAGGGCAAGTTTATGTAGTATATTCTGGAAGAAACTAGAATACAAAATAAGAAAAGATAAATGAGATTTATCGGAATTATAACCATTCTAGCAGACGAAGTTCAAATATCATAAATAATTAACCCCTGTTCAAGAGAAGGCATGCCTCTTGTGTGGAATGGGTGAATTAATTCTAACAAATAAGGAGAACAAACTACTTTAAATAGACTTTTGTGGAACTAAATATGGTGGTACATGCCTTTAACTCTAGCAATAAAGAGGAAGAGGCATGCAGATCTTTGATTTTGAGGCCAAACTGGTCTACAAAGTTACTTGCAGGACAGCTAAGGCTATACAAAGAAACCTCTTTTTTTGTTTGTTTGTTTGTTTATGCTTTGTTTTTGTTGTTTGTTGTTGTTTTTTAAAAGACTCCTTGTATAGAGAAATCTTATGCATTAATGAGAGGGGAGGCTCTTGGTCCTGTGAAGGCTGGGTGCCCCAGTGTAGGAGAATGCTAGGGCAGGGAGGTGGGAGTGGGTGAGTGTGTGAAGGAGCACCCTCATAGAAGCAGGGGGAGGGGAATGGGATGGGTGGATTGCAGAGGGGAAACTGGGAAAGGGGATAACAGTTGAAATGTAAATAAATAAAATATCCAATAAAAAATTAAATACATAAATAAATAAAATATGTCTCCTCCCCAAAAGAATTTTTGCTTCTTGAATATCTTTTTTGTACAAATATTTTTTTAACTTATTATCTTTTTTTTTTTTTTTTTACTGAAGTTCTAAGTTCCATGTTGGAATTAGAGATTCATCAATTTAAGTTTGATTTCCCTCGCTTTAAGTTAAAGGACAGGAAACATGTAATGTAAACAAAAAGTCTGATTTCTGCATAAAGAACTGGTTTATTAAATAAAAACTAATAATGAGGGTATAGAGCTTAGGGATCCATAAGGCGGATGTGAATTTGGGGGCTTCTTTTGATTCATTTTGTTGAATAATCTCCAATAGTATCTGTAGACTCTGCCTAGCAAGACAAGGCCCACTCATTCAGTGTGATTCTGAGACTTTATTCATGAGAACACAGGATTTGTAAGACTCAATTTTGACATTAGATCAAGTAATTTCTTTATAAATAAATGTGGAATCCATAGGATATTGATATACAATAAATATGATCTTTGACATAGTAAAATCAGTGAATTATCATTCTGAACATGTCTCCAAAACATAAAATTTCTACATTGACAACATCAATGGGAGGAGAGGCCTTGGTACTGGGAAGGCTCAATGCCCCAGTGTAGGGGAATGCCGGGGGAGAGGAGGAGTTGGTGGGTAGGTGGGGGAGCACCTTCATAGAAGCAGGGTGAGGGAGGATGGGATAGGGAGGATGGGATAGGGGGGTTCAGGAGGGAAAACTGGGAAAGGGGATAACATTTGAAATGTAAATAAAGAAAATATCCAATAAAGATTTCTATATTCCAAGTATTTTAAGTCTCATATTTTATTAGATTTAACCAAAGTGAAAGAAGACATATCTGCTTATACATCAACTGCATAATTATAGATTAATTGTATTCCTTATTTTTACTAGAACCCACGATTTTGTTTCCCAGATAGGATTGATATAATTTTCAAGAAAATATGCATAGAATATTTTAGAGAAAAGTTGAAGAGAATTAAAAATATATAGCAGATATACGTATTTAACATTCATATTATCATTATTAAATTCATTGTTTTTTTAAATCACTGTCAGACAGATAAAAGGAAAATAAATAATTTGATTTTATGTTTAAAAATAAAAACAGCAACTGTATCATTGAAGCAAGGGAACAAAATATAATTGCTTTCAAAAGCCAAGTATATTTTTAAAATATTTTTGGTTGATTAAATATATGTCTCCATTGATAGTTTTGGAGCACATAAGGATGTTTATTGAAATATTTGACAGTGACTTTTAAGAAGCAGAGGAATGTCTAAAGGAACTTGCTGCTTTTTCGGAGAGCTAAGTTCAATTCTCACTGAAAAAATTTACAATCACCTGTCACTCCAACTTCAGACTATCCCATATGAGAGAGAGAGAGAGAGAGAGAGAGAGAGAGAGAGAGAGAGAGAGAGAGCATAAGCACACATAAAAATAAAACTTAAAGGGAAAAGGATTGGTTGTATATACATAGATCAGTGGAGTTAATACTTTCTGTGCTATACGTGTATAATCATTAACCAAGACAAAACATAATCTACCTTAACAGAAGGAAAACATGAGTGCTGGACTAATGTTTCTTCCTCCAATCATGCCTTATTCATACCTATTTTAATATTCTGCTGGATACTCAACTGTAGAAACCGCCTTTGGACAACAATTTAAGGCTTTTAAGAACATTACCTAAAAAAGGATTTTGTAAAGACTACATTGAAAAGAAAAATTACTTTTGAGGTCTACAAAAATTAATCTGATCCTCAAGTGGTAGAAAAAAATTAAAAACACTGAACAATTTTAAATGTTATTATAATGTACTGTAAACTAAGAAACTTATAAATGGGTTATATTTTTTCTAAAATAACATTGTCAGCTGTGTTTTGAGGATGTATTCATTTCCACTCTTGGTCATAAATTGTGTATAATGGCTAAAAGCTGTTAAATTCTTCTGGGATGATATTTTCAAGGTCTATCCATTCATAAAATTCGCAAATGGATGGAACTTGAAAATATCATCCTGAGTGAGGTAACGCAGTCACAAAAGAATGAACATGGTATATACTCACTGTTAAGTGGTTATAAGCCCAAAAGTTCGAAATACCCAAGAGTAACTTCACATTAACAGTAGGGCTGAATGTGAGGTCCCAGATGGAGGAGTTGGAGAAGGGACTGAAGGAGCTGAGGGAGTTTGCATCTCCAGAGAGGCAGCAACAGTGGTAACTGGCCTGACCCCAGATACTCCAGGTGATCCACCAACCAAAGAATGCACAAGGAGGGATCCATGGTGCTGGCCACATATGTGGCAGAGGAGGGTCTTGGATCAGGGGGAGGAGAGGCCCTTGGGCCTGAGGGTATTAGATCCCCCAGTAGAGAAGAATGGCAAGGAGGGAAGACAAGAGTGGGTCGGTGGGTGGGTGGGAAAATACCCCCATAGTGGCAGGGGGAGGGGGAGGAAATGGGGAGGTTCCAAAGGGGAGATCTGGAAAGGGGGAAACATTTGAAATGTAAATAAAGTATGAAAAAAAAATTCTTCTGGAACAAATGGATAGACTATTGGGCCAAGATACTAAAGAAGAATTGCTTGTCTATAATGTGATTTTATCTGAAGATATTATGGACTTACGATAATTCATAAAAATTAACTCCAAGAAAAGAGCATTTAAATGCATGCTTCTCTATGAACATTCTCCATGAATTTGTTCACATTAAACTAAAATTTATATACACAGAAGTAAAAGTAATACAGTGATACATTAAAAGAAAGATATGGGGACCAGGGTATGGCACAGTGGGGACAGATTTCTGCCACCAAGTCTGATGACCAGGGTTTAATTCCCATAATCCACTAATAGAATGAGAAACACATCCTTCTAGTTGTTTTTTACACTTCCCGTTCATAACCCTGATATTTGTAAAACTGTGCACCTGTATGCCCACACACACACACACACACACACACGCACACACAGACATACACATACACACACACACAGAAGGGGAGAGGGAGAGAAAATAAAAATAAACAAAAGAGTATTAAATAACATAAGTAAATAAATATATTTTATTTATGATATTTTTATTTTTGAGATCATAATCACATCATTTATCCAGTCCCTCTCCTTGGTGCAATTCCTCTCTTGTATTACCTCTTACCATCTGCCAAAATCATGACCTGTTTGTCTGTAATTATTGTCACTTAAAAAGAATAGCATGCTAGAAGAGGTTTTTAAAACTGGTAGATTACACAGGTTAATAAGGTGCAGAAATTTAAAAATTACCGTGAGAAATTCTAATGTACAGTTAATTGAAGTATAAGAAAAATGGGTGCTGAGGTTGTGACCTAGGAAATATCTAAAAGTCATTCATTAAAAATATTCCCTAATTTGCTGAGAATGTAATTATTAAACCACATAAGATAGAAATACTAAGAAGTATAAGACAGGACTTCTGAGCTCCCAACCCTACTCATTCCTACTGCTGCAGTTGAGAACACTTCTGAGTCTGAGTGACATCTCATCTCTTGGTAGCCTGGCTGTCCAGTATCTCATATAGTCAAGACTGGCCTTGAACTCACTGAAATCCTGCCTTTATTTCCCCAGTACTGGAATTACAGGTGTAAATGAACCACCATACCTGGCTTGAGTTTATGTGGAAAGTTTGACACAAAAACTTCTCAAGGTTTTCAGAAGTAATTGAAGGTGAATAATCAAAACTCGATTCTTAAAAATATAATAATAATAATAATAATAATAATAATAATAATAATAACAATAACAATATTTTAAATGGCCATTGTTTTGACCCTTGAGACTAGAGAGATACAAGGACTTCTGTAATTTAAAGTAAAGGGAGAAGGAGCATGTCAATGGGACAGATTCTACCAGAAATAGCCTTCAGACCACCAAGGTGTTTCACAGACACTTCAGGTAGTTCTGCTGCCAGGAAACCCCTGAGCTGAGGGAGGTTCTTTGAAGACCCCAGGAGCTCTGGTACCAATGACTACAGCCTGAGATCCACAAAAAGAGTAAATTCTGGCACAGATGGTATTGAAGCAGAACCAGAGCATGCTGCCTGAGAAGCACCAGGTCTATGTGTGAGAGCACCACTCTGTGAGTGGTGATGAGTCAGTGACTGCTCCAGAGGACATAGAAGAGAAGTGTATGACCAGGAGGAATGGTCACAAGTCACAGTAATGAACAGGAAGAGTCGGTAAAAGGAGATGGTAACTCTAAGAACATCCCATAAGTCTTCTTGTGGCCAGTTCCAAACCATGAAAGAACAGCTGCAGAGTAACCTGAAAGAAGAATGGCAGTTTCAGAAGACTGATGTGGAGAATACATGGAATTCATTTAGCCTCAAAGAAGGAGGTTTCTAAAGAAATAAAATCTCTTGCAGAAGCATCTGGAATATGGGATGGCAGTGCTACTCAAGCCCCTGAATTAGGAAACTCCATGACCAGGAGGGCAGATTGGAAAAGCAGCTGCTAAGTTTGTAAGTGGAAAGACCTTTTATCTGTGCTGAAGTAGAAAAAGCTTCATTCAAAATTCCATTCTCATTGAACACCAGAGAACATACACAGGTGAGTGGCCCAAACGAATGTGATGAGTGTGGAAGGACCTTCCGTCAGTGGTCAAGCATCTTTCAGAAACAGGCACCATGCTGCATGGAAATACTACCAGTGCAGCATTTGTGGCAAAGCCTCCAGCTAGAATGCTGAGCTTTTCTGACACTTCTGCCACTGTTTCTGCATAAGCAAAAAGCCTTACCACTGCAGTCAGCTCAGTGAGGGTTTTAGTCAGTGTTCTGTTCTGGTTAAACATCAGAAAATACACACCGGAGACCTTCTGAATGTGGTAAGAGAATTGTGAAGAATGTGGTAAGAACTTCACATACCATTGCAACTTGGTATAGCATCACATAGATAGAGCACATTAGAGGTCATCCGGATGATGGTGAGTGGGTGAGCCAGCCCTGAATTCATGAGAATGGGAGAGCTGGCACACCTCAAATCTGCTGTGGAATAAATAACAAGGGTGAGAAAGAGATACACACACGAGCTAGCCCCTCACAGCCTGTGGCCCAAAGGAGAGCTGGACTGGAGAACATGTGTACAGATCTGACCCTGCCCCCTGCTGTCTGTGGCATTGGAAGAGCTAGACAAGATAGTTCTGGAGAGCTTGCTGTGGTGGTTTAGGTGAAGAAGAGCTAATAGGCTGACCAACTGAGCTACCTCCCAAGCCCAGATTCAGGGCCTTGAGTTGGCCCACTCCAATACCTACCCCATCTATCTGAAAGGAGTCCCAGTAAGGATCCAGTATTGATAGTGTAACAAAAGCCAGAGGCCACAAAACAGAGCAATGACTGATTGCAATGAACATTTGCAAGTAAAGATATGTGAAGGAAAAGGTATACTGTGTGACACACTGTAACACACTGCAGCTTCTATGACAAGGTTTTTTAAATTTCTATCTTAATTTATTTTCTTTCAGTGGGTGAGGTTACAAGGGCAGAGGTCAGATATGAAAGGTCAGAGAGATTATGGGATTGGGGTACATGATGTGAAATTAACAAAGACTCAATAAAAATTAAAGCATAAGTCAGTATCTAAATACAATGGAGAGATCAGAAGACATATTTTTTAAAAAGCCAGGACATCAAGACCAATCAGTAGCAAGCAACAGCAAATATAGTGACTTCCAAAAATGTCCAATTTTCAGCTGACTAGACTACTACAACCTAGAAGATACAGTGATAAAATCACTAGCATTATGACAAAAAGTTAATGTGAGCTTGAAATACATATATAGTTAAGACTACCAAACTGAAAATGTTCCAGCAACAAGAAGAATATAGAATAAAGATCTACTTTCAACAGTTTTTGTTTTTTGTTTTTTTTTTTATTTTGGAGATTATAATTAAATTACATTTCTTTCTTGTTTATTCTCATTTTATACTCTCTCATGCACTCTTCCTCATTATCCTTCAAATTCATAAATTTTTATTGTTATTTCATGATACACACACACATATATGCATATGTATGTATATATATATATATATATATATATATATATATATATATATATATATATATTCCTAAATACAATCTGTTCTGTTCATAAAATGTTACCTGTAAGAATGTCTTCAGAGCTGTGGCACTGGACAACCAATTGGAGTGTTTTGCACAGAGAAAAACCACTTCTACTCTTTCTATTTGTCCTCAGTTGTTGTTAGCTCTGAGTGATGACTGAGGCTCCTTTGTCTTCCTCCACCTAGTTTGAGATGTTCATTAGTGTCATCCTTCTTCAGCTCACATTTAACTTTCATGATGGTGAGACTTTATGGGTACAGCTTCTGACGTTCTTAGGACACAGTCTCAAAGTAAACTACTTAATCCTCAAACATTTATGAACTTTTTTTAAATAGAAACCTGTCTGCGATATATTTCCTAGTACCAAAAGCTGCAGGGCTAAGGTAATGGCTCAGCAGCTAAGAGCACTTGATGCTCTTAAAGAGCAACTGGCATCAGGATTTGGTTCTCAGCATCCACACTGCAGCTCAGAGTTGCCTTTAGCTCCAGTTCCAAGGATCCAATGGCCTCTTCTGGTGTATATGGGCTTTTGAATGCACACGGTGCACACATGTGCATACACAAACACACACACACACACACAATACCACAAATATGTATTCCTAGAACACCTAAGATAAAAAAAAATGATAATTCGAGATCATATAAACAAGTAAATATCTTATTTAAAAAATGTCTTTTTTTTTTCTGTTTTATAAAATAAGACCGGAGTCTATGAAGTAAAGTTTAGCTTTGTGAAAAAAAGAAAAAGGATGGCCATGGTTTGAAATGATATAAGAGGAAAATTGAGATGAGGAGATACAGGGGGTGGGGGGTGGGGCGAAGACAGAGAGACAGAGAGACAGAGAGAGACAGAGACAGAGAGGGACAGAGAGAGAGAGACAGAGAGAATACTAAGAATTAACATAAATGCCTAATTGTTTAATGAAAAAATACTATACTTACTAAAGGTGTAACTTAGAAGTGTCAATTATGCTATGTAGAAAAACTAATAGTGTTGAATATGTTTAATGCTTGGCAGATTGAGCAAATCCAAACATGAAGGTCATTGATTGTTTACTGAAAAACTAACATAATTCCTAAATTAGAAGGAAAAAAATACTCATTTGAAAGGAAAGAAGAATAAACATAAGAAAGAAGAACGAACAAAAGAAACAAAGAAAGACTACCCATGTTAATCAATCATTGCAGCAGACAATCACAAAATTCACACCACTGTTTTATGTTCCTAAATAAATTCACAAATATTCTATTTTAGGGAGTTGTGGATGTATTTAGTTTTCTCCTCACCCCAGGTCTTACTGCTTGGAAATTATTCCTAACCTGTCCTACAGTTGAGCCATTGGTTTCTTAGAGTTCTTTTGGGCCTTTTATTATCAAACAGTCTGTATTCATGTCTTTGTAGACACTTCTGCCATTGTAAAGATTATTTTCATTTTATAATGAGAAGTTTTAAGCAAATGAAATATGCCAAACATGTCACACCCTGCAGACATATCACAAATAGTTATCATCAAAGATCCTGGTTTGGGATCTCAGGACTTTTATTTAGCTCATAAACCTATCACTCTCATTTTCTCCTTTTAAAAAACAGTAAAAGTATTTTTGAAGACATTAAAACTCTTGATTCTAATCACACAAGGAGCAAGAATAAAAAATTCAATTTTTTTCCAATAGGGGAATAGAATAAAACCTGCTTTTTATCATTTGTCCATACTTTTCCTTCTACTATTACACATTACACTAGAGTCATTTTAGCCATTGTAGGATCTAGGATTTAATTGATCTAAACTGATTAAAAAACTACATAAATTCAATATGAAGATGCACAGTTATGGAAGGAGCAAACATACTGTCCCAGGAAAACATTGAAATTATACATCAAAATTAATTTATGGCTGAGGCAAAGAGAAATTACAGGATATAACTGTTAGGCTAAGCCAAAACATCTTTTGGAGATTTTCAGTAAGTGAGGAGAAAGACCTAATTTGAATTAGAATTTATTTTCTTATCTTCCCCACTGCAATGATAACAGGAAGAAAATTTGAGAGTTTTGTGTTTAAATCTGAATTTAAGTAAAATTATATAATGTTATATCAATTCACATAGTACAATCAGAATTAGTACACACCTTTGTAAAAAACTAAATATTAATAACATTTGACTTCCTTTCTAGCAATAATTACTTGGGAATTTGGGAAATTTGTCACATTCTACAATTGAAATGTGTTTTTTAACAGTCTGTGCTTGCTCCAAGCACTTCCTTTTTAGTCAGAGTTCTTGACTTGAACACACACATCTTATTATGATGACCTATAACATTTATTTTGCAGTTCTGTCTTATGCCACTGTAAATTAGCAGAATGTTGGTGACTGTGGCATGAGTTTCAATTCAGGAAAACAAATAAAGGACAATGGATGGTGAATTTTCCCCTGTTTTGTGAATATTCAATTTTAAAACAAACTTTCCAAGAATAGCTCAATACCTTTAATGTATTCATATTCTACAAGTCTCACAGAAAGTGTTGAAACATTTTTGTTAAGGAACACATTATTCCACCAAGCAATTTAAGACCATGAAAAAAAAAAAGTCTGTGTTAACGAAGACAATAGCAGTTTCAATTTTTAGGACATTTATTCTGTTACAGTATTTTCCAGGGAATGCATTTATAAAATATTGAATGTAACAGTTAAATAGCTCTATAGAATAAATAGGTATCTGAATGCAGTACTTGAGTGGAAGATCAATGTAAATGTTTGGTTGGACCCAGATTTGAAGTTAGAGAAGATTAACACCTAAATCTATGTTCTTGTTACAGTGTTTCTGTGAAAAGGGGGACTGTTGCAGGAAATATTTTAGGAATATTTGTCACATGTTCCCGCACTACGCCCTGGTTCTGTCTACCTGGCAAGCTAGCCAGCCATGCACTGGTGGGCAATGGCTGACCTGCTTTCATCTCGTGGCCACGATCTCTCCAGCTCACTAGGTTCCCACTGGTGGGTCACTACCATGCCAGCCCCATGCTTCGATACCCCAATGGCCTCTGTGATGCACATCAGGCAAACCCACACTTTGCTGCTGTACCTTTTTCTCTTTAACCCAGAAGAGAAACACAACACATGAAGGAAAACGCAACACAAACTTAGTTCAGAAACAATGATAACTCAATCTCTGGGAGCATCAACTAAAATGTAATCTTGTAAACCTTATCAAAGTCGATTCCTCTGGTGGTGAATCCTTGCAGATCTGCCATGATACCAGGAGACTCTACTACCTACATCTTACCTACTATATGCTGTTCCTGTTCCAAAAGGCATCTCTACCTCTTTCTCTCCTCCTTCTCTCTTCTCCTCTCCAACCCAGAAGTCTCTCCACATGCCCAGTGATTGGCTCTTTTATTCATTAGGGGATTGGTTCACAAGAAGTCACAGGTATAACTCATTCCTTGTCTGAAGCCCCTCCCAGGAGGGCAGAATTAGAATACAAAAGGCCCCAGGGCTATCCACAACAGGGGATGGAATAAAAATCAGATGGATCAGTTGAGAAAGGGTTGGACACTTCAAAAAATACCCAAAGCAAGTCTATTAAGAACAGTGTTAGTCTGAGAATCTGATGCACCAAAGATTTCCCACAAGACAGTGTGCCTGAATTGGTTGTATGTTACAATTCATCAGGCTAGTTTGAGGCAAAACCCCTCATCATTTTTGTACTTACATTTTATCTGAATTTGTGTTTTCTTTATCATCATTTTTAGGAATATGATTATTATTATTTTGAGTAGCCTTCTTGGTGAGCCTTGAGCTTGTTCAGGGGCCCTTTGGGGATTTGTGATTTACAGCTTTCATCATATTTAAAATTTAAGTTAATATCTTTTGCCTGTCATTTTTTCTTTCTTATTTACATAATTCTAGTTACATTATCATTTGAAGATAGCATATAATTTATTTGTGTATTTTTTGTGTTTTCAAATGTCTATATATCTGTATCACCATCTAAAACTTACCATTATTTTATTCCTTTGTGCACAATTTGCTCTTTTGCATACCAAATTTAATTTTTAAGATGATAATTCGAAAATGTTAAAGAAAAGAGTCTTAATATCACCCGATTTGGAGAAAAGTACAGATATCATTAATCCTAGTCTTAAAATAGATTGTAAACAACAAAAATAACTATAATAAAAAAAGGTAACAAGCAAAAATTTAGGTAATATATGTCAGTGTTAAAATAACTTTAAGTGTAGCAATTTTGGTAAAATTTAAAGCATAAATATGAATAAAGACCTCCATTTTACAAATCAACATTTCTAAACTACAACAGAAGTAAAAGAACGTCAACACATCACATAAATAATATCATGAATTTATGTGCTCTAAAATTAATTTATTGAATATAAAAACAAAATCAATTTGAAAAGAAGCTAATTTATACAGATAAATGCTTAAATGCTATTACTGACAAAAACAATAAAGAAAGCAAAAACATATTTACAGTTAATAAAATAACATCAACGCCTAGGGTAATTTCAATACACATGTACAACAAGTTGGTAAGTTGTTTATAATCATTTTAATTACCCTTTCTTACATATGAGTGAACTAATATCTCAAATATGTGAGAATTATCTAATGTAATTAATACCATTTATGGTTTCAAATTTATATATATATGTATATATATAATTTATATTTATATATAGTGTGTGTATGTGTGTCAGAGGTAGAAAGAGAGAGAGAGAGAGAGAGAGAGAGAGAGAGTGAGAGATCCATAAAAAGCATACAGACATTTTCCCAGGTATGCATGAACCATTTGTAAATAAATAGAGCATAATCTCAGCCCAAGGAATTTGGTTCATATTTTTTTAATCACCTTTCCTACTTATTCATTCCTGCCCTGAGCAAATCTTCTCATTGGACTTGTCTCATCATTGTGGATATTGGGGGTGGGGGAGAAAGGGGGAGAGAGGGGGGGATCTTAGCTATGTAGGATGTGGGTAATTATAGTGGGTAAGCATAAACATTAGATAGTGATAGACCAATAACAGATCCAAAAGCTCTCACCTAGTAAATTATCACACTATCTCAGGGCATAGCAACTTCTTGCCATCTTGCAAACACAAATTCAAACAAACCTCAGTTTCCCCAGTAACTTCTCAGGTTTATTCCCTCCTTTCTACTGTTGTTGTTGTAATTGATGTTGACATTGCTTCCTTTGATTGCCTGACCCATTGACATTTCTCATGACATTACATACAGGGAAGAGAAGCCTATAGCTGGTACTGGATTTGACTATTAACATCTCTGAGAATTTTCTAGGTTTAATATGTATATAATGAAACATTTCTAGTGTCTGGGACATTATTAGTCCCAGACTAATCATTATTAAATTACTAAATAAAGATAATTTGGCATAGCCGTGGACCGTAGAATGCTTTACATTAAATATAACTAATATATCAGTACCTAATGACTGGACAAAAGACTTTCCATGTAAACTTGTAGGTAGCATGCAGTATTCATTGATAACTCTATGGGTAGTACATGCTGTGGTGGTTTGAATGAACATGGTCCCTTAGGCCCACAGGCAGTGGCACTATTAGGAGGTGTGGCCTTGTTTGAGTACATGTGTCTGTGTTAGAAGAACTATGTCATAGTGAGTGTGGGCTTTGTGTTTTTATGTGCTCAAGCCAGGCCCTCTGTCACTCTTTTCCTGCTTTCTGCCAGTCTGGATGCAGAACTTTCATGTAACTCTCCAGTACCTCGCCTGCTTATGTGCTGCCATGATTTCTGTCATGATGGTGATGAATGAAGCCTCTGAACTTTAAGCTAGCCCCCAATTGAATCTTTTCTTTAAAAGAGTTATCATGGTCTCTTCACAGTAAAAGACACCATAATTAAGATGACTGTATTGTTTGATTATGATTTATTATAACTTGCATTCTCTGAATGTTAGTATTATGGTATAGTGCCTTTAAGAAATGAGGCCTAGTTGGCAATATTTAGGATTTGAAGGATATTGTCCTTAGGATTATTAAGTAGTTTTCAAACAATCAAGATTTGCTCCCTGTACAGGGATCTATCTCAAGGGGGCGGGGAAGGAGCTCCAAGCCCTGACACTAACACTATTGTTGATGCTATGGTATGCTTACAGACAGGAGCCTAGTATGGCTGTCCTCTGAGAGGCCCAACAAGCATCTGGCTGAGACAGAAACAGACAGTCCAACCAATGGACTGAAGTTGGGGACCCTTGTGGTCCAGTTAGGGAAAGGCTGAAAGAAGCTGAGGAGGAGGGTGACCCCATAGGAAGACCAGCAGTCTCAACTAACGCAGACCCCTGAGATGACACTGAGCCACCAACCAGGCAGAATATGGCTGGTCTGAGGCTCCTGACTCATATACAGCAGAGGACTGCCTTGTCTGGCCTCAGTGGGAGAAGATTCGCCTAACCCTCCAAAGACTTGAGGCCCCCAGGGAATGGGGAGGCCTGGCTGGGGGTGTTGAGGTGACATCCTATTGAAAGGGGAGGAGGAATGGGATGAGGAATTGTGGGAGGGAGGACCGGCAAGGAGGGCAACAACTGGATTGTAAAGAAATAAAAGTAATTAAGGAAGGAAGGAAGGAAGGAAGGAAGGAAAGGTAGATTCTCCATAATTTCTCTCTAATGTTCTCAGTAGTTTCTGTATTAATTGTGGATTTTATACATGCATATAATGTGTACTCATCAAGTCCACACCCCACTCTCTCAACTCCAATTTCTTTCATATTTCCATTAACACAATTTCTCACCAAATTCAAGTGTTTTCTTTGTTATTGTCTAAACTCATGAAATCTGCTTAGTACAGTCATTGTGGGCAAGGGTGTAGGGTTTTTACTAGAACATAGGTAATCTCTCAGGAAAAGCTTCATTCGAAAAAAAAGAAATTGACTATTTCTCTTCAAAGCAGCCATCCATTGCCAATAGGTCCTCCTGTAGTGGGAGGATTGGCTGATCTCATTCAAACTTCATACTGGAGTTTGACTGACTTAATCATGTTAAATTCCTCAACATGTTGTCACAACAATTGTAAATTCACATGTACAACTTCCTATTATTTTCAGAAAAATCCATTCATTTTAGTTATCCACTGATTTTGTCTCTCACATGCTTTTTATTTCTTATTCCTCTATGATCCCTGAGACTGGTGAGGACTGGGTGTGACATGAATGTCCCATTTAAGGCTGATAACTCCACAATTCCTTATTCTCTGAATGTTGACAGATTCTAGATCTCTGTCTTTATTTGCATCTCCTGAAGAAGCTTCTCAGATGAGGAGTAAGAAATGCATTGATCTATAGGCATAATGAAGTCTTTATGAGTTGATTTAATACTATTTTGAATAATAAGATTCTCCCAAAGGATTCTCCCAGTAGATTCTCCCTAAGTTTCTATGACCTAACTGGCCCCAAAGTCTTGGCCTCTTTAGTTAATAGTGACAGGCATAAATCTTGTCTTTTGGATGGGGTTTTAAGTCCAATCAGAAAGCATTTGTTACCCATAACATTCATACCACTATTGTCTGAATGTGTGTATCTTGCCAGACTGTTCCTTGTGTAACTCTCAAGGTTCACAACTGGGTAATATTGATTATGGTTTGATAATAATACCTTCTAGGATTATAAAAGCTACTTAGTAGGGAGAAGGCTATACAACTTGAACTTATGCTCAAAAGATTCAATACACTATTGAAGAGATTTGTGCTCATCTGTGTTTAATGGTGCTCTATTCACAATAATAGCCAGGAAATGGAATTAGATACCAATCAACTAATAAAAGAATAATGAAAATGAGGAATATTTATACAATTAACTATTGTCTATCTGTTAAGAAAAACATTTTTAAAAGGAAAAATTATATAAAACTAGAAATAATCATTATAATCCGACCCAGAAAAATAAATGACTAGTGTTCCCTACCATATGTGGATGCCAAATGAGAATCTTTGGGTACTGTCTTAAAACATGAGTACTACTAGGCATTGGGAAACCAGTATGAGACCATTAGGGAGTCTTTAAAATATAGATGATAAATGATAAGTGGTAGGAAGAGATAATGGAAAAACAATGAATCAAGGAGTCTTAGTACCTGTGAGGAAAGGAGACCAGGATAGAGGAGGGAGTATATTGAAGGTAACTACAATATAGTTTGAAGGTAGAACAATATGCAAACCCTCCACTGTATATAGCTTTCCAAAATACATGCATAAAGACTTTAAACTGAGTTATCTTATAATGGGGACAAAGACTCTCCCAGATTCCATCGCTATTCAAATAGAGAGCAGAAACTGAGCAAAATGCAAATCAATGACTAGCCCAGCTTGGCACCCATGCCATGAGAAGGAGTCCACCCCTGACATAATTAACGATATTTTGATTTACTGTAATCTGAGCGGCTTTACCCAGAAAATGATGGAAACTGATAGAAAGATGCACAGCCAAACATTTGGCAGAGCTTGGGGAATCCTGTGGAAAAGGAGAAGGAGGGATGGATCGAGCTGGAGGGGTAAGAAATACCAAAAGAAAACCAACAGAATCCACAATATAAACAAACTCAAAGGGGGAAAAACACACGATCATCTCAATAGATGCTGGAAAAGCATTTGAAATTTTTCAATAATCCCTCATGTTTAAAATCTTGGAAAGAACAGGAATTCAAGGCCTATACCTAAACATAGTAAAAGCAACATAGAGCAAACCAGTAGACAACATCAAACTAAATGGAGAGAAAGCTGAAGCAATCCCACTAAAATCAGGGACTAGACAAGGCTGCCCAATCTCTCACTATTTATTTAATATAGTACTTCAACTTCTAGCCAGAGCAATTAGACAACTAAAGGAGGTCAAAGGGATACAAATTGGAAAGGAAGAAGTCAAAATATCACTATTTGCAGATGATATGATAGTATACATAAGTGACCTCAAAAAATCCAACAGAGAACTCTTAAACCTGACAACTATAGCGAAGTGGCTGGATATAAAATTAACTCAAATAAATCAGTAGCCTTCCTCTACTCAAGGGATAAATGGGCTGAGAAAAGAATTAGGGAAACAACACCCTTCACAATAGTCACAAATAGTATAAAATATCTTGGTGTGACTCCTATCAAGCAAGTGAAAGATCTGTATGACAAGAACTTCAAGTCGCTGAAGAAACTGAAGAAAACCTCAGAAGATGGAAAGATCTCCCATGCTCATGAATTGGCAGGCCTAACATAGTAAAAATGGCCAGCTTACCAAAAGCAATCTACAGATTCAATGCAATCTCCATCAAAATTCCAACTCAATTCTTCACAGAGAAAGAAAGAGCAATTCTCAAATTCATTTGGAACAACAAAAAGGAAAAAGAAACAAATAAAGAAAGAAAAAGAAAACTATTCTCAACAATAAGAGAACATCTGGGGGAAATCACCATCCCTGACATCAAGTTGTACTACAAAGCAATAGTGATAAAAATTGCATGGTATTGGTGCAGAGACAGACATGTAAATCAATGAAATAGAATTGAAGACCCAGAAATGAACCCACACACCTACAGTCACTTGATCTTTGACAAAAGAGCTAAAACCATTCAGTGGAAAAAAAGACAGCATATTTAGTAAATTGTGCTGGCTTAAGTGGTGGTTGGTATGTAGAAGAATGCAAATTGATTCGTTCTTATCCCCTTGCATGAAGCTCAAATCCAAGTGGATCAAAGACCTCCACATAAAACCAGATACACTGAATCTATAAGAAGAGAAATTGGGGAAAGGGCCTCGAAGACGTCGGCACAGGGGAGAGAAGAGAACTTCCTGAAGAGAACACCAATGGCTCATTCTCTAAAATCAAATATTAACCAACAAGATCTCATAAAATTGTTATTAGGGAAAAAAGCTCGGAATACCCATGATCAAACTTACAAATCATATGAAGCTCAAGAAGAAGGAAGACCAACGTATGGCTGCTTCAGTCCTATTTAGAAGGGGAAACAATATAATCACAGGAGGTAGAGGGTAGAATTGCTCCTGTCTAAAAGAAATACAGGGACAAAGAGTAGAGCAGAAAGGCCACCAGAGGCTGCCTCACCTAGAGATCCATTCCATATGCAGCCATTAAACCCAGTCACTATTACTGATGACAAGAAGTTCTTGCTGACAGGAACCTGATATGAATGTCTCCTGAGAGGCTCTGCCTGTGCCTCATGGATAAAGATGAGGATGATTGCAGTCAACCATCGGACTGAGCACGGGGACCCCTATGGAGGAGTTAAGAGAAGGACTGAAGGATCTGAAGAGGTTTGCTACCCCGTAGGAAGAACAACGATATCAACTAACTGGATCCCCCAGAGCTCCCAGGGACTAAGCCACCACCAAAGAGTACAGATGGAGGGACCCTTAGCTCCAGCTGCATATGTAGCAGAAGATTAACTTATCTGACATCAGTAGGAGGGGAGGCCTTTGGTCTGGTGAAGACTTGATGTTCCAGCATATGGTAATGCTAGGGTGGTGAGGCAGGATTCGGTGGGTTTGGGAGCACAGTCATAGAAGCTGTGGAAGGGGGCTGGTATGGGGGGGGTTGGTGGGGGAACTGGGAAGGGGGATCACATTTGAAATGTAAATAAATAAAATAACTAATAAACAATTAAAGAAAAGGGAAGAAAAGCAAAAAGATACAGAATCAACTAACCTGGGCCAATAAGGACCCACAAAGAATGAACCACTAAACAGAGAGCATGCATGGGATGGGCTTAGATCCTCTGAACTGTGTTACAGCTGTGCATCTTAATCTTCCTGTGAAACTCCTAACAGCAGAAGGGACGCCCTCTTCCCTCCATATCCCCACCATCCACTCCTCTTTCCTCAGAAAAGGGGAAGGGATATAAATTCACCTTGGCATAACAAGTTGCAGTAGAGCAACTTCTCTAATTGTGGCTAGATAAGGCAGTCCAGTTAAGGGAAAAGGATCCAAAGGCCTGCAACAGACTCAGATATACCCCTTTGTTCTACACATTTATTGTTTTGATTATTATGTAGTGAAAAGATTTTCTTTTCTGATCCAATCTATTTGGTGTTTTATAAATTTCTTGTATATTTATAGGTTATATGCTTCTTTAGGTTAGAGAAATTTTCTTCTATGATTCAGCCGAAAATGTTTACTCAATCTTTTAGAAGGGAATCTTCTCTTCCTATTATTCTTAGTATTGTTCTTTTCATAGTGTCCCAGATATCCTGGATGTTTTTTGTCAGGATTAATTTAGATTGAATATTTTCTTTGACTGATGTCAGTTTTTTTCTATTGTATCTTCTACATCTGAGATTCTCTTTTCTATATCTTCTATTCTGTAGATAATGCTTACATCTATAATTCCTGTTCTTGTCTTAGGTTTTCCATGTCCAGGATTCACCCAGTTCAGATTTTTTTATTGCTTCTATTTCTATTTTCTGGTTTTGAATAGTTTTATTCATTTCTTTCATCTGTTTGATTTTATTCTCCTGTACTTATTTAAGTTATTGATTCATTTCCTGTAATGGTAATTTTTTATTTAAATATATGCAGTAATTAATACAGTGACTGGTTTTCTTTATTCTGGCTAGCTCCACAATAATGGCACAGAGAAACCAAGATTTATTTAATCATGCTTTACCACACAATAACTAGTGGTGACTTATTGATTTGTTTTAGTCCTCTAAGCTAACCTAGCTACCTTCAAGCCAAAAAAAAAAAAAAAAATCTCCAAGATACTTGCAATTTAGTATTGGTATCTGAAGCTCTCTGGGCTTCAGATTTTCTCATGTTTCCTCTTGCAGTCTTAGTGGCTGAATCTGCATTGCACTTCTCTCCCTCATCCCTGGCAGGTGGAAGTCCTGCCCTATATTCTTTCTGCCCAACCACTAGTTTATCTCTTTTAGTGACAAGGCAGAGAATGAAATGGCAAGCATATATTACAAAAGCTTGAGACAGGATATTCTTGACATAATCATAACAATTCTGTGTCAAGATTGCAACAAGATATGAAAGGCATGGAAATCAACATTTGGATAACACAAGTGTAAACTTTACACACTGAACAAAACATTATGCCTATATTTTCCTCTCTGTGTGTGTGTTTGATTTGTATTTTTAGGATTTGGTAATACTTATTTTTTCCTTTTATTAATTCCATTTGTTTACATCTCAAATGATATCCTGCTTCCCAGTTACTCCTCTGCCACCCTCCCTTCCCACATCTGCCCTCCCCCTCCCTTTTGCTGTATGAGAGTGCTCTCCCACACACCCATACTCTCCAGTTCTACCACTTTAGCATCTCCCTACTCTGGGGCATCAAACCCCACCCAACAGGAACAAGGGCCACCCCACCCATTGCTGGAGAGATGAATCCGAAGTTAAGAGCGCTGACTGCTCTTCCAGAGGTCATGAGTTCAATTCCCAGGAACCACATGGTGGCTCACAACCATCTGTAATAGAATCTGATGTCCTCTTCTAGTGTGTCTGGAAGGAAACAAAACAAAAAACAAACAACAACAACAAAAAATAGCTACAATGTACTTATATAAACAAAATAAATAAATCTTTTAAAAAAGACTACAATATATTTTCCTCTATAAAGGCTTCTGGCTTCTGTTTTCTTCATAACATTGGATTTAAGGTCATTTTCTTGTGCTTCAGCTGTGTTAGTTTAGCCAGAGCTTGCTGCAGGTTGAGAGGTGCCTCCTGTAATGCCATGTTGCCCTGGCTGTTATTAACTGTGGGTTTTTTTGTTTTGTTTTGTTTTGTTTTGTTTTTTTGTTGTTTATTGTTTGTTATTTTGTTGTTGTTTTTTTATATTTTCTTTATTTATATTTCAAATGTTATCCTCTTTCCAGGTCTCCCCTCCAGATACCCCCTATCCCAGCCCCTCTTCTCTTGCCTCTATGAGGGTGCTCCCCCACCCACCCACCCACTCCAGCCTTCTGACTCTGGCATTCCCCTACACTGGGGCATCAAATCCCCACATAACCAAGGGCCGTTCCTCCCACTGATGTCCAACAAGGCCATCCTCTGCCACATATGCAGCAAGAGCCATGGGTCCCTCCATGTGTACTCTTTGGTTGGAGCTCTGGGGAGTCTGGCCAGTTCACACTGTTCTTATTCTAGCCTTTGATTATATCTGTGTTTTGTGGTTACTATCAGATTAAATGCTGGTTTCTGGATTTATCTTTGTTGTATGTGTATGGGTTTTCTTTTTCACGTTGGTTTCTGTATATATTGTTTGTTTCTGTATTTTTGGCTAAATGGCCTGGGTTTTTGGTGACTAGCAAGGCTTCTCTAGTCTAGTAGGGTTTCTCCTCTGAGTTTTTGTGGCATACCTGTCCTCTTGGGTTTGGGAATACAAGCTTTACTTCTGGAGTCCCTAGTAACAGGTTGGCTTGCATCTCTGTTGCCAATGGTTCTCCCAGAAAACCAAAAGAATTCTGGGCTGATAAATTGAGTCCAAGGGCTAGAGTATAGTTTAAGGCTGTTAAGAGTGTTTTAAGGACATATGGAAGGCAAGAGCTTGATGCAGGGTCTTATATTGTTGTCTCTGCTGCCAACAGGCCTCCAAAAAATCAGGCAGAGGTGTGGAACATGAAATAAAGCACAAGATTTGAGGTATAGTTTACAACTCTTTGATTGCTTCCAGAACAGTTGGCAGGCAGGGACTTGGAGGAAGGATGGGTATTACTCTGGGTCCCTGTTACCTTCAGTTCTTAGGGAAAATAGAGTAATTATTATTATTCTATGAAATGAGAGACATTAATTCATACTGTTATTTCTTAGGTACAAAGAATTTCTTGTATTAGCTACATATGGCCTTAGAAGTTAAATCCAACACACTGTGTACTCCTGTGACTTTGTAAAACACATGAAAACAAATAAAGACTCTTTTGGAAAAACTGAGGTCACCATCACAGCTCTGCCTTATTTATCACTATGACAGGGTGTAAAATAGTTTAAGGTGGTAATGACAATGAATTGTAAGCAAGTCTACAAGCTACACTTTTATGATAATACATTAATATAATAAATCTGCTACATAAAAACAGAAACTTGGAAACATTGTATTCAAAAATGACAATTTTATGACAATGGCTTCTAAACGCATATAACTATAGGGAAGGAATATTGCCAGCTTGTAGTTATACTAAAGTGAACAGAAGGAATTTATCTCTGTGAAGCAACATGAAGAGATATGCGTCATTCTCTATGTTGCCATATTGTGAAGCTCTATCAGAAAAATTTATATCTCTCCTACAAATTCAAGGGTCAGGATTCCTCTTGGTAATGAGCCCAAACACCCATGTTTCTGTGCCAGGAAAATAAGGTATCAGGAAGGATGACTGGATTAGAACAGAGAGGATTTCTTAAGGACAAAGTCAGTGTGGCCTCTTTGGTGTTCACAGGTGAGTGAGATAAGATCAACAAGAATATTTTAATAACATGATTTTTAAAAATTCCTAACAGGCATCTGTGAGAGTAAAATCAGTCCAACACATGTATGATTACTTCCTATATAATATTGAGATTCTTCCATTATTTGCTAAATAGCATGAAAATATACAGCAAAATCAGAGTCATATTCAAACCTCTGAACAACATTAACACATGATACACACTTGCAGAAAAGGTTAAAATACAGGAATCTCAAAACACATAATGATATTGATAATATGTGTAAGAGAAAAAATGCCTAACAGAAAGTAAGCAAACACTAAATTATCATAAGAATGAATATCAAACAATCATTTACAAATATTGTCAAAACCTATTCATAAAACTTGAGAGTATATTGTATAAAGAACAAACAAAACAAAACACTCTCGATAATAAAATTTTAACATAAAATGTTTCTTCAATATCAATATAATTAAGATTTGCTTGCCAGTTGATAGAGCTTTGGAGAGTTCAAAACTTAATACGGAAGCTGATTTCATCAATGAATTGGTTCATTAGTAAATTTATAGCAAACTGCACCATTAAAAAAGTAGAACACACTTGGAAGGAATAGGTCATAGAAGGCATGTCCACCAAAAGTCTTTTCCTTGTCGGTTCTTGGTCTGCCTCTCTGCTTGAAATCACTATATGTATGGTAGTTTTGTTTTTGAATGCCCTTCTACTGTGATTTTCTACCTTGGCACAGGTACAAAGCAATGTCATCAGCCACCGTGGACATATACCATGGAAGCTAAGAGCCAGAACCTAACACAGCTTTCTCTATACTAATTTGTTCCTGTTATCCCATTAAATTAATTAATCTTAAAAGCAAGATTTTCAAGAATTAGGTAGTTTCCATGAAAGTTAACTTGACTTCATAAAAACTAAGAAAAGGTTACTCATATAAATATACAATGTGTGATCTATGTACAACTAATAATGTAAATGCAGTGTTCAACATTAAAAGATTCGGCTTTCAAAAAGTAGATGAATCTGCTCAAAAATTAAGAGAAAAGTCAATCAATCAAAATCCACCCATAACTAAAAGTGATGTAAGAAATGTTTAAAACAAACACTTAAAAAATAATTTATAACTCTTTCTGTCATGCTTTCAAAGGTAGGAAATAATTTTCAATATAGACATAGGACTTATAAAAAACTGGAATTCAGAATTAAAATGCCAAATGAGACATTATCCTACTTTGCATGCCTGTCAAAGTAGACTTTAAAGCACACAGAAAGATTAACAAATGTAGGGCATATCATTTATGTAAACCAAAAGAGTTTATTTTGAACTGTTGTATTTTAAATCCATATATGTACATTGTGCATCAATATGTTCTTAAATATGGATCTTGGTCCATTGTCTCCTTTCATACTAGTTAGCAAATCAGAGAGGAATCTCAAACAACACAACATGGATGAGTAACTCCCCACAACCGCTGTTTTTCTAAAAACAATTTCTTATTATAAATCTTAAAAGGATATTGCACGTGATATTTGTGATAATATTTAGTTTATTGAAGTCTCCTGTTTAGAATGTATCAGGTTTTGAACTGGTGACATGAAAAAACAGGGCTAGAAAATAGAAAACATGGCCACATAAGACAAATGGGACTGGATTTGAGGTCACTAATACCAGGTCAGAAATAGACAGTTAGTAAGCAACTGCAAGAAACACAGTTATGACAAATGGGCACAGACTTGGAGAGGAAGGGCATGAATCTTCCAAGCCTTTAGAAACAAATTACACTATGCCTCTGTTCTGCAGGACTGTACAAACACCTACCCATGCCAAACTTATATCCTTCAGAAATAATGCAAGGTTAAAATGTATTGCTTGTAAACCTAATTTTTCATTATGTATGTAAGAAAAACAAGCAGAATATTGTTATTTTCAAATGATACAGCTTATATGCTCTACAATAGTATTTTGTCTTAATTTTGTTTATTCTTTGAAAACTATATATTGTATCTTAATTATATTCACCCTTACTTTCTTTCCTCCAACGGCTTTTAGGATTTCTCCCTCATCATACTTCCTTCAAAAGTTCATGTACTTTTATTTAAATTATCTGTTTAGATTTTATTTTAACAAACTGAACTCAATTAGTATTGTCCTTGTTTATGACGTGGTGTCATCCACTATGCTTTAAAGCAACGATGAGTGGGAAGACCACTAAAGGTTAGTTTTCCTCCCCCAAACAGTAACCAACTGCCCATTGCTTCTCAACAAGGCTGAGACCTGGAGATTTGTTTCCACCATATGTTGAAAATTTACAGGGATTTATACTTGGGTATTGTGTAGGTAACCAGAGCTGCTGTGAACTCATTTTTGTAGTAGCCATGCTCAGAACACATTCCCCAGCTCTTCACAATCCTCCACTTTTAGCATTCTTTCTGTTCCTTAGTCTGCAATGTTCTCTGAGCCTTGGAGGGAAGGGATGTTGATAGGGATGTTTTAGTTATAAGCAACCAGTCATGGTTGCTTATTCTTAGTATTTTGAACAGTAATGAGTCTCTGCTCTAACCATTACAGTGTGCAATAGGAACCTTCACTTACCATAGTTGGCGAAACAAAAATAGAAGGACAGAATTGGGTACTGAGGAAAAGCTGGGAAGTAAGAGCCTGCCTGCTTCCACCTGTGGCGAGAGATCTCTGCCTGAACCACCAGTCCTCCATAGGCAAACATCCCAGGAAGAAAGCGAGCCACCCACTTGTGTGGAAAAGCCTGCTGAAGGAGGACTCCAGATGCAGGGTGTGAAGAACAGTCGGGTGAGAGAACTAGTCTCCCAGGAATATTGACATCTGGGCTTGAAGGAAAGACAAGCCACAGATAGAGAGAGAAAGACCAGCTAACAACAGAGATAACCAGATGGCAAAAGGAAAGGGCAAGAACACAAGGAACAGAAACCAAGACTACTTGACTTCATCAGAACCCAGCTCTCCTATCATAGCCAGCCCTGGATACCCCAACACACCAGAAAAGAAAGACTCAGACTTAAAATCACATATCAAGAGGATGATAGAAGATATTAAGAAGAAAATAAATAATTCCCTTAAAGAAATACAAGAGAACACAGGTAAACAACTGGAAACACTTAAAGAGGACACACAAAAATCCCTTAAAGAATTACAGGAAAACACAATCAAACAAAGGAACAAAACCATTTAGGAATTAAAAATAGAAATAGAAACAATAATGAAATTACAAAAGGAGACCACCCTGGAGTTAGAGAACATAGGAAAGAAATCAGGAGTCATAAATGCAAGCATCACCAACAGAATACAAGAGATGGAAGAGAGAATCTCAGGTGCGGAAGATACCACAGAAAACATGGACACAACAGTCAAAGAAAACACAAAATCCAAAAAGTTCCTAACCCAAAACATCCAAGATATCCAGGATGCAATGAAAAGACTGAACTTGAGGATAATAGGTATAGAAGAGAGTGAAGACTCCCAACTTAAAGGACCAGTAAATATCTTCAACAAAATTATAGAAGAAAACTTCCCTAACTTAAAGAAAGAGATAAACATAAATATACAAGAAGCCTACAGAATGCCAAATAGACTGGACCAGAAAAGAAATTACTCCCGTCACATTAAAGTCAAAACACCAAATACTCAAAACAAGGAAAGAATATTAAAAGCAGTAAGGGGAAAAGGGCAAGTAACATATGAAGGCAGACCTATCAGAATTACACCAGACTTCTCACCAGAGACTATGAAAGCTAGAAGATCCTGGGCAGATGTCATGCAAACCCTAAAAGAACACAAATGCCAGCCCAGGCTGCTATAACCAGCAACATTCCCAATAATTATGGATGGTGAAATCAAAATATTCTATGATATATCCAAATTTGCACAGTATGTTTCCACAAACCCAGCCCTACAAAGAATAATACATGGAAACCGCCAACTCAAGGAGGGAAACTACACTCAAGAAAAAGCAAGAAAGTAATCTTTCAACAAACTCAAAAGAAGATAGCCTCACAAACATATAAAAAACATCAAAAATAGTAGGAAACAACAATCACTATTCTTTAATATCTCTTAACATCAATGGTCTCAACTCCCCAATAAACACTACCTCAGTGTAAAGGGCTGGAAAACAATATTCCAGGCAAATGACCACAAGAAACCGGTTGGAATAGCCATTCTAATATCGGATAAAATTGATTTTCAACCAAAAGTCATCAAAATGATAAGGAAGGACTTTTCTTATTTATCAAAGGAAAAATCTACCAAGAAGAACTCTCAATTCTGAACATCTATGCCCCGAACTCAAGAGCTCCCACATTCATAAAAGAAACTCTACTAAATCTCAAAGCACACATTGCACCTCACACAATAATAGTGGGACACTTCAACACCCCACTGTCAACAATGGACATATCTTGGGAACATAAACTAAACAGAGACAGGGTGAAACTAACAGATAGTATGAACCAAATGGGTTTAACAGATATCTATAGAACATATCATCCTACATCAAAATAATATACCTTCTTCTCAGCACCTCATGGTACCTTCTCCAAAATTGATCATATAATTGGTCACAAAACAAACCTCAACAGATATAAGAAGATTGAAATAATCCCATGCCTCCTATCAGATCACTACAGATTAAGGTTGGTCTTCTATGGCAACAACAACAACAGAAAGCTCACATACACATGGAAGCTGAACAGTGCTCTGCTTAATGATAACTTGGTCAAGGAAGAAATAAAGAAGGAAATTAAAGACTTCCTAGAATTTAATGAAAATGAAAGTACAGCATACCCAAACCTATGGAACACAACGTAAGCAGTGTTAAAAGGAAAACTCATAGCTCTCAATGCCTCCAAAAAGAAACTGGAGAAAGCATACACTAACAGCTTAACAGCACACCTGAAAGTTCTAGAGCAAAAAGAAGCTAATACAACCAAGAGGAGTAGAAGGCAGGAAATAATCAAATTAAGGGCTGAAATCAACCAAGTGGAAACTAAAAGAACTATACAAAGAATCAAAAAAACTAGGAGCTGATTCTTTGAGAAAATCAACAAGATAGATAAACCCTTAGCCAGACTAAACAGAGGGCACAGAGACAGTGTGAAAATTCATAAAACTAGAGAAGAAAAGGGAGATATAGCAACAGACTCTGAGGAAATTAAAAATATTATCAGATCCTACTACAAAAGCCTATATGCAACAAAATTGGAAAATCTGGAGGAAATGGACAAGTTCCTAGACAGATACCAATTACCAAAGTTAAATCAGGATCAGATAAACCATCTAAACAGTCACATAACTCCTAAAGAAATGGAAGCATTCATTAAAAGTCTCCCAACCAAAAAAACCCAGGAACAGATGGGTTCAGTGCAGAATTCTATTAGACCTTCAATGAAGACCCAATACCAGTACTCTTCAAGCAATTCCATAAAATAGAAACAGAAGGAACACTACCCAATTCATTCTATGAGGCCACTGTTACACTGATGCCAAAACCCCACAAAGACCCAATAATAGGAGAAAACTTCAGACCAATTTCACTTATGAAAATCGATGCAAAACAAAATCCTTGTGAACCGAATCCAAGAACACATCACAACGATCATTCACCATGATCAAGTAGGCTTCATCCCAGGGATGCAGGGACGGTTCAATACCCGGAAATCCATCAATGAAATCCACTACATAAACAAACACAAAGAAAAAAACCACATGGTCATTTCGTTAGATGCTGAAAAAGCATTTGACAAAGTTCAACATCCCTTCATGATAAAAGTCTTGGAAAGATCAGGAATTCAAGGAGCATATGTAAACACATTAAAAACAATATACAGCAAACCAGTAGCCAACATCAAACTAAATGGAGAGAAACTTGAAGCAATCTCACTAAAATCAGGGACTAGACAAAGGTGACCTCTCTCTCCCTATCTATTCAATATAGTACTTGAAGTTTTAGCTAAAGCAATCAGACAACAAAAGGAGGTCAAAGGGATACAATTTGGAAAGGAAGAAATCAAAATAGCACTATTTGCAGATGATATGATGGTATACTTAAGTGACCCGAAAAACTCCAGTGGAGATCTGCTACAGATGATAAACAACTTCAGCAAAATGGCTGGATACAAAATTAACTCAAGCAAATCAGTAGCCTTCCTATATTCAAAGGATAAACAGGCTGAGAAAGAAATTAGGGAAATAACACCCTTCATAATTGTCACAAACAATATAAAATATATTGGTGTGACTCAAACCAAACAAGTGAAAGATCTGTATGACAATAACTTCAAGTCTCAGAAGAAAGAAATTGAAGAAGTCTTCAGAAGATGGAAAGATCTCCCATGTTCATGGATTGGCAGGATTGAAATAGTTAAGATGGCCATCCTACCTAAAGCAATCTAGAGATTCAACGAAATCCCTATCAAAATCCCAACTCAATTCTTCATAGACTTAGAAAGAGCAATTCTCAAATTCATATGGAATAACAAAAAACCCAGGATAGCAAAAACTATTCTCAACAATAAAAGGATTTCTGGGGGAATCAGCCTCCCTGACCTCAAGCTGTACTACATAGCAGTAGTGATAAAAACTGCACAGTATTGGTACAGTGACAGGCAGGTAGATCAATGGAAGAGAATCGAAGACCCAGAAGTGAACCCACACACTTATGGTCACTTGATCCTTGACAAAGGAGCTAAAACCATACAGTGGAAAAAAAGACAGCATCTTCAACAAATGGTAATGGTTCAACTGGAAGTCTACATGTAGAAGATTGCAAATTGATCCATTCCTATCTCCCTGTACAAAGCTCCAGTCCAAGTGGATCAATGCCCTCCACATAAAACCAGATACATTGAATCTAATAGAAGAGACACTCGGAAAAAGTCTCGAACACATGGGCACAGGGGAAAAGTTCTTGAACAGAACACCAATGGCTTGTGCTCTAAGATCAAGAATTGACAGATGGGACCTCCTAAAATTACAAAGCTTCTGTAAGACATTTGACACTGTTAATAGGACAAAACGACAACCTACAGATTGGGAAAAGATCTTTACCAATCCTATATCCAATAGAGGGCTAATATCCAATGCATAAAAGAACTCAAGAAGCTAGACTCCAGAGACCCAAATAACCTTATCAAAAAATGGGGAAGAGAGCTAAACAGAGAATTCTCTACTGAGGAAACTCAAATGGTCGAGAAGTACCTAAAGAAGTGTTCAACATCCTTAGTCCTCAGGGAAATGCAAATCAAAACAACCCTGAGATTTCACCTCACACCAGTCAGAATGACTAAGATCAAAAACTCAGGTGACAGCAGATGCTGGCAAGGATGTGGAGAAAGAGGAACACTCCTCCATTGCTGATGGGAATGCAAGTTGATAGAACCTCTCTGGAAATCAGTTTGGTGGACTCTCAGAAAAATGAACATAATACTACCTGAGGACCCAGCTATTCCACTCCTGGGCATATACCCAGAAGATGCTCTAACATGTAATAAAGACACATGTTCCACTATGTTCATAGCAGCCATATTTATAATAGCCAGTAGCTGGAAACAACCCAGATGTCTCTCCACAGAGGAATGGATACAGAAAATGTGGTACATTTATACAATGGAATACTACTCAGCTTTTAAAAACAACGACTTCATGAAATTAGCAGACAAATGGATGGATCTTGAAAATATCATCCTGAGTGAGGTAACACAGTCACAAAAGAATGAACATGGTATGTACTCAATGTTAACTGGTTATTAGCCCAAAAGTTTGAAATACCCAACAGTCACTTCACACCAACAGTAGGGCAGAGTGTGAGGTCCCAGATGGAGGAGTTGGAGAAGGGACTTAAGAAGCTGAGGGAGTTTGCATCCCCAGGGAGGCAGCAAAAGTGGCAACTGGCCTGACCCCTGATACTCCTAGAGACCGATCCACCAACCAAAGAATACACATAGAGGGATCCATGGTGCTAGCCACATATGTGACAGAGGAGGGTCTTGTTAGCCATCAGGGGTAGGAGAGGCCCTTGGACTTGAGAATGCTATATCCCCCAGTAGAGGAGAATGCCAAGGAGGGAGGACAAGAGTGGGTGGGTGGGTGGGTTGGTTGGAGAATACCCCCATAGTGGCAGGGGAGGGGGGAGGAAATGGGGAGGTTCCAAAGGGGAGATCTGGAAAGGGGGAAACATTTGAAATGTAAATAAAACAGGAAAAATAATAGTAAAAATAAAGAAAGTAAGAAAGAAAGAAAGAAAGAAAGAAAGAAAGAAAGGAAGAAAGAAACATAAACAACTAGAAGAAAATTAGACAATATGACCATTTAGAAAATTAACAACTGTAGATCTCTTTAGAGATTATGAGTCTATGACTGTCTAGCTATGATTTTTGATGATGTTTACAGTACTAGGAATTAATTTCCTCCCACTGTCCTCGCCTCAAATGCAGTCAGTGGAGCAGCTCTTTACCATAAACAATCTTGCTACTAGTTCACCATTAGACATCTCTTCTCTGGCATGTCCAACTCTATCAATTTTATTTGTGTCCATGTTGGAAGCAATTATTCCTATCATGAGTTTCAGCAAGGGATGGTATTTTAAAATAACACTCATTTTAAGACTATATCCACAATAATAAGCCCTACTCTGTTATTGGTGCTTATAAATAGAACTCCAATAATTGAGTTTCCTTGATATCTGGCCTCTGTTGTTTCTAATCAGAAGTCATCAATCATTATCACACTTGATCTTTGTCAAACACCAATAAGCAAAGGAAAGGTCAGTATCATCTGCATGTGGTGTGTCTGTTTTCCTGGGAATGCCTTTGCTCTCTATTCAAATCTTTATTTTCAGCATGACTAATTGGTAAAGTATCTTAGTTTTTGTTATTTTTATCCTGCTTGAGATCTCTGAACACTTTTCATTCTTCAGTCATTTTGTTGTCAAATGTTCTATCTTCAAGCATTCTTCTTTTCTAGGCTCTAATTCTCTTCTCTGTTTTATTTACTAATCATAAACATTGAGTTTTGTTTTTTATGGAATTCGTTTAAGTCATCCTTCAAAACATGTTTCTCTTTAAATTTAATATAGCCACAGCTTTTGCCAGATCGTCAATTTCTAAGATATTTCATCTGCTCTATCTAGTTTGTTCTTTAACCAATCAAATAAGTTCACCATCAATCAAGTTTCTATTTTATTCTGTAATCTCTTTCTCCTCTTTTGGCTTCTTATCCTTGCCAAAAGTCTTCCATGCATGCTATTCACTTTTTGTCCCATTAGATCTTATAGAACTTCTACAGTGTAACTTTATTTGGCTCATTCAATTTGATCAATTCACTATAACATCTGTGTATTCTCTGTGTTCACTTGATTCCTGCATGTTTTCATGGTGATAAGTTATATTTTATTGATTCTTTAATGATTGTTTTCTGTTATTTTTGAAACAGGATTTTGCTATGTACTCCATTCTATTGTCTAATGAAGAAGCTATCTATCGTTAGTCTAACTCAAATCCCTACTCATCTTCTTCTATTGGTTCACTGAGGCTACTTAATAGTTTTAGTAAAACTAGAAATGAATTATTTACACAGTTTAAAAAAATATATTAAAACAAGGTTAAAGCTCCAAATAGAAAGCAATCTTCAGTTTCATGGTATGCTATCTATAAACAATGTGGCCTCAGTTAAACACTTTTACTTCTTTAATTTTTCAGTAGCTGATCTGTAAATTCCAGTTAATAAGGGTTATAAAACTGTCTCGGGTAGAGTACAGGTGAGGTGCTCACCTTGTTCTTGAAAGCATGTAAGCACAGAAACTCCAAATCTCACTGACAACACTGTCTCACTCTGATGGTGCTGGGGAAATCCTGTAATAGACTAGGCACAGGTGCATGGAAATGGGAGGATCTCATGAAGCTATTTGGTTGGAAACAATACTGAAGAATAAAACTTAAGTGCTAATAAAGTTTACTTCCAAGTATTTAAACTAGCCTTACTTGAAACTAAGAAAGAAGTATTAAAACATGGAGGAAGAACTAATACAGCAGTGAGAAATGGAAACAAAGAGCTACTGACTCTCTGCTTTATTAAAATTATATTTAGATATGCTCATCAATTCCTGCAGGTATTATCCATCTTTGAGTCTTATTGATAAAATCAAAACCTGTACACACTAATGGCAACATTTCTAGATGTCATGACTATCTGTTGCATAGTACATGATGGGCACAGACATAATATTTCACATTACAGATGTCTTTGACCCACCCAACTTGGAATACGGATTTGAAGCAATAATGACATTAAAGTAATGTGAATGATTTGTGACAAGTAAAACATTCCACATAATACTTGATCAATGAGAAAATCACTTAAAAAGTTAAAGAAACTATTGAAAATAAATGAAAATCAAAGCAGTTGAGGTGTAAGCAAATGGAATATTTAATGTAAATAAATAAATAAATAAATACTTAAGATAATAGATAAACCTGGCAAATGAATGTGTTGATTTCTCTGTAATATTTGGTGTAAAATGTCTACAAGTGAGCTTGTATACATTATAGGTATATAATTTAAAATATATTTGTGCAAGTGGATTAACTTAATATTAAGCAATAAATATAATATTAAATAATAAAATAGATTTCTAGTTTGCAAATTAATCAATTTATGTTAATTGATTAATGTTATCCTAGTAGAAAATGTGTGCAATAGCATAGCTGTAAATTAAATAGAAACTTTTCTGATAGTATTAATTAAACATAATTTATAATATTATAATAAAATCCACTGTCCATACACATTTATTTTTTGAGTTATCTAAACTGAAGTTTTTAATATACTTATTTATTGGTTTAAAGTTTTTAAACCATTATCTTTTATGAAAATTGACTTCTATTAAACTTATAAAGTCATTTGTGAAGAAAATTGCAGCTTTGTTGTGAATAATCTCTATATTTTTTTAACTTGGCTTCAGTCTTGCATAGTTTCACTATTTACTGAGTATATGTCAGCTTCTCATTTTCCCCCTTTAGCATGTTTGGGAATTGGTGTCACTAAATGTTTCTGGAAAGTTCTGAACTGTTTTCATGTTATATGTTGTGGGAAATATCAAAAAGAAAGAATATTTCAACTTCCCACACTATGCCCTGGGTTCTCTCAGCCCTGTTGGCCTGGCTGGCCATGCACTGGCAAGCAACAGCTGACCTGTTTTTAATCTTGTGAAGCTCTAACTCAGAGCTCCATGATCTCTCTATCCAGCTTGCTAAGAGTTCCCACTGGCTGGTACCTACCATGCCAGCCCCATGCTTCAAATACCCCATGGCCTTAGTGGGGCACATCAGGCAAACCCACACTTTGAGGCCATACCTTTCTCTCTGAAACCCAGATGAGCTGCCATGTGAAGGAAAATGCAACACAAACTTAGTTCAAAAAAAATTGTAACTCAATCTCTAGGTGCATCAACTAAAATCCTAATTTTGTAAGCCTAATTAAATCTAAATCCTCTGGAGGCAAATCCTGAAGGATCTGCTATGATACCAGGAAACTCTAGCAGCTACATCTTATCCCTTATGCTGTTCCTGTTCAAAACGTCCCTCTCTCTCCTTGCTATCTCTTTTCCTCTCTCCAACCCAGAAGTTCCTCCTACTCACCCAGTGATTGGCTCCTTTATTCATTAGGATATTGGTTCACAAGGAGTCACATGAGTATGCAACTCACTACTTGTCAGAAGCCCTTCCCAGGAGGTCAGAATTGACATCAAAATACAAACATCCCCAGGCTCTACACAAGTTATGTACTGCTATAGCTCCTGACACACTTCCTACTAACTATACCTTGGGTTTTATATTGTGTCTACCCTATTTTTAAAATGTATGTATTCCTTAGAAATGTAAATATTATTAAATTTCTCTTAAGCTTATTTCAATGTTCCTGTCATCTGCTTTGTTATTTCTGTCAACTACATGCAAATATTAACCAAAATGTACATATATAAGTTAAATTGTGTGTATGCCATATTATTTTTATTTTACTTTTATTAATCTGTTGTATCTCTGTTATTATGTATACTTATGTACAATAGCATATTGGTTGGGTAGCCATAATTCTCCATTGTATTTTGTCTTTCTCCATTCATTGCATTTCTCACAGTCAACTCCCCTTATGTGTTTAGGAATTTTTAGATTGCTTTGAATTTTATCTATGGCTACTTATTAAAATCTGTGCTGTAGATACTTTCTGTAGACAGAATTTATGTTTGTTCTCTTCTTGTAACACTGACTTACTGGGACCACTTCCAATTATGTCTTTACAAAGGTATTTCCATACTCTGGGAACCCTATATTTACTTCCAAAACATTGTAAAGTTTTGAAGTTATAATTACTTAGGAAAGACTTTAGAAATTTTCCCTGGTTTAGCCCCAAAGATAAGGTAATCTCTTTGATTTATTATTTTGGAAAATAGAGTCCTTTCCTTTTTTCTATCACTCTTATGGCAACAAAAAAAGGGGTAGTAGTATAATCCTATATTAAGATATGCCTCATTTTCAAAATTTGTCTCATAAAGTTCTTCTAAAGTATACACTTTATAAAAAAATTATCTTCACCATAAGTGCACAATACTAGACTGGAATAATTCACTTGTTACAATGTAGACCGAGCATGACTAACCTCCTGAGGACATGTATAAGGAGCACAAGTCAAGTATGATCTACAATACTGTAGCATTTAGTAGGTTAAACAGCTTTCCAAGTTCAAGACAGGCCTTCCTACAAAAAATGAAAACGAAGGAAGATTGTTTCAGAAGTAAATGGACATGAGCCTACAACATGGCTCATTGAATATACATAATGATTGCTAAGATTGAAGAACTGAGTTTGAGACTCAGGCCCCCCAAATAATGAAAATTAACTGACTCCCAAGAAGAATCTTATGACCTCCACAAGTGCACCTTTGCATGAGCATATACATACACATAGAACACACACTAAATAAATAATAAATAAAGTGCATAAATACTTGTTAACCTATGAATTTAAATTCATAGAGTTTTCATGTAGACATAGATCTACAAATAAAGACTGACATATGACATTATTCTTTAAAATATTCATGAAAGATAAAAAGAAAAAAAGGGAAAAAAGAAAATAAAATTCATTGAAACAGTAAATAATTGGAAGATTATCATATTTTGGTTTAAAAAAAGGCCTAAAAAAGAGACAAAATTATAACTGGCATCTGAAAATCCACAAATCTTACCAAAAATTATGGTTCAAAAAGCTATATGCTGAATAAATTTTTGCATAATAAAAAGAGAGAAGTAAATTGGAAATGTCATATCATTTACATAAATAAATTATTAGAAGAATATCTACCAAAATATCTAAACAAAGGCTGATGGTTGAATATTTTGCTAACTAGTTCAGAACGGGAATAAGAGTTTCTCAAGGTACACATTCCAATAAAATCTGGATTCTTCAGATATATTAATTTATAAGCAATTTAACACTTGAAACTGTATGTCATAGATTCAACATTCTTTTGCTCTTTTCCTCATGAAAATCTCATTCATCAAAATGTCATGCATGAATATCATGTATAAGTTGTTTATAGTATTACACATTCAAATTCAAAATGGAAATCTATAATTGTCACTTACTAAATAAAGAATGTGGATTTAAATTCCTATTTATTTATAGATATAAAGTACTAGAAGATTCACAAGTTTTAATAAGCTAGCTACATCTGGGAGTGATAATTATGTAAATCAGCCCTGAAGAAATTCCACATGCTAATTACTGAGATATTAATGTTATTTTTAATGAGTATATAGATGTATATACCTATTCAGAGGTGCATGTGTGTGTAGAGCTATAAAATTAGAGACATTGTACCTATATACATAAAATTGAAGAGGTTACATACATGCCATGTTCCCTGAATCATTTTAAGTATAATATTTCTTATTAATTTCACTATGAAAATACTTCTATTGCTATGTAAAATATTTCAGTATGGTATGTTTCTTCTTGAGTTATACATTTCACACAGCTTTTAGAGCTAGTTCTTAATTTATTCAAATGGTGAAATCAGTATAGTTGTGTATTCAAGTCTCACTGTGCTCCTTTTAGTGTATCGTACTCAATCATCTTTTTAAATATAAATATTAAAATTTAAACATCCTTATTCTATTCCTTCTATTTTCTACAACATACCATGCAATATATGCATCTCTGATTGTTATTGTCTTTCCTAACGAAATTCTAGAGACATTCAGTTTGCTGCATAAATTACCTTGTTCCCTGTTATTTTTCTCTGTTGAATATTTTTCATCATGTTTATGACAGTTTAATAATTACAATTACTTTATTAGAGTTTTATACAAAGATTTTTCTGAAACAGTGTGACATAAATATAGTGCTTTGTGTCATGTCCTTTCCCACAATAAGCATAATGTATGCTTAACTAGTCTATGTTGGTTTGTCTAAACCACATTTTGATAGAGACAAAAGTCTGGGAAATATCTCCATTTCTGAATTCCATTTAAGATCAGAGTCTCAAGTTGATATCATTGAGAAGGTCTTGTTCAGAATTGTATTATTGTGGTTTTGTGGATAGAGCTTTTCTATTATGCCTAGAAAATAATAACTTGAGGAATAACTAGTCCTTTGGTTCATATGGTGTTTCTGCTTCCTGACCTATCCATCATGTTCTGTAAGTCTTATGTTCACGGATTGTTTTGTAGATGTAGTATCTGAGATTGGGCACCAAATTATCATTTGTTCTCTGCATTTTGACCATTTTAGAATATCTGAAACAATCCTCAGTGTTGAAAAGAAGTTTTATGATGAGGTTTGAGGGCTACACTTACCTGTACAGTTGTAAATTATATTACTTTAGAAAAAATGTCTGTAATAGATTCTCCATTAGGATCCATAACTTCTCCAGTCACAGCTTGTTGTCTAGATTTATAATGGCATGTGTTTTCTCCTATGACCTGCATAACTACTTGATTGATATGCTTTTGGGGAATAGTGAAAATTTCAGAATTCCTCCACAGCCAAATAAATGGCCATCAAGAGAAGAAAAGTCTTCTTTATCTATGGGTGAACATTTTAGAGTCTATGTAATCCCATGTGGTCAGTCTTAAATATGTGTACATACAAGATATAGATAGATAGATAGATAGATAGATAATGCAGATCCAAGCAATAATAATAATAATTTAGGAAGAGAGACAAAGAGAATGCATACCTGCATCTGGCATGAATTGGAGAAGAAACAAATGTTGGGAAATGAAATAACTACTGTACTTATCTATGAAACTCTAAAAATAATAAAGTGTATAGAAATTCTTTCATACTGGCAGCTCAATATAAGTTTAACTACTGCTTACAAATAATTCTTTATGATTCATTATAATTTCTGTAACTAAAACTATTGATCCTAATACTTAAAAATGTATGTTTATGTCATATATACACACATATCATATTACATAAATAAGTATATTTTGGAAGAGAAATTCACAGACTTATTTCCCATTTCACTTGACACCATTGATATTTGACTCTTTAACTTGAAATGCTACTTGGGACGTTTTGACTGTGATGTGAAACTGTAATACAAGTCAGGATGCTTCAACTACATCATGTCATATTACATTTCTTTTGAAACATTTTACATTGATAATGAAAACTGCATTAGTTTTCCACTAATAATGTTTTCATTCCTGATTTTCTTCAGACATCCTTGCTTAACTTTAACAGATTTTCATTATCGAAATTTCCTTCAGTTCAGCTACAAAGTCTTAGGTGACCTAGCACAGTCAGTCACATGACTGATGATCAATATCTGAGCATAACTAACCATCTCCTAAGTCTAAAATTATACCTCCTTAGGATAAAGTGAGAATTTGTTTTAATCTTCAACAACATTGCTGTTTGTCAGAAAAATTTATTGCATTTTAAAATGCCATAAGATACCCATATTGCAATATACAAGGCAATTCCATTTTTCAAGCCAGTATTTATTTAAGACTATTTTACTTTCTCTCTGCATATCCCTGGCTTAGTCTCCTCAGCTGTTTGCTATTTTATAGCAAATGAAAATGTGTTTGCAGAAACTGCATATAAAACTGTTTATTGAGACTTAAATCTTCAGAGGCTGTTTTGTTTGGTTTGGTTTGGTTTTCTCTTTCTTTGAACTTCACATTTGCAGGGTCCCCTCCCATTCTGTTTCAGGTTTATGCAATTAATTATTTTGAAATCTTGTCCATTGTAGATCCACTCCACTTCATTTATTAATAAAATTGTTCATATTAGTTTGATACTTATCCTGTTGCACAAATGACTCCAATTTTGTATTCTTTACTCCTTTTGCATTATCCTGTTAATATGATTTTAGTGTGTGCTGTGTGGGGTGTGTCTATGTGTTTGTGTTCTTGGGTGTTTGGGTAAATATATATATACATGTGCACATATATGAGAGTGTACACAGAGTCCAGAGATTGATGCTAGGTGTACTCCACAACATCTCTTCATCTTCTATATTGAAGGACAGGGACTCTTTATAGCTCTTGATTTCTGTCTCAGATACATTTTTACCACAATTATAAATGCGTGACCAAAAGTTATTTTTGGGAGAAAAAGGTTTACTTAGTATTCATTATTATGATCCTTCATGTAAGGGAGTCAGAGCAGACACGCAAGGAAAGAACCTGGAGGCAGGAATTGAAGTAGAGGCTAAAGAGGAATTTTGATTACTAGCTTGTTCACCATGGGTTGCCCTTCTAATACAACTCAGAACCATATCCTTAAATTTATTCTTATGAATGATGAAATAAAAATGAAACTGTCCACAGCTCACTGTTTTCCCTGAAAAACAGGGAAGATTATACAGCACCAAGTACAGCACACTACAATATGCCAATGGATAATTTAAAAAAAAATAAATTAAAAAATTAAGGGATTAGCTGTTTGAAATAAATCTTGAAGAATAAAGATGAGAATTGAAAAGAAGGGAAAAGTCTGTCCCAGGCTCAGATATTAACATCAAGTACACTCCCATGATCCACTGAGTTCTGCAGCTATTTATTTTCATATTAAACCTTAACTCCTTAGGACATAAGTTGTATTAAGAGTGGGTGAAACATCCCATCTGACAAAGAATCCTATCAAGACTCAGAAAGCAAACAACTCATTAACTTCAGGAAACCCATGAAATTGAGTAGCTTTACTAGGTCTATACTCTGCCAAACTTATACCATGTGTAAGAACCTGTAAAAGACTTCTCAATGAAATAGAGATGCATAGAAGACCAATGGAGCAGACTGAAAAACAAAAACAGTCAAATAAACAAACAAGCTTCCTAGAAGAGACAGGGACCAGTGAAACTGCCTAGAAATGACAATCTGTTGAGCTGCCTGCAAGTTGTATAGCATGCTCAAGATTTTCAGCTTTCATAGATCATATTAAATTTGGTTGTCTTTAAGTGCCATGCCCAATCTTGTAAAGAACAGGTACAACTGATTGATTTGCCAAGTTGGATTTTGATGTTACTTTGATCTGTTGTCACTTCCTTCTCTGTAGTGAATAAGCATGTGTTCATATTTCTCAAAAAATACAGTCATATACATGGTACAACCAGAGAAAGAGAAAGTATATAAAATATAATAGAATCTGTCCATCTGTGTATAACATTATGGGCCTTTTGAATGTGAGAAGGAATATAAAAGTAGTGATATTTACCTAATTATAAATTGTTTGAATATTGTGGTGAACACATGTAAAAAAAAACAAACTATGAAACATGTTTTTAAGAAGCAATACTATACTTAAATTTACTCTTTCAAAGTATTCCTTTAAAACAGTGATATATTAAAGAGTGGCAAAATGGAATGCTAAAGACATTTGCCTGTTTTGTATGTTATTTCTCAGAAAATAATAATTAAGTGTGATTCCAAGCAATGATTTCTTTTCCATTTTCTGGAAAATTGCTGTGGTTTATACTTATTTTCTCTAAATCTTCCAACTAGAATTTTCTGGGTATCATAATAGTATGGTTATATCTGTGTAAAAATGATCATGATATCAGTAACCAGTTGAATTCAAGAAGCATTTTAAAAAGAAATTTGGAATACTGCAAAGTATAACTACCATTTTCCCTTTTATGTTACCTAAGGTAGGAAAGTGTTTGTGTGTGTGTGTGTGTGTGTGTGTGTACTCATGTGCATATGTGTGTGTGCACATGCATGTGTACATGTATGTGTGTGTGTGTTAAAAATAAAATGTGCAGGGAGGGCAGAACTCAACAGACTCAGTAGAATGAACATGGAACATATGACATTCTGAGAGGGGAAGGATTATGCCACACTTCAACTTTGAATCTAATTTGTGAATTTTACTTAAGAAGCCAGCCTGTGATTCTCCTGTCACTTAGCAGGAGACATATGCCACACATCATCAAATAAGTGTTCCCCCAATGGCAAGACTCTAAAAAATGGCTCTCATTTTTCCCTTAGCCCAAAGTAGCAGTTCATTGAAAACAAAACTATCTAGTGATCTGAAATGATTTGTAGTGCAGGATTGCATTAAGAGAGATACAAAATCTAGAGGGATAGAAATAGCTTCTAATAGTCCAATAAGGTGCTTATATGACATCAGTGTTAGAGGTGATACCTTTAATCACCTCTTTTAATTTAACCTTCAATAAGAACATTTTTCTGGCTTTGGTATAGGTGGTGGGTGAGACAGGGTTAGAAATAATGGAATGGGGTTTGGGGGACCTAATCTAGGAAATGGGGTAGGTTTTCAGGCAGGCATGTCACTCATGTTCTCTTTTCACTGGTGTTGACAGCACCCTTTCTTCTGACTGGTGTGGCCTGCACCTGAGCAGTGCACATCTGTCTGAGTTGAGGCTGGAAGGCTCATTTTCCTTTGCCCAGTTATTGGCTGTACAGCAATTCTTTTTACCACTCAAATCCAGCTGGGAGCAGGCTTCCTTTAGCCTGGGTGCAGGACACTGCAAACAGGTTTTTTTGATCAACACATTTAGGAAGAGAACAGCAGTCACTACAAATTCTAGCACAATTTGTTATAGATCTTGAAAGAACAATATTCAATTTTATATGAGAAAAAAAACAGGAGAGCTAAAACAATCCTCTACAATAAAAGTTTCTGGAGGTATCACCATCCCTGATTTCAAACTATACTACAGTAGCTATAGTAATAATAATAATAATAATAATAATAATAATAATAATACAAAGGTATTGGCATAAAAACAGACACATTGATCAATGGAATGAAATTGAAGTCCCAGACATAAAGCCAAATATATGAACACTTGATTTTAAATAAAGAAATCAGATATATACAATGGGGAAAAGGGATCTTCAACAAATTGTGCTCATATACTGGATGTCTGAATGTAGAAGAATGCAAGTAGATAGTATCACCTGTACAAACTTAAGTCCAATTTGATCAAAGACTTCAATATAAAACCAGATACACTGAACCTTGTATATGAGAAAGTAAGAAATAGCTTTGAATGCATTGGAACAGGAACCAACTTCCTGAACTGAACACCAATAGTGCACCCATTAAAATAAACAACTAATAAATGGAACCTCATGAAACTGAAAAACTTCTGTAAGGCAAAGTCTTCATCAGTAGGATAAAATTATAGCTTACTGAATGGAAAAATATTTCTACCAACTCTACATACAATAGAGGACTAATATCTAAATGTATAAAGAACTTAAGAAACTAGATATCATTTTAGATAATAAATCAATAAATACTCTAGTTAAACAATTCGGTACATATCTAGACAGAGAATTCTCAATAGAGGAATTTCAAATGGTTGATAAACACTAAGAGAAATGTTTAAAATTCTTAGTCATAAGGGAAACACAAGTCAAAATGACTTTGAGATTCTATATTAAACATTCTGGAAGGGCTGAGATCAAAATCACAAGTGTCATAAGCTGTCAAGGATATGGAACAAGAGGAGTACTTCTCCATTGCTAGTGGAAGTGAAAACTTGAACAGACACTTTGAAATCAATATGGTGATTTCTCAGAATAATTGGGATTTGATCCATCTTAAGACCCAGCTATATTACTCCTGGGCATATATCCAAAGGACATTTTATTTTACACCAAGGGCACTTACTCATCTATGTTCATAGCAACTTTATTCATAACCGCTAGAAACTTGAAACAGCCTAGATGTTCCTCAACTGAAGAATGGATACATAAAATGTGATACATTTACACAATGGAATACTACCCAGCTGCTAAAGACCGTGGCTCCATGAAAGTTGAAGGCAAGTGAATGAAACTAAGGAAAAAAAAAAAAAAAAAACTATCCTTCATGAGGTAAGCCAGACACAAAAAGAAAAACATGTATTCAAATAGTAGTGGCTATTATCTGTAAAGTAAAGGATAATCTTGCTACAATCCACAGATCTAGAGAGGCTAACTAAAGAGTGCTCAATGGTGGATGAAAAGATCTCCCAGGAAAGGAGAAATTGAATAGATATAGTGCATAGACTTGGGGTGGATGCAGTTGAGAACAAGAGGAATCAGATATGGGGTAGAGAGAATACTGCAAGAGACAACTGGAATCAGAAGTCATTTCATGATGAGTAGAAACCTAGTGCAATGAAAATGCCATGGAATCTATGAAAGGAAGCATGGCATAAAATCCACAGCCATGGGAGATGCAAAGCATGAACAAACCATCTTCTGTAACCAGAGAAGGCAACAAGTGGAAATATTAGGACACCAACCCAGCCACAAAACCTTCAACTTCCTGTTTGTCCTGCCTGAAGAGTATTCTGGCACAGGAGCCTGGCAAATTTGTTATCAAAAATACCAGAGAGGCTGCATCCAGCTACTTATAGCAGCAGATGCAGAACTGCACAGCCCAATATTAGGCAGAGCTGGGGAAGTCATGCAGAGGAGGGGAAAGAAGGATTGAGTGAACTAGAAAAGTTAGGAACACCACAGGAACACTGCCAACAGAATCAACTGACAGGTCCTCATGGGGGCTCATAGATCACAGAGCCTGTAGTGGTCCAACCTAGATCCTCTGTATACATGTTATGCCTGAATTCCTTTGTGTTCTTATGTGATTCCTAACAATGGGAGCAAGGAACTATCTCTGACTCTTTTGCCTGCTTGTAGGACCCTTCTCCTACCGGGTTACATCATCTAGCCTTGATGCGATGGTATGTCTTATTGTAGCTTGTCATGCAGTGCTTGGTTGATGTCTCTCTGAGGCTTGCTCTTTTCTGAGAAGAGGTGGAGGAGGATGTGGGGGAAAGGGGAGGTAGAGATGAGAGACTGGAGAAAGGGGACAGTAGGAAAACTACAGTTAGTGTGTAATATGTGAAAGGAGAATTTTAAAAGACAGAAAACCATAGGGGGAATCTCAGGCAGGAGAGATGGTTCAGTGGTTAAGAACACTGTTCTTCTAAAGGTCCTGAGTTCAATTCTCAGCAACCACATGGTAGTTCATCTGCAAGGGTATCCGATGCCCTTTTCTGGTGTGTCTGAAAACAGCAACGGTGTACTCATATATAAAATAAATTCAGAAGAAGAAAGAAGAAGAAGAGGAGGAGGAAGAGTAAGAGGAATCTGTGCAAAACAAACCAAACAAAAGCAGAAAAGTAAAAAATAAGATAAAAAATAAAACATTCTGGACCAGTGACTGTGAACATGAATGAATAATGTAGAGTCCCTGGACCTTGACTTTCAGTAAGGGAAGCAAATAAATATCCACCTAAAAGATAATTGCAAAATCTTTTCTGTGTGTCTCTGATGGACAGTTAAAAGAAAAAAAAGTACTATGGTAAAGAATGTGACAATCATGTGGATTAAAAAGCAACATTTACCAACTCCACATTTAATAGAGGATTTATGCCTAAATATACATAACGAACTCAAGAAAGTAAATATCATCATTAACAAGAACAAAAACAGAAAATGATACAATTCAAAAATGGGGCACAGAGATACATAAAAATAGAATTCTCAATACAGAAAACTCAAATGGGCAGAAACACTGAAAGGAAAGTTCAACATCCTTAGCAATCAAGGAAATGAAAATTGACAACTTTGAGATTCTATATCAAATCTTTCAGAATATCTAAGTGACAGCTCATGCTTCAGAGATGGGTAACAAGGCCAACACTCCTCCATTGCTTGTGAGACAGCAACTGTGGAAATCAATGTGGTGGGTCTCAGTAATTTGGGAAGCAGTCTACCTTAATCTCTAGCTATACCACTCTTAGGCATATACCCAAAGCACACTCCATACAAACACACATACATCTGCTCAATCATCTTCATTGTGGCCATATTAATAATAGTTAGAAACTGGAAACAATCTAGATGTCCCTCAACAGAACAGTGGGTAAAGAGAATCTAGTACATTTATACAATAGAGTATTACTTAGCCAAAAAAAAAAAAAAAAGAAAGAAAGAAAAAAAACCATCATGGAATTATTAAATTTTAGGAAAATGGATGGAATTAGAAAAAAAAAATCATCCTGAGTGAAATGACCTAAATCCAGAAAGATAAATATGGTATGTACTTACTCATAAGCTATTAAGTAAATGATAATCAAACTAAAACCTGCAGATACAGAGATGTTAGGTAAAGCGGATGGGTCTCGAGGGGAAATAGAACAGATTTTATAGGCATACTAGAGGCAGGTGGTTTGGGAGTAGAGAAGAGTTAAGGTTTGTGAGGGAAGTGGAGAGAAATACTACAATTGGACAGTTTTTGAGGGGTAGTGTGGAAATCTAGAGAACTGAAAACTTCTTGGAATCTATGAAGGTCAACCTAATGAGGGCTCTCTTTTCCTTTGTATTCAATTTACATCTCTATCACTGCCCTAATCTGCCCCCTACCACAAAGTCCTTGTCCGCTCTTCCCTCCCCTTCTTCTCTGAGAGGGTGGAGGCCCCCTGGTCTAAGCACATCCTCTCCCTCTGAGGTCAGAAAACCCAACCCAGTTAGGGGAATGTATCCAAGAATATGCAACAGCTTTGGGGATAGTGCATGCTCCAGTTGTTGAGGAAATTCCTAAAGTCAAGTCCATCATCTCTCATTATCACAACTAAGCTCTCGACTTAATGAACATAAAATCAAAAAGACTATAAAGAAGTGAAAAAGGTAAAGGGTCCTAAGGTTAAAAATAGCTGAAGTGTGAGAGCCTGGAATGGAGGTATCTACATGATTGTGACACCAAGGAACTCAGAGTAGAATGTTCTAGTTTAGTGGGAGGCAACTAGTACCAGTGAGTTGTAGGAAAGGATTACCAAAGTGGTATCATGTTCCTACATCATCATCTTTGAGCATCAGCCAAATTCTGACTGGGTTGTCAAAAGTGATGCTTACCTGTATGATTGAATGAACTAATTGAAAGGCAAAGTAGAGTTTTATTTGGGAAAACAATTGCTATTAAAAAGACTTTTACTGTTTTCATATATTAAATAAATATACATGGCTAGGGAAATGGTGCCAGAGGTAACTACCAACTGCTAAGGCAGGCAACCCAAGTTTAATCCTAAAGACTCACGTTTAAAAGAAGCAGAAGCTTTCACTATCCTGGGTTTTTTGTTATTTCAAATGAATTTACAAATTGCTCTTTCTAACGCTATGAAAAATCGAGTTGGAATTTTGATGGGGATTGCATTGAATCTGTAGATTGCTTTTGGCAAGATGGCCAATTTTAATTTTACTATATTAATCCTTCCAATCCATGAGCATGGGAGATCTTTCCATCTTCATAAGGTCTTCATTGATTTCTTTCTTCAGAGACTTGAAGTTCTTGTCATACAGATCTTTCACTTGCTTGGTTAGAGTTACACTAAGATGTTTTATATTATTTGTGACTATTATCTTTTCCCAATTTCTTTCTCAACCCATTTATCCTTCGAGGAAGGCTACTGATTTGTTTGAGTTAATTTTATATCCAGCCACTTTGCTGAAGCTGTTTATCAGCTGTAGGAGTTCTCTGGTGGAGATTTGGGGTCACTTAAGTATATGATTATATCATCTGCAAATAGTGATATGTTGACTCCAACCTTTCGAATTTGTATCCCTTTGACCTCTTTTTGTTGTCTAATTGCTCTGGCTAGAACTTCCAGTACTATATTGAATAGATGGTGAGAGATTGGGCAGCCTTGTTTAGTTCCTGATTTTAGGGGATTGCTTCAAGTTTCTCTTCATTTAGTTTGGTGTTGTCTTCTGGTTTGCTGTATATTGCTTTTACTCTGTTTAAGTATGGGCCTTGAATGCTTGATCTTTCCAAGACTTTTACCATGAAGGGATGCTGAATTTTGTCAACTGCATTTTCACCATCTAATTAGATGATATGTGGTTTTTTTTTTCTTTGAGTTTGTTTATATTAGTTGATTATGTTGAGGGATTTCCATATATTGAACCATCCCTGCATTCCTTTGATGAAGCCTACTTGATCATGCTGGATGATTGTTTTGATGTGTTCTTGGATTTGGTTTGCTAGAATTTTACTAAATTTTGAGTTGCATTGATATTCATAAGGGAGCATGGTCTGAAGTTCCCTTTATTTGTTGGTTCTTTGTATGGTTTAGGTAAAAGCATAATTCAGTCTTGGAATGGTTTGAAGAGTATTGTTATTAGGTCTTTAGATGTCTGATAGAATGCTGCACTAAAACCAAACCATTTGGTCTTTGTTGGTTTGCTTGTTTGTTTTATTTTGCTTTGCTTTGTTTTTCTTGCTTAGGAGACTTTTCATGACAACTGATATTTTTTAGGGGTTATGGGACTGTTTAGATGGTTTATCTTATCCTAATTTAACAGTGGTACTTGGTACCTGTTTAGAAACTTGCCCATTTCTTGCAGATTTTCCAGATTTGATGAGTATAGGCTTTTGTAGTAGGATATTTTCCTCAGTTTCTGTTATTATGTCTCCCTTTTCATTTCTGATTTTGTTAATTTGGATACTGTCTCTGTGCACTGTGGTTAATCTTGCTAAGTATTTATCAACCTTGTTGATTTCTCAAAGAACCAGCTCCTGGTTTTGTTGATTCTTTGTATAGGTTTTTTTTTTTTTCTACTTCATTGATTTTAGCCATGAGTTTGATCATTTCCTGCCATCTACTCCTCTTGGGTGTATTTGTTTCTGTTTGTTCTAGAGCTTTCAGGTGTGCTGTCAAGCTTCTAGTGTATGCTTTCTCCAGTTTCTTGTTAGAGACACTCAGAGCTATGAGTTTTTCTCTCAGCACTGCTTTAATTGTGTTCCATAAGTTTGGGTATGTTGTACCTTCATTTTCATTAAATTCTATAAAGTCTTTAAATTATTTCTTTATTTCTTCCTTGACCAAGTTATCACTGAATAGAGTGTTGTTCAGATTCCATGTGTATGTGGGCTTTCTGTTGTTTTTGTTGTTATTGAAGACCAGCCTTAGTCTGTGGTGATCTGATAGGATGCATAGGATTATTTCAGTCTTCTTCTATCTGTTGAGGCTGGTTTTATGATCATCTATATGATTATTTTTGGAGAATTACCTTAAGGTGCTGAGAAGAAGGTATATTCTTTTATTTTAGGATATAATGTTCTATAGATACCTGTTAAATACATTTGGTTCATAATTTCTGTTAGTTTTACTCTGTTTAATTTCTGTTTCCATGATCTGTTGATAATTCTCAGTTGAAATTCGATTTTATTTGATATTTGAAGAGCTACTCCAGCTTGCTGCTTGGGTCCATTTTCTTGGAAATTTTTTTCCAGCTTTTTACTCTGACTTAGTGTGTGTCACTGAGGTGTTTCCTGTGTGCAGCAAAATTCTGTGTCCTGTTTATGTATCTAATCTGTTGGTCTATGTATTTTTATTGGGGAATAGAGATGATTGATGTTAAGAGATATTAAGGAAAGGTGATGCTTCCTGTTATGTTTGTTGTTAAAGGTGGAATTATGTTTGTGTGGCTATCTTCTTTTGGGTTTGTTGAAAGATTCCTTTATTGCTTTTTCCTGGGTGTAGCTTCCCTCTTTGTGTTGGAGTTTTCCATCTGTTATCCTTTGTAGGGCTGGATTTGTAGATAGATATTGTGTAAATTTGGTTTTCTCATAGAATATATTGGTTTCTTCATCTATGTTAATTGAGAGTTTTGCTAAGTATAGTAGCCTGTGCTGGCATTTGTGTTCTCTTAGGGTCTGTACAACATGTGCACAGGATCTTCTTGCTTTCAGAGTCTCTGGTGAGAACTCTGGTGTAATTGTTAAGTCTGCCTTTAAATGTTTTACTTGACCTTTGTCTCTTACTGATTTTAATATTTTTTGTTTGTATTGTGCATTTGCTGTTTTGATTATTGTGTGCAGAAAGAGTTTCTTTTCTGGTCCAGTCTATTTGGAATTCTGTAGGTTTCTCTTATGTTCATGGGCATCTCTTTCTTTAGGTTAGAGAAGTTTTCTTTTATAATTTTTGTTAAACATATTTACTAGCCCTTTAAGTTGGGAATCTTTGCTCTCTTCTATACCTATTATCTATAAGTTTGGTTTTCTCATGGTGTCCTGGATATTCTAGATGGTTTGGGTTAGGAGCTTTTGGTATTTTGCATTTTCTTTGACTGTTGTGTCAATGTTTTCTATGGTATCGTCTGCACCTGAGATTCTCTCTTCTATCTCTTGTATTCTGTTGGTAATGCTTGCATCTATGACTCCTGATCTCTTTCATAGGTTTTCTATTTCTCGAGTTGTCTCCTTTTGTGATTTCTTTATTGTTTCTATTTTCACTTTTAGATCCTGGATGGTTTTGTTAAATTCTTTTACCTCTTTGGATGTGTTTTCCTGTAAGGAATTTTTGTGTTTCCACTTTAAGGGCTTCTAGCTGTTTACCTGTGTTCTCCTGTATTTCTTTAAGGAAGTTATTTATGTTCTTCCTAAAGTCCTTTATCATCATCATAAAATATGATTTTAAATCCAAATGTTGCTTTTCCAGTGTGTTGTACCCAGGACTTGCTGTAGTGGGAGAACTGAGTTCTGGTGATGCCAAGTAGCCTTGGTTTCTGTTGCTTAGGGTTTTGCGCTTGCATCTCACCATCTGGTTATTTCTTGTTTTAGTTGGTCTTGCTGTCTGTGACTGGAGCCTGTCCCTTCTGTAAGCCTGTAAACTTGTGATCTTAGGTGTGTCACCACTCCTGAGAGACCAGTTCTCTCTGGGTGTGATTTGGGTGTGAAGAGCTGTGTCACAGGGTTAGTTCTGATGGAAACCAGAAGGATCCGGTCCCGGGCTGTTGAGCAGTTCCTGTGCCCTATGGTCTCCTGGCGGGTCCCTCTTTGGCCAGTTATTGGAGCCAAAGTGTTGATCTCACCTGTAAACTTAAGAGCAACAGCATTCCTGGGAGACCAGTTCTTTTTGGGTGGGATTTAGGTACGGAGAGCTGTGCCACAAAGTTAGCTCCAGGGCATGTATGGAGACCAGAAGGATCCTGTCCTTGCAGCCCCAAGGTTATGGTGCCCGTTAAATTATTATTTAAATGACTAAATTAACATAGTCAAGTGCCTTGACCTTTCATTATTTCTCAGATAATCTTTCTATAGATCTTGTATAATATTAAGGAGGTTGTAGCAAACTCGTCCCCACATTTTAGAGAAGTGTGGCACCTGGCTCAGTGCGAGGCAATTCATTGATCAGCCAGCCAGTTTTTTATACTTGTCCTTCTTCAAAGTACTGAGACTGTATCTGAGCCAAAAAAGTGTGATAATGGAGACTCAGCTTTAACGACTGTCTCCTGCTTTGTTTATGATTACTAGAAATGTGTACTCCTCCACAGAAGCAAGTACAAGCAAGACATGACAGGTTAAAAAGAAAAATAATCACTGAAAAGCAAGAACACACCAATGATTGTCACAGGTGACTTCTGTGAGGTTTCTCAAAATCTTCCTAATACTTTTATCTACTTCAATAAGTTCTGGTTAGAAACATTTGTAAGATCGTCACCTTGATAACAGCAGATAGAAAGGTAAGACCAGGGCAGGCTAAACTATAAAGATGATGAAGATGATGATGACAATGATGATGACGATTACGATGATTAAAAAAAAAGAATCAGAATCCAAGGACAGATTTATCTATATTTTTGTTGGCCTACACAGTTCATTTTACCTGTTAGCAGATTATCTCACATTTTCTCTATATTACTAGAAAAACTCTCATAGAAGCAGAGGGAGAGAGGATGAATAGGGGGTTTCCAGGAAAGGAGATAACATTTGAAATGTAAATAAGGAAAATATTCAATAAAAAAGAGAAAGAAACAGAAGCAACTCCCATAAGTTTTTCTCTGACCTCTATATGTACAGAACAACACACATTTGTTCCTCTGCCTTCAAACACATGCACTAATTAATTAATAAAATTAAGTAATGCAACTGAATAAATATCTAAACACTTTTTTGCATAGACTAGTAGCCTTCATGAATTTTCTCTAATTCAAAGTTTGTAGACCCTGCCAATTGGCTCCATAATTGAGATATTTCAGATCATATACATTTTATCGTGCAAAGTCCAGCTATGGATTTTGAATGCTATGAACAAGAATATGTGTGTGTGTGTGTGTGTGTGTGTGTGTGTGTATTTCATTTACATTGAATACATATTGATTATATATTGAATAAAGAGAAATTTTATTGGATAATATATATTATTCAATATGTGGGTAATATATTAAGTTAAAAATCATGGCATAAGCAGACAAAACAAATTGAACAGTATTTTAGCAATTTGTTAGGTTTATTGACAGAACAAATACTTTATCATTGACAGCTATCACTGTAAATTTGAGTATATTGTTTGAATTTTTGTTACTTTCTTAGCACAGTAAAGATATTTTACTTTCTTAGTATTATTGCTAAAATCAACCGATAAGGTGTTTTTATTTTATTTAATTGGGTATTTATTTATTTTTATTAACAATTTGTTAAATATCTGCTAAATATATATTTGAGACTTAGAAATAAATGTTTATTTTGTAAGAATAAATTAATCCAGCAGCACAAAATATATCTTGGACAATCAAATGATTGTCATTCTGTGGTTCATAAAATAGCTTGTGAGTAAATGTTTTCCAATTGAACTATAACTTTATGATAGTAATTATAGGAATCACTCTTCATTTCTAGCTGATTTGCATATGATAGAATATTGGAGATCATAAAAGTGAGAGGTAAATAAATTTAGTATTTAAATTTCATAAATTGTGTTACTCCTTGTTGAATATGGCCACATTGTTCATTGATTGCTCACATCCCTCTTGCAAACATGATAGGGACATTTATAATGTCTACTTTTTAGACAAGAGAATTTACCTCTGAGGTTCTGACTAAAGCCTTCACTATCACCTGTCCAATAAAATACAGATTTGAGAGTTTCCAAATCTCAAATCAAACTATTACATTAGCTGTTTCCACATATGCATCTTTACCCAAAAGATCTTTATGTAGAAAGGCTTATTTAACAAGTCAAATGATACCTGTGATTCAGTGAAGAGAGAGAAGAAAATAAAAGACTAACTCCAGCTAATATAATAACTAGACCTACATTAATCGGGGCAGTTATATCAACTAATCTGATATGATTTGGATTATGCATTGTTCATTAACTTTGAGAGCTAAGTCTTGTCATTAGTGTCTTCTACCCAGTTGTCTTAAATACTCTCAGGAGACAGCTGGGTAATCAGAGATGCTAAAATGCTTGCCTTGATTTCACTTGTTTGAGGTAATAAAATCTGGCACCAAGTACATTTGTGTGTCTGCCTTTAATTATTCCCACCTCAGGTTTCCATTTCTCTTTATCCCTGTGTTAAGATCATTAAGGTGTTAAGTGCAAAGCTGCTGCTTGATGGAACAAGGCTCCAGACAGTCTGAGTTGACAAAAACCAATGCTGTGACTTAATAGCCATAGGACACATTTGATCAGATGATGGGCAACTGGGTACAGCATCAGATTAAACAAACTGAAAAAGTCAATAAAAGAACAAAAGGTATTCAGGGATGTTATCATAGTACAAAGTTTCAGTACAGCTACTGGTGTTTTCTCCAAAGATTTAAAACATTCTTTAAACATTTTAGGGAAATGTAGCAATTTATTCCAAATAATAGAAAAGAAATACAATCACAGGTCACAGGAATGAAGCATTCTACAAATTGTTATTTGCTTTTTAAAAATATCACTTAAATTTGCATTCATACAAATTAAGAATTATACATTTCTTTTTATTGATTATTTTATTTATTTACATTTCAAGTGTTATGCCTCTTCCTGTTTCCCCTCCTTAAACCCCCTAACTCATCCTCCCCCTACCCCCGCTTCTATAAGATTGCTCCCAATTATACATCTCAACACATAGATTTGATTTAGAGATTTAATCAATAACTAAGCCCCTTTAAATTTGTAGTAGATTAATATCTTCTTTAAACTGTGCCTAGTATCAAATAGACAGACCAACAGATAAATTGATAGATAGATGGATTTAGATTTTAGGAACACATCATTTTATTTTATTTCTATCATTCCCTAGGAAATCATTCAGATGTCTTCACATTTCAACATGAACTTTCTTGTTTAACTCGTCATGTTGTAAGTTTAAGAATAAATTATACTTACCTGTTTCTTTTTATTTGCTATTCAAAATGCAGTATTCATTCTGCTCGGAAAGTTATTTAAGGACTCTCTATATCTTGGGTTTTTCTTCAGCAGACCTGAAGATTTGTCAGCTTTTTGTTGTCTTATGGGTGACACACAGAAGAAAATGGGTCTCATACAGGAGCTCAGAGAGAACTCTGGGAGAAGCAACTGAGCTGCAGAAAAGTTGCAGAGAGAAGTCTGAATCTCTCCCAGAGGTTTTGCTTTCATAAGAAAATCCTATAATGTAAAAAGACAAGCCTCTTAACCTTAGGGAGCTCTGCGAAGCAGAAAACAAGATGGGAATCAAGATCTTATTACAAAAATTCTAGGTCATTTGGTGATTCAGTTGTTTCAGCTATAGCTCAGCCTTTTCCTGAGAACTCAGCCTGGAACACAGAGGTAGAGCCAATGCAATAGGAAGATCTGCAGCCTAGATTCAGAATAACTACTACTCAGCATCTGCACTGAAATCCCATGAAAGGCTCAGAATTCTATATTCTCTAAAAAATATTTCCTTTTTACTTTTCATGACTCTTTTGAGATCTTAATGGGGAATGAATCTATTTCACAATGGATATGATGCCCATTTTTGCATCTGGAGTCATATTTCCCTTCATTCAAATCAGGAAATAATGGAGAAGACAAATCAATATAATGCAGTCTGTGGAGCTTTGCTTATCAAGGTCTCCACAGTATTTTTTATCTCCACTACACAAACTGTATTGATTCTTCATCTAACTTAGGTCAAGTCAAGGTAGGACCCAAATTAGAAATTAATAATAATAATAATAATAATAATAATAATAATAATAACAACTTTCAAGTAAGTAGACATTGCCAGAACTTTATGAATATCTTCATATCTTAAAACTCAGAGACAATCATGGAGTAATCCAGGACAATGAGATACTAACAATACTTTAGGAGAGTGTCTCAAATGTCTGGCAGCCAGCAGGCTTCACAAGTCCAGTATCCCACAGGTTCATGTGTAAGGTTTTGGAGGCTCAGTCTCAAACTTATTAAGAACTTCCATGGGCTTCTTTAATGATTGCAAGAAAATGAAAAGGAGGAAGATGGCTTACTTTCCTAGAGAAAAGAAAACATATTAAAGATTATTAGGCCATTTATTCAATATCACTTATCAGAAGAAAAGTAGTTGTTATGGAGTTTGGAGACTGAAAATAGTGATAACCACTGTTCTAATTACTAAGTTCATCTCTTCAATCTAGCACTCTCCCTGAGCTGTAGTTCCTATCTAAATATATTCACTTAATTTTTTTCTTATATTTTTAAAGCCAACTTATATTACACTTAAATTTTTTTCCAGGCAAAGATGCTTCTCTTATAAAGATTCCCAACTTGAAAGAATAGTTTATCTACCAGGCAGATACATTGGTCAGGGATGTAGACTGTTCTTTAATGTGGATACTTTAAAGTATCAATTAAGTATTAAATTCTCTGTTAATGAACAGTTATTGTTTAAAACTTCTTTCTTTGGCACTTTCTCAGACAGCAGTGCAACCTTTGTCTTTGATCCCAGATATCACAATGTCTTGCTATTTGGTCTTTCTACATATGAACTGTTTGTGCCATACTCCACATTACAACTAGACTTATTGTTACACATGAACAAAATAGGATGCTACTGTCATGTTTGATATATTATAGCAACTTCCCATTATTCTAAGATAGAGTCTTAAGTTATTAGTTTTGACTATAGAGTCTTCCATGGCATTGTGGCTGTCTTGCTTCTCAACAAACTTTTAAGCATTTCCTTAATATACCACACTCACTTTATGTGAAAAGTAATGAGATCCATATTAAATACTTAGGGAAGAAAACTCCCAAGTGCATACTCCAGAAAGGACAGGATTCCCTTGCCCAGACATAACTTCTATGATGTTAATGGGGTTTTAGGAATAATACAGTTTGGGTTTCTGTGGATATCCAGAACTGATATGATAATACCATAAGTAAATTATTATTTTTTAATTTAATACTTTATTTACATTTCAAATGTTTTCTCTTCACCAGGTCTCCCCGTTGGAAACCCCCTATCCCATCCCTCACTCCCCTGCCTCTATGAGGGTATTCCCATACCCAACCACCCACTCCCCTCTTCCCTTCCTGGCAATCCCCTATACTGGAACATCTAATGCTCTCAGGTCCAAGGGACTCTCCACCGACTGATGGTCAACAAGGCTCTCCTTAGCCACATATGTGACCAGTACCATCGGCCCCTCCATATGGATGCTTTGGTTCATGGTCCAAGCTCTGGGAGCACAGGCGGGCCTGACCAGTTGACACTGTTGCTCCCTCTCCATGGGGTTGCAAACTCCCTCAGTTTCTTCAGTACATTCTCCAACTCCTCCATCTGGGACACCATGCTCAGTCCAACAGTTGCTGTGAATTGAATCATGGGTGTTCCGAACTTTCAGACTAATATCTGCTTATCAGTGAGTACATACCGTGTTTGTTCTTTTGTGACTGAGTTACCTCACTCAGCATGATATTTTCAAGTTCCATACATTTGCCTGCAAATTTCATGAAGTCATTGTTTTTAGTAACTGAGTAGTATTCCATTGTGTAAATGTACCACATTTTCTGTATCCATTCCTCTGTTGAGGGATATCTGGGTTCTTTCCAGTGTCTGGCTATTATAAATATGGCTGCTATGAACATAGTGGAACATGTGTCTTTATTACATGTTGGAGCAACTTCTGGGTATATGCCCAGGAGTGGTATAGCTGGGTCCTTAGGAAGTATTATGTCCAATTTTCTGAGGGTCCACCAAACTGATTTCCAGAGTGGCTGTACTAGCTTTCAATCCACCAGCAATGGAGGAGTGTTCCTCTTTCTCCACATCCTCAACAGCATCTGCTGTCACTTGAGTTTTTGATCTTAGCCATTCTGACTTGTGTGAGGTGGAATCTCAGGGTTGTATTGATTTGCATTTCCCTGATAACTAAGGATGTTGAACATTTCTTTAGGTGTTTCTCAGCTATTTGTGTTTCCTCAGTTGAGAATTCTCTGTTTAGCTCTATTTCCCATTTTTTGATAGGGTTATTTGGTTTTCTGGAGTCTAACTTAATACGTTCTTTGTATATATTAGATATTAGCCCTCTATCGGATGTAGGATTGGTAAACATCTTTTCCCAATCTGTAGGTTTCAATTCTGTCCTATTGACAGTGTCATTTGCCTTACAGAAGCTTTGCAATTTTATGAGGGCCCATTGGTCGATTCTTGATCTTAGAGCATAAGCCATCTGTGTTCTGTTCAGGAGCTTTTCCCTTGTGCCTATGTGTTTGAGACTTTCACTACTTTCTCTTCTATTAGATTCAGTGTATCTGGTTTTATGAGGAGGTTCTTGATCCACTTGAACTGGAGCTTTGTAAAGGAAGATAGGAATGGATTAATTTGCATTCTTCTACATGTTGACCTCCAGTTGAGCCAGCACCCTTTGTTGAAAATGCTGGATTGTTTCCACTGGATGGTTTTAGCACCATTGTCAAAGATCAAGTGACTGTAAGTATGTGGGTTCATTTCTGGGTCTTCAATTCTAGTCCATTGATCTACCTGCCTGTCACTGTACCAATACCATGCAGTTTTTATCACTACTACTCTGTAGTACACACTGAAGTCAGGGATGTTGATTCCCCCAGAAGTTCTTTTATTGTTGAGAATAGTTTTTGCTATCCTGGGTTTTGTGTTATTCCATATAAATTTGAGAATTGCTCTTTCTAAATTTATGAAGAATTGAGTTGGAATTTTGATGGGGATTGCATTGAGTCTGTAGATTGCTTTCAGCAAGATGGCCATTTTTACTATATTAATCCTGCCAGTTCATGAGCATGGGAGTTCTTTCTATCTTCTGTGCTCTTCTTCAATTTCTTTCTTCAGAGACTTGAAGTTCTTGTCATACAGACCTTTCACTCATTTGGTTAGAGTCAGACCAAGATACTTCATATTGTTTGTGACTATTGTAAACCATGTCATTTTCCTAATTTCTTTCTCAGCCTGTTTATCCTTCAAGTATAGGAAGGCTACTGATTTGTTTGAGTTAATTTTATATCCAGCCACTTTGCTGAAGTTGTTTATCAGCTGTAGCAGTGCTCTGGTGGAGATTTTTGGGTCACTTAAGTGTAAGATCATATCATCTGAAATAGTAATATTTTGATTTTTTTCCTTTCTAATTTGTATCCTTTTAACCTCCTTTTGTTATCTAATTGCTCTAGCTAGAATTTTAAGTACTAAATTAAATAGATAGGGAGCAAATGGAAAGCCTTGCCTAGTTCCTGATTTTAGTGGAAATGCTTCAAGTTTCTCCCCATTTAGTTTGATGTTGGCTACTGCTTTGCTGTATATTGCTTTTACTATGTTTTGGTATGAGCCTTGAACTCCTGAACTTTCCAGGACTTTTAACATGAGGGGATGTTGAATTGTATCAAATGCTTTTTCAGCATCTAATGAAATGACCTTGTGGTTTTTTTCTTTGAGTTTGTTTAAGTAGTAGATTACATTGATGGATGTCTGGGTATTGAACCATCCCTGCATCCCTGGGATGAAGCCTACTTGATCTTGATGAATCATCTTTTTGATGTGTTCTTGGATTCAGATTTCTAGAATTTTATTGAGTATTTTTGCATCAATATTCATAAGGGAAATTGGTCTGAAGTTTTCTTTTTTTGGGTCTTTGTGAGGTTTTGGTATCAGTGTAACTGTGACCTCATAGAATGAATTAGGTAGTGTTCATTCAGTTTCTATTTTGTGGAATAGTTTGAATGGAATTGGTATCAGGTCTTCTTTGAAGGTCCAATATAATTCTGCACTAAACCCATCTGGTCCTGGGCATTGTTTGGTTGGGAGACTTTTAATGACTGCTTCTATTTCTTCAGGAGCTATGGAACTATTTAGATAGTTTATCTGATCCTGACTTAACTTTGGTATTAGGTATCTGTGTAGAAAATTGTCCATTTCATCCAGATTTTCCAATTTTGTTGAGTATAGGCTTTTGTAGAAGGATCTAATGATTTTTTTTAATTTTCTCATAATCTGTTGTTATATCTCCCTTTTCATTTCTAATTTTGTTAATTTGTATACTGTCTCTGTGCCCTCTGGTTAGTCTGGTTAGGGATTATCTTTCTTGTTGATTTTCTCGAAAAAAAAAAAAAAAAAAAACCAAAAAAAAAAACCAGCTTCTGATTTTGTTGATTCCTTGTATAGTTCTTTTTGTTTCTACTTGGTTGATTTCATCCATGAGTATGGTTATTTCTTGCTTTCTACTCCTCTTGGGAGTATTAGCTTCTTTTTGTTCTAGAGCTGTCAGGTGTATTGTTAAACTATTAAGCACAAAACAAGAAAAGAACATTAAAAGCAGTAAAAAAAAAAAGGTCAAGTAACATATAAAGGCATGCCTATCAGAATTACACCAGACTTCTCACCAGAGACTATGAAAGCTAGAAGATCCTGTGAAGATCTCATACGGACCCTAAGAGAACACAAGTACCAACTTAGGCTGCTATACCCAGTAAAACTCTCAATTACCATAGATGGTGAAACCAATTTCATGGCAAAACCAAATTTACACAAACCAAGCCCTACAAAGGTTAATAGTTGGAAAAGGCCAACACAAGGAGGGAAACTACACCCTAGAAAAAGCAAGAAAGTAATCTTTCAACAAACCTAAAAGAAGATAGCCACAAAAAATAAAAATAATATTGAAAATAAAAGGAAGCAACAATCAGTATTCCTTAATATCTCTTAACATCAATGGACTCAATTCCCCAATAAAAAGACATAGACTAACAGACTGGATACATAAACAGGACCCAGTATTATACTGCATACAGGAAATGCACCTCAGGGTTAGAGACAAACACTACCTCAGAGTAAAAGGCTGGAAAACTATTTTCCAGGCAAATGGTCCCAAGAAACAGGCAGGAATAGCCATTCTAATATCAGATAAAATTGACTTTCAACCAAAAGTCATCAAAAAAGATAAGGAAGGACACTTCATCGTCATCATAAAAAAATTTAAAAAAATCTACCAAGAAGAACTGTCAATTCTGAACATCTGTGCTCCAAATGCATATGCACACACATTCATAACAAAAAAAAAAAACTTTACTAAAGTTCAAAGTACACATTGAACCTCACCCTATAATAGTGGGAGACTTCAACACCCCACTCTCATCAATGGACAGATCTTTGAAACACAAACTAAACAGAGACACAGTGAAACCAACAGGAGTTGTGGACCAAATGAACTTAACATATATCTATAGAACATTTCATCCTAAATCAAAAGAATATACCTTCTTAGCACCTCATGGTACTTTCTCCAAAACTGACCATATAATTGGTCACAAAACAAATCTCAACAGATATAAGAAAATTGAAATAATCCCATGCCTCCTATCAGATCACTATGGATTAAGGTTGGTCTTCAATAGCAACAAAAACGACAGAAAGTCCACATACACATGGAACCTCTACAACCTCCACTCATTGATAACTTGGTCAAGGAAGAAATAAAGTAAGAAATTAAAGACTTCCTAGAATTTAATGAAAATGAAAGTACATCATACCCGAACTTATGGGACATAATAAAAGCAGTGTTAAGAGGAAAACTCATAGTTCTGAGTGCCTCCAAAAAGAAACTGGAGAGAGCATAAATAAATTATTTAAAGTGCTGGTGACATCACTTTTGATTAGGTGGAATTAAGGAGAATTCTTATGGGAAGATTTTATCTCTGAGTAGCAGAATTAGAAATGTGAAGGACTGTCTCAAATGCATTAGTTTATCCCTAAATGCTAACTGAGGTTAGTTCTTTCTCTACTTTGTACTGAAAGAAGTTACAACATATTTCTCTTGAGTACTTTTTTTCATTGTTACAAAAGAGTTAGCGATGCTTATGAATGTCTTGCTTGGATGTATTTATGTGCACACAAGCCATGCATTCCTGGTACACTCAGAGGTAAGAGGAGAGCACTAGATCCCCCTGGTACTGGAGTTATAGAAGCCCATAAGCTATTGTATGTAAGCTGGGAATCAAATCCAGGTCCTTTGTAGGAGCAACATGCACTCAGAGCTACCCAACTGTAGTTCCAACACCTGAATTTTCTTTCCAGCCTATCATTTTGACTATAATCTCTCTTAAAATGGTACCTTTCTTGTTTACTACTGAATATTTCTTTCTACATATAGAACTTGATAGTTGACCACAACCAACTATTACTGGCAGGCAATTGTGCTTCGGGATACAGGGAAGAATACCATCTTTCAATTCATCATATCAGGAGACTCTTTTGTACTTTTCTGATGTCTACAGACAATATTAAAAAGGAAATAACATGATACACTGAAACTGTTCTTTAAAAACCAATCTCATTTTTTTCTATTTTGTATTGGGTAATTTTTCTTAATATTGTTACATATCGTCTCCATAGCAGATGAACAGTACGTCTTATAAAACTTTCACTAACAAATGGACACTATATGTCTTTAATATATGGTGCTGTTGAATGATTACCACATTATTGCAGCAACAGTCAGATACCTCAAGGATGATGTACTGCCACCCACCTTCAGCAAGCAAGACATATACACTTATACTCTAAGAGATGCTGGTCAAGCAGAGACCTTTCAATTAACTGGCAGGGACTCAAGTCTAAGGAAGAGATGCTGACTCCCAGTGGTATTCTTAGTCCCTTTTCTTGCTTTCATTCTTGTCACAGATTAGGAACTACACTGTGTAGTAAGTCATATTGAATGTGATTTCAATATCCACTAACTTTTTTCATCTACTAGGTTAATGCTGGTAACTAAGTAAAGTTTTGTTTGAGACAAACTTGTTTAATTAACTAGAATTGATTGATTTTCATATTATCTTCTATTATAAAACATTATTTTATTATACTCGTTAAGAATGCTCGTGACTAAATACTTTTTCTAGAATTACTCCAGAACATTTTGTCTGACCAATATGTCTAAAAGTTTCAGTCAAAACAAATACAGATTTTAATATTAAGGAAAAAAAATAATATACAAGGCAAAAATCTGAAAAATATTTAAAGTGCTTTCTTTTGGTCTCCTTTTATTGAAAATAGATTTTTTTCTCACTTAATATATCCTAATTATGGTTTCTTCTCCCTCTACCCTTTCCAGTTCCTCCCACTTCCTCTCCCATCCAAATCTATTACCTTTCTATTTCTCTTTATAAAACAAACAGGCTCCAAAGGGACTATAATAAAATACATTATAGTATAATATAATTCATATAATATAATATGATAAAAACTACTAACACATAAAAATTGAACAAAACAAACAAACAGAAGGAACAGAACCCAGAAGAAGGCAAATGAAACAGAAACACACCCATTCCCATGCTCAGAAATCCTATAAAAAGATTAAATTGGAAGCCATAACATATACACCATGGACCTACAGGGTTAAAAAAGAGTAGAAACAGTATATAAATAAAATTAAATTAAAAGAAAACAATTGTGAGATTTTGTCTTGTCTTATTATATTCTGTTTTGTCCTGTTTGGCTGTCCTCTTGTCTGCTGTCTTATGAATAAGAAATAAAGGAGGAGTGGATTTGGAGGAGAGGGGAGACAGACAGGTACCTGGGAGGGGTGGAGGGGAGAGAACTGAGGTCAGTATGTGTTATATGAGAGAAATTATTTCATTTTTTATTTTTTTTGAGAATTTACTTTTAATTAAATTTAAATAATAAAATAAAAATTAAATTTCAAAGCAAATCTTACAAATAAATTTGTATCAATACAATTCTTCAAAAAGTAAAGCCCTGACATTATGTCACACAGAACCCAAAGATGTCATTGAATTTCTGTTACGCGGGTTGTCTAATGCTGGGCATACAGCTTACCATTTAGAGTAGTTTGTTTCCCCAGTGAGACTCCTTTAAATGAAAATAAATTTTCATTACAAGTGGTTAGCAAGTAAAGGTAAATTCAGACTTAGAGATGGGGGCATGGGTCCACTTCTCCTTCCAGCTCTCAGAAACCGTCTGGTACACATTTTTGCAGGACCATGCTGCCTGAGTCTGAGTTCATATGAGCTTTCATTATTTTTCTCTAGAGGGCCTTGGTTCCTTTACAGTCTCCTTCGCCTCTGACTCTTAACCTATTTCTACATCCTCTCTGCTGGATTCCCTGAATACTGAGGGGAGTGTTTGATGGAGACTTCTCATTTGGGGACTGAGTATTCCAACATTTCTCATTCTTTGCATGTCTGGCTATGATTTCTCTATTTGTTCCCATCTGCTGCAGGAGGAAACTTCTCTGATACTGGCTAAGTAAGGCATTGATCCTTGAATATACATAGCAGAATATCATATGGGTCATTTTATTGCACCTTTTAACTTTTAGTACAGTGTATTTGGTTTTATCCTACATCCTGGAAATATTTAATCTCAGGTTTTTGGTCACAAGCATTGTCAGGTATGGGTCATACCTAGTGTAGTGGGCCTTAAGTCAAATAAGATTATTAGTTGGTTACTCCCAAAATCTTTATGCCACCATTGCACTAGCATATGTTGCATGCAGAATACCATTATAGATCAAAGCATCTGTGGTTGGTTTGGTGTTTATATTTCTGCATTGATAGCATGCATAAAATCTTATATCAAAGACACTAGCACATAGGTCTGAAGGTTCTGTGAAGAGACCAGTTTTGACTTCTCCATGTTCAGTGAGTTTTGTAGGTAATATCTTCAGCAATGGGGGACTTGCCATGGTGGAAATAGCCTAGGTTGTTTGGGCATTCTCATGGGAACACTTTGGCCAACAACTCAATTAGATGCAACCCAATCTTTGAAATTCAACCCAATTTTTGGTAACAATAGATGGCCAGTTGGTGTTATGTCTCCCCACTATTTGACAATTTTACTTATCATGCCTTCATGTATATGTATATTTTAGGAAGTTTCTACTTTATTAGGTTTCCATTATACCCCTCAAGTGGCCTTTAATTTTAGCTATTTTTCTATATTCTCCCTTTTACCCCTTTTGCCTCCCATTCTTCACTGACCGTCCATTTACAGCTCCCATCCACCCATAACTATATGTTCTATTTCCCAATCTATTTGTACCACCTTGTTCTCTAAATCCATATCTTATCTTTGTAGTAATGTGGATAAGAGCTTGGTAATCATTGGCTTAATAGATAATATCCCCAGTATAAGTAAATGTATGTCATATTTGTCTTTTTGAGTCTGAGTTACTTCATACAAGATGATTTTTTCTAGTTCCATACATTTCATTGCAAATTTCATTGTTTTATTTTTTAAAGGCTGAGTATAAATTTACCACATTTTCTCCATTTTTCCATTAAGATGGGTCAAGGTTGTTTCCATTTTCTAGCTATTATGAATGTGCAATAATGAACATGGTTGAGTAAGTGTCTTGGTGGCAGGATGAAGCATCCTTTGGGTATATGCCCTAGAATGGTATAGGTGGATCTTGGAGTAGTTCAAGTCCTATCTTCTTGAGTAACTACCACACTGATTTTGATATCAACAAGTTTGCACTCTGATCATAAATGTATTAGTATTTTCCTTATGTGAAATCCTTGCTAGCATGAATTGCCCCTTGTTTTATTGATTTTAGCTATGGTTATAAGTCTGTTTAAATTGCTTATTTTATCTTGACTTAACTAACCATTTAATTCGGTTTTTTCCAATTTGTCAAAGTAAATATTTTAAAAATATGTCTTTATGATTCTGTAAATTTTCTCAGTCCTGTTACTATGTTCTAAATTGCCTCCTGTAAAGTTGGGCATGTTCTATGTTCATTTTCATTCAATTCTAGAAATTCTTTGTTCATTTCTGCTTTTACCCAGTTTTCATTAAGTAGTAAGTTGTGCAGTTTCCATGATTTTATAAATATTCTCTTGTTTATTTTGTTGGTTGTGTCCATCTTTAATCCATGGTGGTCAGATAGGATGCATGGTATTATTTCAATTTTCTTATACAAGTTGTGCCTTGGTTTTTGTCCAAGTGTATGGTTTAATTTTGTAGACATTCCCATGAGGTATAGAGCAAAAGGTATATTCTTTTGTGTTTGGGTGAAATGTTCTGTAGATATCTATTGAGTCTGTTCGGTTTATAATGTCATTGAGTTCCAGCATTCCTCTGTTCAGTTTTTCTCTAGACAACCTGTGATTGGTGAGAGTAGGGGATTGATGTATGAATCAATATGTATCCACTATTAGTGTATGAAGGTCAATATCTGACTTGAGCTACAGGAGTATTTTGTTACCAACTATTTCTTCTATTGTATCTTCAATATCTGAAAATCTTTCATCTCTTGTATCCTGTTGGTAAGGTTTGCCTCTGAGTTTCCTGTTTGACTTACTAAATTTTTCATTTCTAGGTTTCTTTGTTTAGGTTTTATTTATTGTTTCTTTTTCCACTTTCAGGTCTTGCACTTTTTTATTCATGTTCTTACACAGCGTGTGTTTTCATAGATTCTTTAGGGGATTTCTTAATTTTCTCTTTAAGGACTCCTATTACATTCATAAAGGCTATTTGAATGTCTTTGCCTTGTGTCTCAGCTATGCTGCAATACCCTGAGTCTACTGTGGTAGAGTTGTTGGGCTCTAGTGGAGACACATAGTCTGTTATTAGTTGTCTTCATGCTGATAATCTAAGCATCTGTGTTTGGGAGGATTGAATAATTGGTGCTAATGTCTGGTCTTGCCTAGGCAGGTGGCTTGTTCCTTGATTTCTATTGCCATTTCTGGTTTTAGAACAGTGTGGTGGCTGTGTGCTCCCTGATAGGAAATTCTTCTGCAGCCCTGATATGTGGAGCTACTAAGGGTTCCAAATAAAATGTGATCCTAGGTGTTAGGAGGTGACACTTAAGAATTGGGATGGAATCAGGAGTGGGAGGGTCCACATTAGGCAAGAAAGCAGGATGTTCCACCAGGTTCTGCTTAGTGTCCTTAGAATGGGGGCAGAGAAGAGAGTGGCCACAACAGATATTCTGCTACAATGCTAGGGTTTATAATGAGAAATTAGATATGGAGGAGAGAAGGGAGAGTGAAGATCTGAAACTTCCCTACATGTTTCACCGTCCTACTTGCTTCTCTGGCAGGCTTGGCTCACCAGTTCCCAGATAATGCCTGATAGAGCTAGTGGTTGGGGTAACAGTATGATTGGAGAGGAAAATGGAGGAACAAATCTGAATGGTCAGCTGAATATGGAGGTATGGAAGTGGGAGAGGCTAAAGTTTGGACTTGGACAAAAGAGGTAGAGGTGAAAATCTGCAATTATCCTACCTGCTTCCATGGCTGAGTCAACCTAGGAGTTAATCACTGAAAAATTGTGTAAGAAGTATACATATGTAGAAGAGAAGAATAAAAGTCAGGTTTGGTACTAAAGGGGAATGAGATTCGTTTTAATGGAAATTTCCATGATCATCCAGAAGCAACAAAAGGACGTGATGAAGAGATGCATTTGTTCTCAAAGACTCCAAATTTCAAGGAATATTTTGAAAATGATTTTGTGTTAAAACAAGAGGAATATATTGACAGATATCTTTAAAATGTTGGGATAGTGATACTATTCCCAAGTTCGTGCCACATTTGTGGCTGTAGTGATTTAAGAACAGCCATACTCCCCTACCCATATTCTCCATAATCTTGAAGTTTAAGTGGGTATGTATTTATTTCTGAAGTTCTTAACAAAGTAAGAATTCACAAAATATTTATTATAGTAAAATCGGGTTTAGAAAACTTTTGATGTGAAACTGTAAAATAGATACTCCCACAAGAATTGGGAAATAAAAAGATCAGTTCAACAACATTTGCTGAAAGGGTAACATATATCAATATTCACAGTTAATTAAACAACCCAAAAAGATTTTTTTATAAACTGATGATACAAAGATATTGAACATTCTTAAATCTATAGTTGAAGCTAAAACTAGAAAAACTGCCTTATTAAAAAATGCTGAGAAAGAGTCCCCAGGGAAGAGCATACCTATAAGTTATCTAATACCAAACAGTCAGCCCTGGAAACATTCATACCGGTAATATTCTGACTGATTAGGATTTGTTTATGAATTTAGAAATATATATAATATATATGCACACACACACACACACACACACACATATATATATATATAGTATGCAACAAAATTAATGAGAAAACAAAGTGAGGGCATTATTATGAAAAGGACCAAGTGGTTTGGAGGGATGAATGTAAAAGAGGTAATTATGCAATTATATTAAACATTCTTTAGAATAATATGTAGGAATGGTTAAAGAGATGTCATATATATAGGTACATTTAAAAATTTTGTATTTGGTAGTAAAATAATATTGAGTTAGTATCAATATATTATGTTTAGGCAAAACATGAACACAGAAGTGTGACAATTATTAAGTTAGGTGTCTGTATCTTACATTATATAAGAATAGTGACCATTAATAATTCACATTAGTGTGGTTTTTCAGTTCTTAGCCTTCATGAAAGAGAATCTGTGTTAGGTATTTCACAGAAGAAGGAAGATATGTAACAAAAGCAAATACTTGATAATTCAGAGAGGCCTAACGTTTGGGGGACTGTTTGAAGGACTTATGATTCAGTATGGTGGGAGTATTTATGAATGATCTATTTGATACTATGCAACAAATAATTCCAATCTTTGTAGTTTATACAGAGAGCCATTTCTCATCTAATAGGTTCAGTCAATAATTCGAAAGCAGCATAGCTAAGTAGTTCCAGGTTCTTGTAAAGTGGTAAATGAACTTGTAAATTTTGTACCCTGGCCTGGGGCTGAAGACTCCAAGAAGAATGATTCCCATGGCTGTTTTCTAGATTCCACTCCCCTTTATGCATGTTGATCAGAAATCTCAGGTGTTTAACACAGGGTCTTTTCTAAAAGGCCACAAGTATGATACAAGCCATGATGGAAGTCAAAAGCCATTTGTCCTCAAGTAAGTATATATCTCTCTTGACGTATTGACACAGACCAAGTTTGCTATTGTTTAGAAGAAGACAGGGCAGGGGCTTGAACCGAGAGAGGTGCAGAGCTCTGAAAATCCTGTTGAGGTTGCCCATTCCGTAAGGTAAAGATAAATTGCCAAATTTCAAATGGGCAGCTGTCATCAAATACACAGTTTGCATTTTCATGTTCCTACATTCGAAATTTATATGGAACTTGTCTTAGAGTTACTATTGTTGATGAAATACCATGACATATGCAATTATTATTAAAGAAAGCATATCATTGTGGGCTTTCTTACAGTTTCAGAAGAGACTTTATTATTTATCATCATGGTGGAGAGCCTAGAGGAAGGCAGGCAGACATGATGCTGGAATATTGACAGACAGTTTTACATGCTAATTTAAATTTAGGCTAATTCTTAATAAGTAGAGCTTTTATATTTCAAAAAAGTCTCTCAGTTGTATTAGATATATTTCAAGTTCCAAAAATATTACTAACAGCAACAGTATGATACTGTAACCATAAAGAACAGTACCATTATTGCAAGTTTAACTGAATAATTCTCTATGAACTACGCCTCAGTTAACTCTTTCCCAGGCCTATGAGATAAGAATATAAGCTAGATATCATAATTCACCCAGATCTAAATATAGGCAACTATGTGGCATTTAATGCTTAATTAAATTTGAAAGGTCACAATGAAACTTGTCATTGGTTGTTCCACATCCTTTACAAAGATAAACATAACTACTTAATTAAATATCAGAGAACAATTAATTAATTGGGCCAGTGCTGAAGAAAAGTACCTCATGAGTCACTGAGTTCTATTTCCTACCATGGATTTTTTTTGGGGGGGGGGGCAAGGGGAGAGGTGGATTTTCCTGGGAAAGCCTAGTGACCAAGGGAAATAAATTACTAGAGCTTCTGCAGCATAGGTTTTATAGCTATAACCTAGGTTTACATATGGGCCAACTGTTGAAGTTCCTGCTTTCCCCCCACCCTCCTCTGTCTACCAACATTACTAAGAGATCAGTCTTTCTAAAAACATTAAATCAAGGCCACCACTTTCCGTCATTTCCTATTTTTTTTATGTTTTTTTGTTTGTTTGTTTGTTTGTTTATTTGTTTGAAACAAATTCTCATTACATATCCCTGGCTATTCTGGAACTCGACAATAGAGCAGGCTTGCCTTAAAACCAGAGATCTGCCTATCTCTGTCTCTGAGTACAGGATCAAAGATGTATACCATCAGGCCTGGATGACCATCACCTCTTATTGAAGAATTGTGTTCCTGATAAATTCCAACTGTTTCATTCATCCTACTAAGGCTTACATAGTACTGAATCTCTCCAAATCTCTGTACTGGTCTTCTGGTATACTGGCAAACTCGGGATCATTGGTTTGCCTCCATTTTCTAAGCCAATAAAGTCCTTTGTACTTTTAAGATTTAGCATTTATCATTTTATTTATCTCCTCTAAAGTGCTTGTATAACCTAAGTCTCAGGTCAAATATAATCCCCTATGTGAATGTTTTGGGAAAAGTAAATAAGATATTTTTTTTCCTCTTCTAGACCTGTAGCATATAAACCAATAAGCCACCATAATTCTTTCTAGCTTCTTTCAAAATATCTAGTTTGTGACTATCAGTTTTTCAACCTTATCTAGGGCTATATTAACACTGATGTATATGCAAGCACTAAAGTTCAGTTTGGAAAAATGAATGGGTAGATAGATTAATGGATAGATATACATCTTTAGAAATATTTACATTGTTTTTGTGCTGAAGTCTTCAATGATACTGTAGCACACAGCACTCTTAATACAGACATTGGTCATATCTACATTTTTATCTTTGGAATATATTATTATAAATTCAGAATCAAAGGCAAGCTACTACATGGAATGATTTTAGAAGAAACAATTCTGGCAATAGAGCATTGAAATTGTATGATCTCCAGGCTCACAACAGCAAACTACTATGTTACATTGTATATTTGGTACGTGATGTATTTATTTCACTGTGTTAAGTTAAAAAAATTACCCCCACAAAAACCACATGAAGGTGTTTTATGCCCATTTTTATACAAGATGCACATAGAGTGTGTATATTTTGCATATGGTCATCTTAAATAGCCAATAAACACCTGGAAAGTCAATTTTGGAAAATCAAAGGCTACTAAATGCACCATAAAAAACAGGGTAAGGACATATTTACAAAGGGAAAAGAAATTCACAATGAATCTAAAACCCTGCGAGAAAATCCCTGCATTGGAAAGAAGTTGAGTGGGACTCTAGGGCCAGGAGTGAAGCTGTAAATCTGAGTCTAATGTCAGGACATTAAATCATAGTGTCAAAAATAAGAATCTAAAGTCCATCAGTGGTGTAAATAACTGAAAAGAGATTACAGTCTAAAATAGGCTGCATACATATTAAACAAGTGCTGTGTATTCTGCTTGGGAAAATATACGATGCTAAATCTAATAGCCCTATCTTGGTTCCTGGCTCTAGAGTGGAAATTTAAAGCCCCAGCGTTTTGAAAGGGAACCAAAAGACCAGGGGAATCATGAATTCTTGTAATATGAACATGTACTAATGAATTCTAAAATATGAATGAAAAGATGTCTTAGAAACACCCTCAAATTTCATCAAAAGTAAGATTTATTAAGTTAAATTAACAAAATTATCCCATAGCTCTAAGGTTTCCTTTTATTGGTCTTTTGATACAAAGTAACATTCTGTAGCCTAGGATGGGCTCAAACCAACTATGTAGCTCAGAGTAGCCTTGAACCTGTCAAACACTGGGATTAAAAATGTGAAGTGGCATGTCTAGCTATCCCCTTTAAATTGTTTATTTTTCATGTAAGTCTTTCTAATCACTTGTTATGCTTCTGTGTTTTTCTTTGTTTTTAGGGAGGATAATGGTAGCTCTCAATGTGAACATCTGAAAAGGTTTAATATACAACTATTAAGAAATGCAGGGAAATTAATAAGGAGCTTTTATACACACAGGCAGAGCTTCTGTAAAAAGCCCTTGATACCAAACCATATGATGGACGTGATGAAGAAGGTAGCAGTGCTTCTGGAAGCCATGGTCTTGGGATGCCAGTTGCAGATATAGCAATGTAGCTGCTTTCCCTGTGATGGTTTCCAGACAACCATCCCAGAACATCCCTTCTCTCAAATTTTTATCATTTTGTTGCTTCTAAATGAAAGCAAAGTGTAGTCTTTAAGATGGTAAATGATAATTCTAAAGAAATATATATATATATATATATATATATACCCACTCATACTATTTTACATAAATAATACATAAGGGTATACTACAGGAGTGTTCTGTCAACCCATGTATCAATACTGTAGTTAGTCTAACTGTATTTAATTAGAATTCCATATAAATTGAGATAGTATTAATGTTCAATATATATAAAAAGACACAGGAAGATTGGATATTGAGGAGAGAGATGAGTATAGAAATTTAATAGACACTACCATAGTCCTGGTTTCTATATAAGCTGAAAATCACATTCCACTTCCCCACTCACTTTTCTCTTCCCCCTACATTCTGACAGTATTTAGCTGATGGAGGTGCTTAGCCCAGATCCATATTTGTGTCAGGCTCATAGTCCTGTCTGATATTCATTATTAGAGCAGAGAATTCATGTCCATTATTTTTGGATATGTAAGTTCTGACAAATGTCCTCATGATGATATGGGTGGTAGGCACATATTTCATTTATCTACTATGCACAGGAACCAACATCCATTCCTCCTATGACAACTGAGATCAATCATCACCAACCATATCTAAAACTATAAAAATAGAAAGCCAGGGCAGTGATCAGGAAGCAGACTGATAGGCAGGCAAGTGAGTAGGTAGTGTAGGAATTCTAGGCAAGACCAAGTTGCAAGCAACATGGAGAACAGAAAGTAGCTGCTGCAGTGGCAGCAACTGGCACTGGCAGAGCTGAAAAAACAAACAAACAAACAACATCACTAAGACCAATAAAACAACATGGCCTCCCCCTTGAAGGTTGTGACAGAACTTAATGAACCTCTAATAAAGATCAAAATCTCCTTTCTGTGATCTGCAAGAATGTAATTGCTACCAGTCAATCTTCTTGGAAAGTCTTCAGGACCATTGAGAAAAAAATCCATGGCAGGCAATGAAAATAAGTTGGAGAAAGTTAAAAGAAATTAGAGTAAGTAATGCTTACTGGGAGAAAATCGCAAGAGAACTGAAAACTGTTAGGAATGATGTCGTCACTCTGCTTGAAAAGCTCCTCATCAAGAACTGCAATCATTCCCAGTATGAGATTAAGGTGTTCTACCTGAATATGAAGGGAGATTACTACTGCTACTTAGCAGAGCTGGTTTCTGAGGAGAAGAAAATCTGTCGCTGAAGCCATGTACAATGAAGCCTTCGAAGTCAGCAAAGAGCACATGCAGCCCACACTCCCCATCTGGCTTGGCCTGGCCCTCAATATTTCTGCCTTCTACTATAGATACAGAATATACCATGATAGGCCTACCTCTTAGCTAAATGAGCCTTTGATAATGCCATAGCTAGGCTGCATACATTAAACTAGTACTCTCATCATGTAGTGACTCTGAGACAACTGCAGCCTCTGGACAAGCAACCAGCAGGATGAAGAAGCAGGAGAAAGCAACTGAGGGCTCTGTAGGTCCCTGACCTTTCCCTCACCCCATCATTGATTCTTCCTTGCCACAATTACTATGTCTACTTCTAAACCTATCAGTATTGGCAATATCACTATTCAGATTCGCCCTCCTGTCCCTTGGGAAGCAGTTTCAGATAAACCTTCCTGGACATTTACTGGACTGATGTTTGCTTTGAGCCACAGGGTGCTTCCTTTTTCATTGTGCAGAGAAGTGCATTATGAATGAGGTAGTTTGTTATGTCTATTGATTTATGGAAAATCCAGGTGATGGTAATTGAGGAATGTAGAAAGGGGAATTAACCAGCAGAGGCCGGTTATGGCTGCTATTTTTAAAAAGCTGATAGCATTTTGTTAAGCTGTACATCATGTGCAAGTAAAAATGGATTCTACCCTACTACGCCTTCCTTCAGCTAATGGAAACTGACACAGCAACAATTTGTTCTTCACCATCATCTGCATAAACCATTTAACATGAGCTTCCAGTGGTCCTTGCTATGCCGCTTGAAATTATGATGTGTGCACACTTTACAGTTAAATTCACCAGAAGTGCTGATATGTATAACTTTTAATTTGGTTGTTTTGGTTGTGATGAAGAACCATGGATAAATTGATTGATTGTTTGATTGATTGATTGGTTGGTTGATTGTAACTCTTGTTCTTGTGTACCTTGAAAGCATCACATGGGTTAACCTGTTTCAATCACGCTGAGAGTTTATAAAATGGAAGATTGCTAAAATAATTGCTTTGGACTTAAAAAAAAGTAAAGAAATATGGCTTTGGGGATATTAGAATAAAAAGTGGAAAGGCTTTATATGGTGAACATTCAGAAAATGTGAACAGTATGTTGTTGAAAAGCCACATGGTTCAGGTATATCTTAGAAATACTCTGATATATCTCTGGATCTCCATTATCCAGCTATAAATTGGTTGAACACTATTTACTCTCTCTTCCTTGCATAAGCTTGAGGAGTATATGGAGACACAACTCAGAGCACAACGTGAATACCTTATTCAGAATAAAAGGGGGATCATTTTACTGATTCATTCTCTTATGCACAGCTCGTACATGCACTTCTCAGCTCCTAGAATGCAGTAAAAACTGCCAGTATGAGTAGTTGTTTTCAAGTGAAGATAGTTATATGACCCTCTCTCCTCAAAGCCCTTCAGAGGCAATACATCAGGATAGCTTTCTAACTGGTTTATCGTGTTATACTCTCATAGGCATAGTCATCTACAAATGTGCACGGAAGACCATCATTTTCTTCCTGATTTAGAACTGAAAGCTTTGTACCCCTTGGACATCACAACCCAAATTTAATCTTTCAAATACATATTTCATTATTAAATAAATGAGAATGTATTCTCTAACCTTTGTTGTTATATTACCTCATTAATAAATTTCATTGAAACTCTGCAATAGTATATTTTAAAGAGATTCTTCTGTGCAACAGTGTAAGCAGATACCAAATCTGAAAATATCTGGTAATCCATTGACAAAACAGTATCTTATGAATTAGTTTTAAAAATTCAACCAAGTTCCTTAAGTTAGATTAAAGTATAGGATTACTTATGTAACTGAACCATCTCATATTTGATTTGAGTCCCATGGAAATACACAACAGATCCTAAGAACCAAAGTTAATTTAAATTAATTGGAGAAATGGAATGAGGATTGCATGGTAAATCATGTTATGGCTATTGATATACAGTTATTATAATAAAAATCACAGATTCAGAATTCATAACATAAATAGTAAATTCCCAATGCATTTAACAATTAAATAGTTTTATAAAATCATTAAACAGAAAAGAAAAGTATGTATTAATATGGTCTAAAGGGATGATTTTAAAAACCTTTAAAAAAGGAAAAACTAAGATTAATTTTAAAAACTACCAAATGGCTATAAGGCTCTGTGCCCTCATGAAAAATAATAAAAGGTAAAAATAATAAACAATAAAACCTGTTCATATAAATTTTCACAAATGCAACAGAATTAAATATCTGTTGATGATCAAAGCAAAGAAAGATAAGACCTAGTTGAGCAAAGAAAGAAAAAAATTTAGATAAGCTTAGAAACATATTCCAATTCACTAATACCAGATGAGTACTATATTCTTTAAAGCCATATTGAAAAATATTTTCATCATCACTTGAGCATAATATTAAGTTAATTAAAAGTAGGGTGTAACTGTCACTTAACTGCTTTATAATTGTTACATTATGATCACAATGTAGTGATATGTTATTTAAAATTTTGAAACACATAGTCTTATTGTAAACTAGTTGAGAACTCAATAATCAGAATGTAATAAAGGTTATTACAAATTTTCACTCAAGAATGACCCTCAATTTTTTACTAAGGCCAATTGCTCAGTTCATTTTATTGATATTGGTGATCAAATTAAATCAAGATTCAGATCCATCACTAACTGACAATTTAATCATCCTCTGTTCAACACACCCTCAGGGTAGGACATTATGTTATGGATGGCTTTATTTTGTCTGTGCATAGAGCTTACTGACTCCCGTTTTTCCCCAGAAGCTAGAAATGTGCTATAAACCACTTACAAATTTGAATATATTATCTTATTGGTTAACTGTAGCAACTCTGTTTATAAGATCCTATACATAATATCATGTGGAGGACAAGGAAATAGAATGTGCATCATTTATGGCAACTTAAGAGGAAAAGAACTAGACCAGGCTGTAGGGATTTTTCTAGCTTTCTCCAGAGGAAATGCTTTGAATTGGACCATCTCTATGCCAGAGTCCTGAAATAATTTATCCCCATACCTTAAAAATGTTTTCTATAGGGTCTTACTACAAATGATGAGCTCATAACTAGCTGAAGCCACATCAGACTTCTGGACACTAATAATGTGGTTCATTTAGTTTATCCTTCTCTGTGCTCATAGGAAAAAAATTTCACTGTTCTATACATATGGCACTAGATAGTTATGTGATTTTGTTGTTTGCAAAATGGTTATCATTGTTTGTATGTGTGTGAGTCAACATTCTATGTGTTTTTATGTTCTTAAGATATATGAGTGTCTGGTCTGTAGTGACAAAATTGCTGTTTATTAAGTCTAATTAGTCTGTGATTATAAAATATATTCAATTTTTATTTAGAAATAAAACTTACCTTAAAAGTAAATTATACATACTTGGAGTAAGTGTATATATCTCAGTGTACATAAGTATGCCATATGATTGATTACAGGAGCCCAAGAAAGTCAAAAAGCTATTAGATACCTTGTAACTAGACTTACATACAGTTGTAGGTTGATATGTATATGGTAGCAACTAATCTGGATTATCTGAAAGAATAGTAAGTTTTTACTGAGCCCTATCTCCAGCCTTGGCTTACTATTTTTTAACATGGATAAATCTGTATAATTCAAGGAAGATTAAAGTTCATAGGATTTTTTGAAGGTATTTATTCAGTGTGCCTAACAAATTTTCACATAATCAGTAGTCTAACTGAAACATTGCATAGAAAAGGAATATAACTATGTGTACAAGAGGATGACAAAATATTGCTGATGCAGTCATTATATGAAGGAAGTGAACTGATGATTTCCTAGATGCTTAACATTCTCCCTCTCAGTCTCTGTCTGTCTCTGTCCCTGTCTCCATCTCCATCTCTCTGTGTCTCTGTCTCTCTGTCTCTCTGTCTCTCTCTCTGTCTCTCTCTCTCTCACGGTGTCAGAGATTAATTATTGCTCATGGGATAGATGACAAGTTGGGCTAGCCATTAGTTGGTCATTCCCTCAGTTTCTCCAACACCTTTATGCCTGCATTCCTGTAGGCAGGGCAAATTTTGGGTCAAAGGTTTTATATCTGGGTTGATGTCTTTAATTCTCTACTGGAAGGCTTGCCTGGCTATGGGCAGTGGCCACTTCAGATTCCATAAACCCCACTAACTAGGAGTATCGGCTAGAGTCGCCATCATATACTCTCTGGAGACTCACAAATCCCTCTAAAGATGCTTCCAACTCCCCCATAAATTTTCATTCACTACCATGTCCCCTATCTTTGGCTTTACCTACATTTGATCCCCACCCTGTTCCCTTCCCTATCCCCTTTCCTATCCAGTCCACTCTCTCCATCCACTTCAGGTGACAACTTTCTTTCCCCTTCTGAATGAAAGTCAAGCACCATCCCTTGGTCCTTCCCTGTATTTTTTTGTTTTTTGTCTTTGTTTTCTTTTTTAACCTTCATTTGGTCTGTGGATTATATCATGACAAATAGCTACTTATAAGTGAGTACATACCATGCATGTCTTTTAGGGTCTCAGCTACCTAATTCAGAATGGTATTTTCTTGTTCCACCCATTTGCCTGTAAAATTCAGGATGCCCTTGTTTTTAGTAGCTGAGTAATATTCAATTGTTTAAATGAACCACATTTTCTTTACCCTAGTCTTCATTTGAAAGGGGCATCTGGGATATGTGCAGTTTCTGACTATTAAAAATAAAGCTGCTGTGAACATAGTAGAGCAAATATTTTTGTGCTATGGTGGAGCATTGTTTGGCCACATGCCCAAGAATGATATAGCTGAATTTTGAGGAAGAACAGTACCCAATTTTCTGAGAAACAACCAAATTGATTTCCAGAGTGGTTGTACAAGTTTGCACTCCCACCAGCAATGGAAGAGTACTCACCTTGCTCTACATCTTCCCCTGCATGTGCTATCCCTTGAGTTTTTGATCCTAGCCATTCTCATGTGTGTAAGGTGGAATTTCAGGGTCATTTGGTTTGCATTTGATTTGCATTTCCCTGATGACTAAGGATGTTGAACAACTCTCTAAGTGTTTCTTAGCCATTAGAGCTTCCTTTCTAGAGAAGTCTCTAATTCTATACTCCATTTTTTTATTGGGTTAATTGGTTTGTTGTTGTTCAACTTCTTGGTTTCTTTATATATTTTGGATATTAACCCTCTGTGTGATGTAGGGTTCATGAAATTCTTTTCCCAATCTCTAGGTTTCCATTTTATCCTATTGACAGTGTCCTTTGCCTTACAGAAGCTTTGCAATTTCATTAGGTCCCATTTAGCAATTCTTGATCTTAGTTTCTACACTACTGGTGACATGTTTAGGAAGTTGTCAACTATACCAATGCTTTCAAGACTATTCCACACTTTCCATTAGACATAGTCTACTGGCTCTATGTTGATATCTTTGATTCATTTTGACTTGAGTTTTGTACAGGATGATAGGTATAAGTCTACTTTCATTCTCCTACTTGCAGACACCCAGTTAGACAAGCATTGTTTGCTGAAGGTGTTTTCTGATTCCATTGTATGGTTTCAGCTTTATTGTCAAAATTCAAGTGTCCTTACGTGTGTGAGTTTATTTCAGTGTTTGATTCAATTCTACTGATCAACCAATCAAAGGACAACAATTTGTTTCTATATCAATATGATGCAGTTTTTATTACTATTGTTCTGAAGTACACCTTGAGATCAGACATTATACAACCTCCAGAAGTTCTTTTATTATGTTTTAGTAATCCTGTTGTGTTTCTTTTCCATATGAAGTTGAAAATTGTTCTTTCACGATCTGCAAAGAATTGTGTTGGAATATTGATGGGAATTGCATTGAATCTGTTGATTGCTTTTGGTAAGATGGCCATTTTTATTTGTTAAGCCTGCAGATCCATGAGCATGAAAGATCTTTCCATATTCTGATATATTCTTCAAATTTTTTTTTCAGAAACTTGAAGTTTGATCCTTTTTTCCTGTAATCATTCACCAGTCTACAAACTTTCTCTATGGTGTATTTAAAAATTCTTTCCAGTACTACCAATACCAGGAGATAGAGTGACAAGGTATGGGAACTTAGTCTGTCTCCTATGTTCATTTTTTATCATATATTTGTTTGTGCTTCTATGGGTTCTATAGTTCCTGTTAATACTCCTATATTTCTTTAGCCTTTGATTATTATATTTGTTTTACCATGTATATGCACATATATGTATATTTATCTATATACATTACATACATATTTATATATCAATTTTGTAATAAAATTACACTTCTATAAGACAGCTACATCATACCCATGTACATTAATCTATTGTTCCCATGAAGTTGGCATCATTTTGTATTAAATTTCTAATTGTTATTAATTACTTTGACATTTCTGGGAAGACCATTAATCTTCTCACAGTCATTTTGTATTTTTAAAGGAACATCATTTGCTTCTCATCAGAAGAACTTTCTTCCTTCAGGGCTATTCATAAATGTGTCATCTATTGTAAATCACCATTATGGGAGTGAAATCCAACATCTGGATGAACATTGGTAAGGTCAAAGATGTCTGGGCTAATTTCAGCCCCCTAATGTTTAAATCAATCACTCTGCTCCCATGCAGCACTATTATAAGGAGAACTAATAGAGGGAGAAATAAGATCTCCTGGTATGAAGAAATAAACAGGTATCACTGTCACTCATGATGATAATGATGATAATTATAATAAAGATGATAATAATTAATATAAATGAAATACATTCTTATTACTATATGTCTTATTTAAAGCTTTAAAATATTTTAATTGTGACTATTATTAATGATTTTATTCTACAGATAGAAGGAATTGAATCAAGAAGTAAATACCATTTTCATTATAAATCAATTTAGATGTGAAAGGACAGGGACTTGCAGGGATTTTTTCCTCGAGAACAAGCTCATTTAACTAAGAATAATACATGGTCTCTACTACTCGAAATTATGGTTGCAGATATATTTTAGTTTTCCTAGATATCTTTATGCAAAAAAATTATATGGAAGGTATCCTTTCTTGTTGCTCTCATAGTGAGAAATAGAACGATGAAGCAACATTCTTAGAGCAATGACTAATAGATAATGATCTAGTACCTATTAATTGATCAGCCTAATAAAAACAAATTACATTTGATGTATACAACAGTTAATTCTTAATTTAGTATATTACATCTATATCTATTTTTGTTTTCAAGACTTAAGAAATTTTAATAATGCTGAGATCTCATTAAAAAGCACTCAAGAAGATAGCTAAATGTAGATACAAATACGTAATTTAGAAGACAACAATCTTTCCATGGCTCATCACTGTATCTCAAAAGGAAAGTGCAGTATTTTTTGAGTTAGGGGATTCTTTTGGTGATACAGAGAAGATATGTGGAGAAAATACACAGAAGAAGAAATAGTGGACTATGAGGTATGAGTCTTTTCAGTTTAAGTTACTTCAAAGTACGGTTGACATAATCTTAATAATAATCCATATTGACATATTACTTCCCAATTAAAATGTTAATTTTACTGTTACCTCAATTATTTGGAAATGTGAAGAAAGGAGGTGCTAATATCACTATTTCCTAGTTAATAAATAGGGATTTTTAGCAGATAACAAGTGACCTCCACAGTCATACATGCATGCAGGATGCTAGGCCACAAGCCACTCCTAGCATCATGTACCTCAAATAACTTCAACTAAAACATAATAAATTAGCCTACTATAATTTGGCTATAAATTTAATTAATATTATAAAATTTAAATATGTTTATGAATAACATTAAAATTATAATAGCTGGTTAAAGTAGAAGGCATGATTAATGATATTTCTCTTTCTATAACATCGAAAGCAAGCATTTACATAAAACCAGATATTATCCTGCCTTGGAACCAGCCAGTCCTTTTTATGCAGCTGACCCAAAGCGAATCTATACGTAAACCTCTACTTTGGGCTTTGCTCCATCCTCTCACTCTTTAAGAACCCTCACCAGCTTTTGCACCAAGAGACCTGGACTCAAGGGAACCCAGAAAGGAATACTCTATTCTTGGTTCCAATAGAAAAATAGAAGATCATACAGGACAAGATGACTAAGAAACACTTAAAAACAATAACAACAACAAAAATAGCAAAGCAAAAACAAACAAACAAACAAACAAACAAACCCAGCCAACTGCCTGATGGTGGTGTCACTCTCTTTTAATCCCAGAACTTGAGAGGCAAAGGCAGGAGGATCTCTGTGAGTTCTACAGGGTAAGTTCCAAGGCAAAGAGGACTACACTGGCTGCCTCAAATAAGTAAGTAAGTAAGTAAGTAAGTAACCAAACAAACAAACAAACAAACAAATCAAGATGTCCAAGACTCTGCTGGCTCAGTTCTAAAGAAAACACTTAATTTGGTGCCTCTGAAGCTTAGAAAAACACTATGAAAGAGGAAGTATTAGAGGCCATTTAAAGCTACAGATAGTGACAAGTGGTACAAAATGTCATTTCCTAGGCATGATACCACCATTGCAAGATGAATTCACTGGTAGTGAACCTTCCAGTTTCCGAGGGATAAATTCAAAATCTCAGTTGCACAGATAGCTCTGGTTAAACTCAACTTGATGCATCAGAAAACAAAACAAGAAGTCATGAAATGTGGGAAATAGTTTTCTGGGAAATACAGGGGTGTAAGACAGGGGTGTAAGGGGGTGCAAGGAAGAAACACAACAAGAGATGGGAAAGATCCTGTACATTTTATACATCTACATAATTATCAAAGAAGAAAATTAATTAATTATAATTATCTTGATATTACTTTTATTTTCTTATGTAAACATGACTTGGAGAAATGTTTACCTCCAATCCTGATGGAGCAACAAGATTATATTTATATCTTTGTTTGGAAACTCAAAACATGAGGCACAAGGTATACGAGGGATACAAGGGAGGTATAGAAGGGAAAATACCAAATCAGAAAAGGCAAAAACAAATGAGATTATGCATTTCAATACTTTGATATAGTTCTAGGCTTGCACAACATAGAAAACTATTGGAACTCTGGGAATTCAGGGCCCAGCAGATCACCTGAGTTGAGGAAATGGAAATGAAACCTCAACTACAGGCCAGAATATAGAAGACTAGGAAGCTGAACATAGAGAAAAACAGGTATTATTAAAGGTAACTGCCTGAGAACAGAACACTGATTAATGCATGAAGGTGTGAAAAATTCAGGAAGCAGGGCTACAATCACCCAATGAATTAACAGAAGAAGTATCTGACAGAGAGCAAGGAATAATGTCAAGTCCCACTAGTCAAAATGAATTCAAGATTCACTGGGTAAAAGAGACTATCGAAAGATGCCCCAATAGTGAGGAATAACTAGTCATAATCTTTTCATTTTTCTATATCCATTGAAAATGGTATCAGCAAGCTATACTGGAGTATGGCTATTTACAAGTATGAAACTCCATTGTAAAAATGAAGCTAATATATTTATGTGATGTTCAAATGTCTGATATTCAATTAAAAGATAGTCATGCAAAGAAGAAGGAACATAAAATCCTACACAAGTAATTAAATCAATCAGAACTGACAAAGCTATTGGAATTCAGAGACCAAGAGCGTTCAAAGAGTTTTAAAATTATTATACATGTTTAAAAGTTATGAAGCATGGCAGACACAATTAAATAAAATTGAATATTTTAAAGATTTGTTTTTATTCTCTTTCATTCCCCCTCTCTGTCTCTGTCTCTCTTACTCTCATGTGTGCATCTCTGTGTGTGTTTGTGTGTGCTTGTGCATGTGAGCGTGTGCACACATGGAGGTCATAAAAGGGTGGATCATGAATTGTCCCCCCCAGCAATTGCTTTTTACCCCTGAGTCATCTCTCCAGCCTTTAAAACTGAACATCTGGTAATGAAAACTACAATGTTCAAGGCAGAAGATATTTTGAATAGAATTAATGGCAGATTAAATATTACCAACCAAAAGATTTGTGAACTTGATGGTTTAATAATGAAACTACTCAGTATAAGAGAGCCAAAGATACATGTATGTACTATACTTGAAGATTGTAGGAAGAAATATTTCAAGGTATTATGGCCCAACACTGGAAACATCCATATATACAAGTCTCGATGTGCTTCTGTATGTGAGAAGCCCAACATTGGAAACATCCATATATGCAAGTCTAGATGTGCTTCTGTATGTGAGAAGCAAAAGGAAAATGGCAGGAGCCTGGACAGATGGCACACTGTAAATCTCTACAGGGTCACCAAGCATGGCAGCATGAGATTTGTTCCCAGAGCCATGTGCTAGATGACAAAATTCTACTCCTAGAAGCTGTCCATGACCTCTACCTATGTGTTAGGTGACTCATACACACACACAGGCAGAAAGAGAGAGAGAGAGAGTGAGAGAGAGAGAGAGAGAGAGAGAGAGAGAGATTAAAATATTTCAAAGTCAATAATAAAAAAAAATAATTATTGCAGATAGAAAACCAAGGGAATAGACTCAGTGCAGAAGTACCATGTAAGGGTGAGAAGGTATTTTTGCCACAAGCAGTGTGGAAAGCATATTCATATAGTATCATAGAAAGGGAAAAAATATTAGTGATCCTAGAATTATATCTAAGATATAATTATCCTAGAATTATATCCTATAATTACCCTAGAATTAAGCCCAAGTGAGGTTTCAAAGTCAAGACTTAGTAAAGTTATTTTTAATATGTATAAATGAAAAAAGTTTTCACTACTATAAAATCATTGATAGAAAGATCCTAAAAAGTCTTTTGGTCAGAAAGAGAATGATACTGCCAAGAAATCTGAAACTACATAACAGCAAGCAAACACTGCTAAAAGATGCAAAAAGATAATGAATTTTTACTACATGGAAAATTGTAATATATGACTATAATAAAGATTTGAAAATTCAAAGAATGTTATTGAAATATTTCATACAAAGCAATATAAATTGAATTTAAGATAGTTTTTGATAAGCTAAAGTTCTCCATTATAACCCTCAATATTGGTTACTTTAATGGTTATTAAAATAATATGTAAATCAATATCTTCAACTTTAATTTTTCTAGTACCCAAGTTTCAAAAGGACATGAAGAAGAACTGATAGAATCATAAATCAGAACAAAAAGTCTACAGTCTTTCCCCAATGTACTGGCTGGTTTTGTGTCAACTTGACACAAGCTGGAGTTATCACAGAGAAAGGAGTTTCAGTTGAGAAAATGCCTCCATGAGATTCAGCTGTAAGGCATTTTCTCAATTAGTGATCAAGGGGGGAGGGCCCCTTGTGAGTGGTACCATTTGTGGGCTGGTAGTCTTGGGCTCCATAAGAATTTTTCGGGGAAGGGTTTTGCTTCCTGACCTGTTTGAGTTCCAGTCCTGACTTCCTTTTGTGATGAATGGCGATGTGGAAGAGTAAGCTGAGTAAAACCTTTCCTCCCCAGCTTGCTTCTTGGTCATGATATTTGTGCAGAAATAGAAACCCTGACTAAGACACCCCACTTCCTTTGCACCCCCACCATCCATCTGTCCTCCAATTCTCTTCAGAAAATGGGGGGCCTCCAATGGATATCAACTAGCCCTAGTATATCAAGTTGAAGTAAGGCTAGGAACATCCCCTCCCTTTGAGACTAGATGAGGCATCCAAGTAGGAAGAAAGGGTCCCAGTAGCAAGCAACAGAGTCAGAGGCAGCGCTTGCTGTTAAGAGTCCCCTTGAAGACCAAGCTACACAACTATATAACACGTATTCAGGGGAACTACATTTTAGGATATTTGAATACCAAAAGGAGTCTGTGGATGAAAATTGGATATCATAGAGGATGTTTTGCTTTTAGGTTTTCTTAGGAGTGAGAGAGAAGTTAGGTGGGTAGAAATGTGGGATGAATCTTAGAGGAGTTGAGTGAGATAAACAAATATGATAAATATATATTGTATAATATTTTAAAGAATAAAACATAATTAAAACTAAAATGTCTACAGTCATAGAGAAGCAGTTATACATTTTTTCCTCAGGAGGCATAAGCTTCAGTAAGGATGTTAAAGCATAGGAAATTTTAATCAACTTGCCATAGTTGATGTGTATGTGTGTGTGTAATGAAATACTATACAACCTTAATAAGAAATAATTCATATAGTAATACATGCAAAGAAATGTACGTGTAGATAAGATGCAACATGAAGAAAAAGCAACAAGTAAAGCCAAATATAAGCCAATAGAGTAAGGATGAATCCAAGTAATTAATATGAGTTATGAATGAGGAAATAAGGCTTCACTGTTTTTCCAACTCTAATTCTGTTGTCAATTTTTCAGAGGGTTGGGTCATAGATAAGAGCAACAAAATATATTCAATACTGAAAGTACAAAATTTTCTCATGGAGTTTCACAGCTTCAAATGCCTGTTCAAACCCTATATTTATTCATTAAGTAGTATAGACTTTGATTTTAGTTAATTTTGGTATGTGATATTTTTATTCATCTCTAAGTTTTACAGTAAAATTTAATAAATATATTTATACAAATACATAAAATTTTTCAGAAAAACAAGTTTCATTAAATTTAGAATAGATAATACTATTTAAAAGTATATTTGACAATGAAGTTAAGTTAATTCCAATTAATTGATTTTATTTTTTAGAATCCTTTCTATTTAAAAGCCAAATTATACACATGGGACAAAGAGAAACTAAAAGAGAAATAGAAATGCATTTTTAATTGGAAAAGAACTCTAAAACATTACTATAATTTTCTGATGTGGTTACAAAATATTACACGGAGCATTTACAATTATATAATGAAGGGAATAAAAGGTCTCACATAAATATCCTTAGCCTAAAAGTACTGGTAACATAATTAAAATTAAGAACTAAACAATAAATAATAATATTTTAGCAGAGAAGGAATCAATGAAATATTAACAATAATAAAAGTTACTTAAATAAGGTTTCCCCTTTTCAGAGATAGAATTATTTAAACTTAGCTAGGCACACAACACTAAATGTAGAAATATAAGTTATTAAAATAAAAATGATAATGAGAAAATCTTTATATATACCCATGTACAAAGTATCAATGTATGTTGCTAATAATTTAAGTAATTTGTGATATGAACAAATTCCTTGAAAGATACACTTTTAAAACTCATTCAATCTTATAATAAAAAGAAGAAAATTACAGGCCCAGAAATTTTCTCTACTAAATTACAGTTAATGTATATAAATTCTTGGAGAAGATTGGAAAGGAACAAAATGTTATCTAAAATGTCCAAATTCTTCAATACATTATTCCATTATCACCATTACATTATATAAAGAGAAAACTTATATTCTGTGTGAAATCTCAAAAAATGGAATCCAACTGTACATGACAAAGAATATCATAACACAAATAACAAAGTAGTTTTCCCAAGAATATTGGGATAATTTAATAATTAAAAATCTGAAATAATGTATTTATATTATTAATGTTTAGGGAAAAATATGTAACCAGTATAGATCCAGAAAATGACAATTTTGCAAAATTCACTATCTACATTTATTCCTATTAAACTCCTAACTAGAAATTAATAGACAGGACAAAGTTGGATACATAAGAGCTAGTAGCTGATGTTTTGATGGAGAAAGTTTAAATGCTTTTACACAGCAACAGAACAAGACACCTACCTCCAAACTTCTTTTAAATGGTTTACTATTAGTTGTCATCACTAATGAGTGGCAAGCAAGTTGATCATTAGACCAAAAGGTATTGTTCCCATTTACATATGACCTAATTATCACCATGGAATTTCAAGTTTATTTGCACATCCAAAGAGATCTAAATGTTTACAAGATTGCTAGATATGTGAGCAATATTAAAAGTTCATTGTAGTTTAATAAATATGTAAGAAGTTGGTATTTAAAATATTAGTTATAGTGATATGTGGAAAGCTTGTTAATAAATGTGATCATGATAGATCCCCCAGTATAAGAGAATGACAAGGAGGGAAGACGAGAGTGGGTGGGTGGTTGGGAGGGCGGGTTGGAGAATATCCCCATAGTGGCAGGGGGAGGGCAGAGGGAATGGGGAGTTTCCAAAGGGGAGATCTGAAATGGGGGAAACATTTGGAATGTAAATAAAATATGAAAATTAAAAAAAAAATTTCAAAAAAAAATTTTTTAATTGCACTGAAATCTTTAAAGCCTTGCTAATAAGACATCTAGTACATGTTTCTGAATTTAAAGACTCAGTATGATTGTGTTGATTCACGTCAAATTAATCTAAAGGCTCAAAGCTACCTCAAAATTCTAGTCATATTTTGATTTTAAAATTTTATACCTGATTTTAAAATTTATGTGGAAATACAGAGCATGTAGAAGAGCTTAAAAAGTTGTTATTGAAAACTAATGTCACATTTTACTAATACTACTTTAAAGTTAAAGAAGACAAGACATATGGAGTTCATGTGTAAACACACACACCCAAGGATAGTTCAGAAGTAGACATCCTACACAGCAACTTTCTCTTAAAAAATGGTGACAGTGGTGAAATGTATTTTATATTAACTGTGATGATAGTTTGACTTTCATCAAACTTTACATAGTAGACTTAAAACTTCCTATCTCCCACTCGATATGAATGACAACTGATCTCAGGAAGATTGACCTCTGCCTGTTTCCTACTTCCATCACTCACAGATCCATCTTGCTTTCTTTCCTGCCAGTCTCAACCTCTGACATTTCCAGTGTTTCTTTCATGAACCCTGAATATTAACAACCTCTTTTACCTCTTCCTCTTCTTCTTCCTATTTTTAATTGGATGAATTATCTTCTGAAGTACTGAAGGACCAGTCCGGTTTCTATCTGAATTCTTATTATCATTGCAAGTAACTGTACTGAGAGGTTAGGCAGCTAAAGCTACAGCAGAAAGGTTCACATTATTGCTCTGTATCTTTCCACCTGTCAGTTTTGAAGTAAACTTCTTACGCACTTGGAACCCCAACTATCTTATCAATAAAGCAAAGACCACTGAAACATTTCTAAGGCAAATAATGCATAGATAAAATTTTTAAAATATCTCGTTTTTAGTAAGATTTCTTATCTCTTTGAGCTTCAATATCCTTAATTTGCAAGAAGACAAAAATCTTAGTTGACCTGGGATTCTACAAGCAAGTTTTCTACCTCTATTTGAGTTAAAAAAATTTCCTTAATTATTATAGAACTGAAATACATCCCAGAGATGATTTTAATTCAAAGCTCTTATTGCTTAGATGCTAGCATACTGAAAGCAAGGGAGGAAACTCAGTAAATTGAAATTCCTGGTGAGTTCCTGTGGCTGCCAGTCCACTAACTTTTGTGCCATGAATTGTGGCAAGACATGGAGTAGACTTCCTCCTGCCTGTGACAGATGAACTGTCCAATCTGATTTTGTGGGGAAGCTGCTAATGACTGCCAGGCTTGCTGCATTCGGGTGACTTCTAGCAGGAAGGCATTTCTGTCCCTACTGATGCCCTCTTCAAGTCAAACTGCTCAGAATAATGAGGTCTAACTGGAAGCCCTGACTTTTTCCTCAATCACTGCAACTTTTTATTTATGCCTTTGTCTGCAGTCCCTTCTGTCAATAGAAATCAATCTGAGAGCCAGTCTTTCCAAGCAGCCCCTCCAAGCTTTGCATTTTTAACAACAGCCATTCAGCAGACACTGCACAGATCTCTGATTGGGCTTAATAATTTGTTGGAAGGGAGTGGAAGTGTGTCACATTTGACGAATTCAGCCATGGTTCTCACAGCAGGAAAAGAACAAATTCCATTCCCAAAGAAACCAGGCTGGGTGAGCAGAGGGGTAAATAGCATAAGCCTGGAAGCTTCCCTTATTAGAAACACACAGGGACCTTCAGCTCTGCATAGTCCATAGAAAGCACACCTTTTATTTCTAATGTTTTCCTATATGTTCATCATCACTCCTAAGATTGGAAAGGACAGGTACCAAATTTATACTACACATATACAAGGATGAAGACTTGAGAGAAAGCAAAAGAGTCTTCCTTGTGCTAAACTGATCTGAGAATTTAAATATTATGATTTTTTTAATAATCAAAGATACCCCTGAGACAGCATAACATATGACATAATGCCAAAATAAATGAATCTGGCAAAAATGGAATTGAATTTATATCACATGAAAGATGAGCTAAATATATATTTATTAACAATATATGTTAATATGAATAGCAGGTAAATACTCTAGTGAATAGGAACAGGCCAATTTTAGTGCCAAGGAACATTTCCAAAGGCCATTGAAGACACTTCTAAGCCTCGATTTCCAGCATCAAAATGGAATGTTATTATCTAGAATGATTTTTTTGATGCTTCAATTGTAATTATAGGAAAAGTCTCAATAAATCTTTTTATAGTATTTTGATTGTTTGTTTTAGTGAGAATAGATGACAGCACATGAAGACATTAACCAATGACTTACTAAAATGCATTCATATAATGCTATTTCTGTCCCTGACACATGTGAATAAGTCTAGACAGTCAGGTGCCATCTGAAACAAACACTAAAGAGCCTTTGGATCTGCCTGAATCTCCAAGTGTAGCCTGGAGTGAGGTCATGATTGATCAGTTAGCCCCACCTGGCTCCTAGTTGAGATAAAACTTATCAACAAGTCCAGAGGAGATCTACCAACCAGCTCAATTCAAAAGAATTTCCAAGATTTCCTGACCAGTTACTAATTGTCTGAGTTGAAGTTATTGAAATCCAGTACATTTCTGTGTGTTTTTGATACATCAAATCTTGGACAAGGGGAAAGTACTCACATCCCAGCATATATTTACTATCCAACATCACCTGCATTTTGACATGTTCTTGAGAGCAAATGGCACTCCTGGACTTCTTGCATGTTCTTAAAAATCATCGAACACAATGTAGGTTTCCTGGTTCTACTTTTTATATATTTTCAGTGTCACTGAGACCAAGAACACTCTGCACTGACTTTAACTGAGGTATAAACTTTAGTGTGTATTTTACAGTTGTGTGTTATATTTCTGTATATGTCACCTAACACTACAGACTTCAAATCTTGCTGAAGCTGAATTGGAGTTCATGGGTACAAGAAATCATCTTGCCTGAGTCAACTAAGTATCTGAGAACACAGATTGGTATTAACATGAATGGTTTTGTTTATTGTTTTATGTACAAGTATGTAAACATCTTTATAATGTATATGACATTTATTTGAGATGATTTATAAATATTTTGTTTTCAGTACTTTCAATAAACAAAAAATGTTCCCAGCAAGAAAAGTTTGAAAATTTATATTTTCATCATTTTTATACATCAATATTGTAGAGTTTGACACCACAGGCTCTGAGAACAGATGCTGGTCCTCCAATTACATTGGCATTTATTTAATAAATAAATCGGGGAAAATAATTTGCATATCTTAGGAAATTTCTTCAACCATAGTAACAGAATTAATACTAAGTGGTTCATTCTACATTCTAAATTTTAGTACAAATAACAGTCTTAGTGGGCAATTACTATTTTCTGTAAAAAAAAAAAGTAGAATTTAACATGTGATTTTATTTTGAAGATATTTACATTTTCAAAATAAATTTCTGTCTTGTTTTCTGCATTCAATATTTAATTGTTTTCAAATATATTTATTTATATGTATTTAGTGCTATGAGGTAAAACTAAAAAAAAACATAATGCTAATTTGCATAATCAATACTGGACACATGATATTAAGTTATTAAAAATATGGTTACAATCAGTTTTCTGAATTCAGGGAATGAGTTATGAATTCAGTTTGATTGTATTATTTTGTGGTTTTACTCTAATTCTTCTCTTATTTTACCAAGATTAATCAGAGATCTGAATTTATAAAGTATGCATCCTTAGTAACATGTGTGTGCACATAAATTTATATAAACCCAAATAACATATTTTGCTGTTTATGCAAACGTGAACAATCCAGAACCAAATAATAAAAATGAACTCCTAGGACTGTCATAAAGAATGAATAAAAAGACTATCTAAAATGTCTAGATACTTTCCACAGATACCATAAGCACTGAGTATTTATTATGTTTTTGTGAAATCCACCACTAGAAAGAGTATAAGAAAGTACTAAGAAAATTTTACAGATAAAATTCTTGAAATGTAGGAACATTTGGCTTCTTAATAGTGAAATTATGATAGGTAATGTGGACGACTAATGTCATAGTAACCGTAACTAAGCAACAAGAAAAAGGATGTGAATATCTTTAACTCTCATGACATGCCATGTCTATAGTCTAATCCTGTGTTGTTTCAAGAACTTGACATATTTACCAGGTCAAGGTGATGGCTGAAATCGCACAGTAACGCTTGTCACTCATCCTAACATATGCTATCTACTAGAACTCCAGATCACTCTTGTTTAATTGTGGTAATGTACTGCTTCAGGATTTACATGAAGTGGTACTCAGAAATTACAGAATATTCTATATTAACTAAAACAGGAAACTTCAAAAGAAAATTAACAACTTCTGAAACAGGTAAGTACTAGAACATTGAAGATTAAGATTATGAGAATTTTTCAACCAAAGAAGAAAAATAAAGAATCTGTTACTATGTAAAGTTTATAGGCATGCAAATTTTATGCTTCATGGTATAAAACCCACTTCTGTCCTTCTCAATCTTCAGTAGACTCCAATATCTGACAAACATTGATGTTAATCATAGTTTTCAGTCACTGGCCTGCGGCTTATCTAGTATTTACCATGACTTTTGTTAAGCTGAAAAAGAAAGGAAAGAGTCAGCATGGATCAGATAATCAAAATACAAAAGGAACAAAATACAGCTAGAGCCCCCCCCACAATAACAAATCACCAAACTTCTACTTTTCATTTTATAATTTTTCACTATATCACACAATCAAGTAGCTAAAAATCAGATTCAAATAGGATGTAGATTATTGGTAGAGTGCTTGCCCAGAATACATGAAACCCCAATTCAAATCTCCAGCTTAGCATACAAAAATGACAAAGCGTTTTCATAAGTATAAATTTGTAAGTTTTAAGAGATACTCTAATTGCATACTTGCATAATTATTACCATTTTTTATATTAGTCATATAAAAAGTGTCTTGTTTTGTTTTGCTTTTCCCCCTCTGTGGTACAGGAGATCAAATCGAGGCCCCCGAGCATGATAGGATACCACTGTCCCCGATCTGCACCTATGTCTGGGAAATCACCCTTATCATCACATCAGGCTGTGTATCAACTCATACTTTCCAACGATATTCCATCGAGAGGGTTCTCTTTATCTATAGTTTTATAGAACTTTAGGTTCCATAATTATGATCATTTGATGAGAGCAGGTAACAATATAGCCAAGTTAAATGACTTTCCTAAAATCCTGTGTCTGAGAAAGTGTTAGAAATACGACAGTGTGGTGGTTTAAATAAAGCATTTCCCCATGGGTTCATGTATTGGAACACTTGAGCCTCAGCTGATGGCACAGTTTGGGAAACATTTAGAACCTGTGGGAGATGTGGACTTACTGGAGAAACTAATTCTCTGGAGCATACTTTGAGAGCTTATAGCCTTGTCCCGTTTCTACTCTGCTCTCTACGCTTCCGGTTTATTGTTAAAAATGTATCTGTTCAGACTCTCTTCTCTGTTCATCTGCTACTATGTCTCCCCTGACCATAAGGGACTATTCCTCTAGAACTGCAAGCCGAAGTAAACTCTTCCTTCCGTAAGTTCCTTGTAGCCATGCTATTTTTTACAGCAACAAAAAAAGTAACTAAAATAGGTAATGGCTCAGGGATGGCGAGCATAAAGATCACCAGAATTTGACAGTTAAAAGGCTTACCAAATCGAGCGGAGATCACTGTGCTGATTCACTGCCCTGTGATCCAGCCATAAAGGAATATTTTATTTTTGAAGCTGAGCAAGAGGCTAAGGAACACACATTCCTTATTTTTTGTTATGTACAAGCAACTGAAATATAAATGTACTACACACAGATCTCTGGTCTCCCAAATCAGACTTTATGGAAATAACAGCACATATCCTTATTGTGCAAGATAATTAGCTATATAAAAGCCCATGGCCCAAAAGAGTATCAAGAAGAGTTAAAAATAAAGATAGTGGGTTTTTTTTTACATATTTTTTTCAGTGTGTATGTATCCTTAAAAAAAAAAAATCGAACAGTAAACATGGCCTAAAAAAAATAAATCGATTCTAAGTGATGACAACTTCAAATTTAATCAAAGTTACTATTACTGCTTTCAGGCCAAGAAAATATATCATATGGAAGGAATAATCACTGTTGTCCTCTGTAGCCTCTGTCAAGGTATTAATACTCAATTTAATATAAATGCTTGCTGAACAAGGAGCAATTTCATTCTAATGTTCATTTTTGTTACTCTATTATGCTGGTAGTTACATTTTTAACTGAGAATTTCATACGTGAAATTTATTTTCAAATATGGTAATGTATTTTGGTCAAATCTATACCATTCTCTCCCATCTAGTTCCCCCCTTATCTCCCCTGTACTTAACCTGCTGTCTCCATTTAATCCTGACTGTATGCGCATACATATAAGACCATCTATTTGAGCATAGGTAGCTTTTCTAGGATTGCTTCCCTGAAGAAAACGTACTCTTCCTCTCTGTCAGCCATTGTTTACCAGGGATCAGATTTTATAGGCATGTCTCACATTCATGCTTGACTTTGAGGTGGCTTGATCTTTGGCAGGTCTTATACCTTCAGTCACAGCTGCTGTGAGTTGATGGGTACAATAACTCTTTCACATCTAGCAAATAGTGTTAAAGTTAAGTCACCCATTAAAACTGACTTTCTCTTTCTGTTTCTGCTTTCTCTTCCTCAATGATCTCTGAGCTTTGGGTAAGGAGGTGTTATATAGATGTCTAGTTTAGAGCAGAGAAAATCATGATCTCTGATTCTCTGCAAGCTAACCAGTCCTGGCACTAATCATCATGTACCACAAAAAAAGAAGCTTCTCTGAGGATGAGAGTGTATATGCCTAATCTAAGGGTATGAAAGTTAAAGTTTAGGAGGCAGTTTAATGTTATGTCCATTCAGTTCAAAAAAAAGAAGGAGATCTGAGTTCCTCCCCAAGGAGGATGGCCTAACCAGTTGATAAGTCCCTCTTATGGAGAAGGTTTTAAATCCAGTTAGAAAATAGTTGTTTTCTCCCTTAATATTCTATACAATTGAACCAGTGGGCGTATCTTGCCTGGAACACATTATTGTAGCCTTTAGTGTTCACATTTGTGTGAGATGAATATTGAATACTTCTTTTCTTTGGATGCATAAACAGAAACTTATGACATTGTAAAAGCTAACCAGTAGGAACAAAGCTAAATCAGTACCAGTTTGATTTCTTCATAGCCTATAACTCGAGTATGTGTTATCTTCAACAATGGGCTCTTAAAATCACATTCTGGAGTAAAATATAGACCAACAGCGATATCTTGTAATGTTTGTGGGGTCTTACCTATGGGATCCCACTGACCAACAACTTAAAAATACATAATCAATACCTAGCTTTGGGATTTTTATTTGATAATCTATGATATCTGAAAAGGCATTGTATCCTGTCATGGAGTAAACCCATTTAAAATCCATCTGTATGTAAATATTTTAAGAAGTGTCTACACTAGGTTTCCAGATGGTATTTCCAGAGGTCTTTACTGTCGGTTATTCCTATCCATAGACCCTCCTCCAACCTTTCTTCCCATCTCATCTCATTCAACCATTCTTGATCCACTTTTCCTTTCAGCCCTTCATGATATCTGTGTTTTATTTTGGGGGTGGTTCTAAATTCATTTTTTATTAATTATTTCATTTATTTACTTACACTCCAAATGTTGGACCCTGTTCTCTCTTTAAATAGCTCCCCCATGGCTCCTTACTAGGGAGCTGCTTGATTAATTCTTTCATTCTCTCCCCTATGCACACAGCTCAAAATTGGAAAGTTCTGTAGTGTTTTTATACTTCTAGGATACCTAGGATAAACTCTCCATCCCTACTTAAAGAATAATACTTCTGTGCAGACTGAATATAAAAATGTTGCTGGGAAAGTTTCTCATAAGTCTTTGAGTCTACTAAAATTTTCATGGCCTCTGTCAAACTAAACCTCTTGTTCATCATTGTAAAAAGAAAACGCCTTTTTGTATGCCTTCCAGGTAAATATTTGAATTTTTTTCCAGGAAACAGCTTAAAGCTAAAACAATATATATTAGTTTACTTAAGATCAAATTAATTAAGACTCATTAGCTAAGTTTCATCTTGTAGCATTTAATACATATGCATGTATTAACTTAGATTAGGTAATCCCAATTGAACATTTACTGAGAACATCTTTTGACTATGAGGAAATTGTATATTTTCAGAATTAAAAGTGATTTTTGGAAACATTTTCAAAATACAATTCAAATACTATTTCTTCCATTATAGTTATTTTGTAATAATACTTATTTTTGATAGTATACTGTAGTGTCATAATTTATTCCTTCCTTTCCTTCCTCAAACCTCTCCAATGTACTCTTCTGCCTTTACAATCTTCTATTCTGTGATTATGTGCAGATTCTACAGCAACTGGTGATGCCCTGTTGTTTTTTATGCAGATAAGAATGCAAAGGGTTTTTATGCCTTCCCCTTAAGGATGCAATTTAATCAAGAGACAAATTTAGCCTTTATTGACTAGGATTTAATGTGTGAAATATACTCAATATATTCTAGTAGAAAATGATCAATATTCTATCCAAATGAGGGTTTGACAGCATATGTCAAAATGATTTTGTCAAGTGGATTTTTCAGACTACAATGGATCAGAAGAGAATATATTGTTGTCCTTGGGAATGTGATTAAATTAGCTCACAGAGTTTGTCTTATCTTCTCCAGAGCACATTAAAATAAGAACAAGTCATTAAAATAAAGCATGTCAAAGGTGGAATAAGTAGAGTAGAGTGGGAAGGGGAGACCAGAGCTTGTTTTAAGAAACATTTACCTGGGGTTCAATGACCCCATATATGTGTTATACCCTGCTCTGAGAAGACAGTATACAGGTGGAGGGGAAGATAGATGCATGGCTAACCAATTGGCATTGGAAGGGATAAGTGCTGCCAAAGTCAACATATGTTTAAAGTAATGTTTAAAGTTAATGCAAAGGAACTGACTTTGCAATTGTCAGGCATGTGAGATAAGGCGATATTTTAATTGCTCCTTTGAAAACAATCGAACTTTTGAGCACTGTTTCTGAATTAGGTGTTTCCTAAAGGTTTGTAAATCTTTCTTCTTTTCACTGTGTTACTGATTTCTGTGTTCTGAAATCCACAAACACTCTTCTCCTCTACTTATTACCTATTGAACGTCTCAGCTAATACCAATTCCATTTGCTTTCCTCCGTGTGCAGCTAGCCACATTTCTAGCACACAATTTCTTGAGAAGTACTCATGAATCACTGTGACAACTGTGATTATATCGTTTTCTTTTTGGAGTTTCTTTCAACTAATAATATTCTACATGTTAATATTTGTCAGTTTTACACTATGGAAATCATTACCATGTTATTTGAAATACCTCATAAGAGCCAGTACGCCTCCATTAATGCTATTTTTTGAAGACTTGAGTTCACTACATGAGCTGCCAATGATTTTCCCATTGTTGATTTTGTTAGATTGGTTTGATTGTTTCATTGTGGATAGCAGCCACGCAAACCAAAACTGTCCCTCAATCTGCCCCAGTGTGTAGACATGCTGCTAAATATTCCTCACGGCCCTTTCTGTTATTCTCTTTGCATACATGGCAGGACTTTTTCTGCTTTTTTTTTAGTTCCCTTATGTACTAAATACATGCAACTACAGCACTGCCATTTGAAGTCTTTCTGAGAAAGAAAAATACTAAGCATTATGACACAAAGTCCCATGAAGATGGAATAGCCAAATAGAAAGCTTTCTACTCTCCCAGATGTCTACAAATCAGATGTATCGACACTGTAGTACAGCTGTAGCTGTGGTAGCAATATCAGGAATAATGGTTATAGCAAACAATGCCTAATGCTAGAGATCTTGGCAAAAACAAGTATGGTGTTTGTGCCCAATAGAACAACATCTGTGTCCTCACTCACAAGATTGAGTGATGAATACAAGCACGTTGGCTTTCTTTCTGGGATATCTCCTAGAGGAATGAGGGATTACCCCATCTTTTATTTTTTCTTTCTGATTTGTTTATCAAGTTATTTATTTATTTACTTGTTTGTTTGTGTGTTTGGTGTTTTAAGGCAGGCTTTCTCTATATTGCCTTGGCTGTCCTAGAACTCACTATGTACAACAGGGTGGTCTCAAATTCAGAGCTCTGCTTGCCTCTGCCTTCCAATTGATGGGATTAAAAGTCTAAACCATTATGCTACTTTTCTTTTTTAGTGATGATATATATGGGAGTGTTCCTTCTTCCAGAGAGATTTCCTGATGTCATCTTCCCACTTGTACATATTTTTTCTTTAAATTTTGCCTTCTCTATATTTTTTAACTTTTTATTTATTCCTTGTGAATTTCCCATCAGGCACCCAATCCCATTCATTCCTCCACCCTTCCATCTATGTTCTGTACAAGTGCCCCCCCAAAAGTAAACAGAAATAAAAACAACAGAAAAGAGAATAAAAATAATATAAAAATTAAGAATTAAAAAATCCCTCACTGGAAACTGATGTGTCACATTGAGTACCCTTTTGCCTTAAGAGCTTTATTTGCAAATGTTCATGGCAATGAGGCTTAGGTGTGATGTGACACTATACTGGATTGGCTCAGATATCCTATTATTGCCCTGTGTTACAGAGATCCTGCAGCTTTAGCTTTCAGGATTAGTTTTTTCATGCACTTCAGTAATTAATACATAGAGTATATACTGGGTTGGACTAGCTCTATCTAGTCCTGGGTGGTAGATGTGGTGTTCATCCTGCCAGTTCTCCTATGTCTGTGTCACCAACAGACCAGCTTTCCCACTTTGCCCAGGTGAGGGACAGTGACAGCTCTCCTCCTGTGGCAGCTGGCAAGAGGTAGGACTGTCTCTTCTGTGCTCCTGCCAACATAGCCAGCTCTCCCCCCACCCCAGGTAGAGGTGGGGCCAGATCTCCAGCACTTCCCCAGGTAGAGGCTGGACCAGCTTTCCAGCTCTCACACCCTTAGAGACTGCTTTCCTATTCCACACCACCAGGCCTGCTCTATTGTGCTGCCCAGGGTAGATGCAGGCCCATTTTCAAAATAAAAAATAGACCATGAATTTGAAACAGAGCAAGAAGAGGTCACTAGAGAAAATCAAAGGGATAAGTGATGTAATTATACTATTATCTCAAGATTAGTATAAAAAGGTTAGAAAACAAAGCAAAAAAGCATGTCAAGGGCTCCATAGATGGTTTGCTGGTTAAGGGTACTTACTGGGCTTCCAGAGGCTCTGATTTTGGTTCTTGGAATCTGAATTGGATGGTTCAAAAGTACTTTCAACTTCAGTCTCAGTGGGATCTGTAGGCCATGGCCTCCAAAGCATCTGAACTCAGGCACACACAGGCACAAATGTACAAATATATGCATCCAAACACATAAGTCAAAATAAAATTAAAAAAAAAAAGATTCATTTTATCTGAGAACCTTCCTCCAACATAGGTTAAATAGGCTTTGAAAATACTATCATTTTGCTCTTCAAAATGAATGATCCAACCTTAATAGGCATGAGCATTAATCCTTTATTGATTTGTACACAAGATGTCTATTTTTGTATATTTGTGTAACTTTGTGTGATCATCTATATCAATTCAAAAGTTGATAAAAGCAATTTGCACTATGCCAAGTTATATTGCAATTTTATATGCAAGGAACAGAAAAAAATTACAAGTAATGTAACTTAAACAATAAAAAAGGGTTATATTGTCTTAGCTGGTTTTTGTTTCCTTAATATTTCTACTGGGATATTGGACTAAGAATAGAACTTTTCTGTATATGTGTTGGGGGCCTCATATCAGCTGGTTTATGCTGCCTGTTTGGTGGATCAGTGTCTGAGAGATCTCGGGGTTCCAGATTAGTTGAGTCTTGAGCTTCTCTCACCTCCCTGGTCTCTGGTACATTTTAGAGGGTCCCACACACACACCACGGGGACTGCATGATTGGCCTCAATGATAGAAGACACACCTAACTCGAGATAGACTTGAGTCCCCAGGGAGTGGGGAGGTCTGGTATGATGGGGGTTCTGGGTGAGTACATCCTCTTGGAGGCAGGGGAGGAGGAATGGGATGAAGAACAGTTGGAGGGTGAACTGAACCAATCCTGCAGAATGCTGATTACTTGTGGATCATAGAAGTATCATATTGTTTGCAGGAAGTATAGTTTGCCATACAATGAAAACAAGTAGTGGAGGATTTTTTTGCCTATTGTTCTATTGTTCTATTGCCTATTGTTCTTTTAAAAAGTAGAAACAATGAATCTTAATGAGTCCTTACAATAATAACAGTATAAATGCAATGCATAAGATTTCTATTTCAGAAATATTTTGTATTTTTGTGCCTATTGTTTTGGGTTACCTGACAGCACAACCAGGGTGACCGATATCACTTGATGGGTTGGAGAACTCAAGTGACAGATGTTTGGCAATAGATCACTTTGTTATCACAGAGAACTAAATAGTTTCAGTATATCATGCAGATTGCAAAATTATGGTGACCTAAGAAACTGAAATAATTTACTTTAAATCAAAAACAATGAGACAAACACTTTTGGTTTCAGATGTCTCCACTGCCAATCTTGAAAAGATTCTGGCATCTGGAAAACATAGATTTACTGCTTTCAGAAAGAAGCATTTGTAATACATATTCTGATGTCATGGAGCCAATAAAAGCACATCCGATGATTTTTTCCCAAGGATTGGCATAGAATCTAAATGGCTGCGCATATTACACAGTGCATAGTCTCAGCACTTTGGTTTGTCTGTGACATAAGGAAAGTCGCTGTTTCAAATCACAGAGAAAACACTACATCAAACAGATCTGGGGAAGGTAGGGAAATCATTTTTATCCTACCCCATATTATCTCCCCAGTACAGTCAACTAAACAACGTTACAACATCTGACTCCAGGCTAGCATGTAGCAGGGAAAGAGAGAGAATGATTATCTTCCATAGGCAAAAAGTTTGTGGCAGAGAGAGAGAGAGAGCAAAACTTAAAATATTGTTACATACATAAATAGGCAAATGTAGAAATATACATATATTTATATATCCTTTATTTATAATAAATACTGTGAGCTATTATCTGAACTGAGAAAATAGGAGATAAAATTGGAAAAAACTGTGGAAGATTATTTAGAAAACAGGGATGTATAAAAATGTGCTACGATTTCCAAAGTGTGCTGGTGGACCTCAGCTTTATAACATCTTTCTTGGTTCTTTGTGTTTCTCCAAATTGTAGCTTATGTGGCACCAGCCCATAAATCATTTATGTTTTTGTTCAAAGATATGATAAAATCAGAGAAAGTTTAAGAAAGATTTAATATTATTGAAGCAAAATGAAAGCAAGACACAATTGAAGGCAGTAAAAAATGAAAGTGATTGGCAGTCACTGATATTAAATAATTGTTTCACAAGTTGATAATCATTCAAAACCTTCCAAATTTCTGCCACTTAAAATATTTCTAATGTTCAATGACAGATTTAGTATCCTCACACTCTATATCCCACTGAAATATTTTGTAATCTCAATTTTACTTTCAAAAAATGAATTTAATCTTCTAAATTTTCATTTCATAAAATAATACTTCTCACAGTTTACAAATGTATGTGTAATTTGCTACTCCTTAATACTATAAATCTGAGAAGGATTGTAAATAATCTTTCTTTATTTCTTCTAAATGTAGAATGTTTTTCTTGTGCTCTGTATATACTTTTTCTATTATTTATTTATTTATTTATTTATTTATTTATTTTACATTCCTGCTGTCGACCCCTACTCTTGGTGCCCCCTCCCTCAATTCCTCATTCCATTCCTCCCCCCTAGCCTCTGAAAAGGTGCTCCTCATACACCAGGCCTCCCTATTCCTGGGGCCTCAAGTCTCTCAAGGATTAAGCACATCTTCTCCCACTTAGGCCAAACCAGGCAGTCCTCTGTTGTATATGTGCCAGGAGCCTTGAACCAGCCTATCTATGCTCCTGATAGGTGGCTCAGTCTCTGAGAGCTCCCTGGAATCTGGGTTAGTTGAGACTGCTGGTCTTCCTATGGGGACACTCTCCCTTTCAGCTTCTTCAATCCTTCCCCTGATTTCAACCAATGGTTGAGTGTAAGTGTTTGCTTCTGTCTCAGTCAGCTGCTGGTCGGGTCTCTCAGAGGACAACCATGCTAGGCTCCTCTCTGTAAGGACATCATTGTATAGGAGTGTCATGCATTGGTGCCCCCTCATGAGATGGAACCCAAGTTGGGCTGGTCATTGGATCTCCTTTCCTTCAGTCTCTTCTCCATTTTTGTCCTTGCAAATTTTTTAGACAGGAACAATTCTGGGTCAGAGATTTTGATTATGGGTTAGTTTTGTTCAATTACTTTACCTGCTTCATTGTATTTTCTTGTATTCTTTAAGGGAGTTCTTTATATCCTCCTTAAAGGCCTTTATCATCTTCATAAGATGAAATTTTAGATCATTATCTTGCTTTTCATGTGTATTAGAGTAGCCAGGGCTTGCTGTGGCAGGATAACTGTGTTCTGATGGGGCCAAATTGCCCCTTGTCATCTGGCTCTCTCTGGTATTAACTGGCCTGGGTATCTTTGACAGAAACCTGTCTCCTTGAAGACAGGTAGAGATAGCTCTGTGACCTGAGTTAGGGCTGGTCTCCTTGGAGGCAGGCAGTGTTGTTTCTGGTTAATGTGGATCTCCTGTATTAGAACAAGCCTCCTGTGCCCCTGGTTACTGAGGAAATGCAGGGAGACTCGCAGGCTGGATAGTCTGGGTGGGTATCAGTCCACACATCTGGCCTGGGTGGGGAAGTGGGCCAGAAGTGTCTTTGGTCACTGAGGATCTCCTGGTAAGCACACAGGCTTCAGCATTTGGGCTGGTATTGGCTAGGCCACTGATCTGGCTCTGGGTGGGGAACTATTATAAAAAATAAATTAAAAGGAAGAAAGGGACCTGTAAGAAGTAGTAGTCTCCAGCAGGTAGCCAAAGGGCTGTGGTGACCTGAGTCTTTGTTGTAGTTTTTGATCAACAGTTCAATCTTCCCACTCACTGAACTCATTCATGTTTTATATATCTTCTTGAATCAGTCTCTGTAATTTATGACATTGTAGAAGAGTATCTCATTCTTACAAGTTAATCAAACGCATAACTTTCTTAGGATTGTCTTATTTCTTTAACATTAGTACTTATGGACACAGTTGGCTTATGTTTGCCTTCCTATCACATTTTAAAATGTATTAATATTTTCTACTTTTATAACATGATTCTAATACACATAAAATAAAAATATTGATCCATTCAGCCATTCAGATGATGATAAACTGCTTCCTACTTGGATTTAATAATTTGCATACCACCATCTCAGTGAAAACTTATTATTTATTTGAAGGAATTTTTTAGACATGGTTTTACCTTTGAGTCCCAGTCATTCTTCACCAGGTGACTATAATAGGCTAACACATTTTTAATTGTGGTTTCCTTCATTATAATTAATTAGGAATTAATTATAAATTGATTTCTATACTTATTGAATATCCTGATTTCTTTGATTAGGAATAAAACTACTTATTTAAAGATATTCTTCTGAGGTTGTTTATCTGCTTTTAAAATAACATATAGGAGGTAAGTATGTAGAGTTTGAGAGATCACTCCGCATTGAGAGCACTCAATAAGCCTGCAGAATATCAAGGTTCTGTTTTTAGCTACCACTTGATGAGTTACAACCCTGTGTAAGTGAAGTTGCAGGAGATTTGGCACCTCTTTTAGGCTTCTTAGGGCACTAGCTATGCATGTCTTGCCCTTATATACATGTAGACAAAACACCCATACACATAAAATACAAACAAAAAATATTTAAGGAAAAGAAAGTAGGCATATATGTACATACCATCCAATGAACATGGAAGTGAAATACCTGAATAAGAATATACTATGCAAGCACTAGAACTTTGTATATTATATTCTTTATTTGTGCCTTGCCTGTAGAACAAAACCCAAAATACAAAGTATTTAAAAGAATAGTATTTAATTCATTAGCATAATTTTTAAATTAGTGCATCCTTTTCAGGTTTACATATTTGAGAACTTTAATGAGAAAGTTTAGCAGCTAGATATCATAAAAATATCTGGTAATATAGCCTCTTAAACTTTTCCCTTTTTCTGTTCCCATGAACATTCATTTGTGAAGGTTAGAGGATAGAGAGGAGTAATAGAAAATCATGACTCCTGGATATTGCATGACAATTTTAATCATGACCATACAGCAGTAAAGATAACCTACACAGGACTCACACATGTACACACACACACACACACACACACACACATGCACACACATACACACACACACACACACACAGAGGGGTGGGGAGGGAGGGAGGGGGAAGGAAGAAGGAGGGAAGGAGAAGGAGTCCTGAAATAGGAGGAAAACTTCTTGGGAAGAAAATGGGGTCCAACAACCACGGCAGAAAGAGAATGATTGGTGATGGGAATTATATACAAGTAAGAAATAGTCACAAAAATAATTGAATATTCTATACAGAGTAAGAAAAGATTCATTTGTGGGGGTTTTCCAACTGTTAAGGTTATACTTCTCCCATGTGTTAGAAAAGACTCCTTTCTACACATCAAATTCATATAAAACAGTGGCACCATTCATATGCTCTTTTTTGTGCACATTTTCTACCCCAAACTAATTATTTCTGAGTTCTTTGGTGTTTTAACTACTATAGTTTTTGGAGGCCCCATATGTGTCTGTAAATACCATATGGATTGTTTCCTTTCTTTGTTTGTTTGTTCAGCAGTGATTTATCCCTTCAAAACTCATTATTTTAACTGTTTAAAAAATTCTATGGAGTTTTAATGGGATTTTATGGTCACTAAAAATCCTAAATCTAAAGAAAATGGCATGTCCAAATAATTTCTTTTTAACAATAAAAACAAGTGTTTTTCTTCAACTAGTTTGCATTTCATAACATCCCACATTATCTATTATATAAATTGACAGTAAGATATTGTTTTACTTAAATGAGTTATATTCCCCTGAGTCTTACATTTTGCTGCTACTGTGAGAACTGCATCAGTAAAAATTACATTTTGTGTGTCTTGCTACAGTATAAAAGCACCACAATATTTTCCATATCAATTACATATAAAGTCACCCTAGTAAGCATTTCTATTAATTACAATCATTTGCCATCTTTGGAGAGTTCCTTATTTTATATGAATATATCAACAATACCGTTTTATCCATGTCTTATTCCATGTCCTGTGTGCACTTACTTAAGTACTTCTTCTTTTTCTCCTACAATGGCTTCAATGGTGAGAATTTCACCATTGTTAAACAGAAACAGACCAGGAGCAGATTACTCCCTTCTTTTGTTTAGAAGCCATTTTTGCTGTCAGCTGATGGTAGACAATCTTTATGAGAATAAAGAAATCCTTTCTATTTATACTAGAAGAAAATTTGAATATGTTTTTGCCGTACAAAAACGGCTTTTCTCAAACCCGTGAATGTCATCCACTTTAAATGTCATTAGAGACAATCTCATCCCTAGATATTATAACATTAAAGCCACATTTGTTGCCTGAGTAATCCCATCTTGTTCATGAATTGTCTTCAATTTTTACATCACTAAGTTTATCTGGGTAGTATTTGTCAGAGGATGTTTAGAATCTTTTCATGGGGGATATATACCTTCACTTTTCTCTTTTATATTACTATAAAAAGACTATATTAGAAAATTCATTAATTTTCTGAAATTTTCTTTTGCATTTATTCATTTGTGGAGGGAATGCATGTGTCACCTTGCACAAGTTGAGGGTGCGGAGCAGGAGGAAAACATGTGGAAGGCAGTGTTACTTTCTATCATGTAAGATTCAGGGATTGGGTTTCCATCTGTGGCCAGGGACCTGAGCCTGTGCCACAAGACTCTATATCTAAATAGGGCCTGGAGAAAGCTAGCCTCCCAGGAGTGTGGACAAGCCTGTGAGCAGGGGTAAGACCAGCACCTCTGCAGAGGGACTCACCCAGAACCCCCAGGACACAGGAACTGAGGAGCAGCATGGGACAGGAGCCTTTTGGTTTATGCCTGTGGCCTGTGACACATTGCTCCATACCAAAATAACACAAGGAAAGTGCTAGCCTCCCAAGAGTGTGGACAGACCTGTGAGCAGGATAAGACCAGCACCTCAGCTCAGAGGAACCTGCCTAGAACCCTCAAGATACAGGGACCAAGGAGCAGCCTTGGACAGGAGCCTTCTGGTTTCCATCTGTGGCAGGGGACCTGAGTCTGTGCCACAAAATTCCATACCCAAATAATACCTGGAGAAAGCTACCCTCCCAGGAGTGTGGACAAGTCTGTGAGTAGAGGTAAGAATAGCACCTCTACACAGAGTGAGTCACCCAGTACTCTCAGGACTCAGGGACCAAGGAATGGTCTTCCAGTTTCCTTTTGCTTCCAGGAAGCGGATCATCTGCCACAGGGCTCCATACTCAAATACAGCCAGGAGAGAGCTAGTCTCCCAGGAGTGTCGACACGCCTTCGTGTATAGGCAAGACCACCACTTCTGTTCATATTCTTGGCTCAAGAGGGACCCCTGCAGAGCCAACATGACACAGTAACCAAGGAAAAGATGGGGACAGAATCCTTCTGGTTTCTGTCTCCACCCCAGATCTGACCCTGTACCACAGTGCTCCAAACCTAAATTCTTCTCAGAGAGAGCTCATCTCCAAGGAGTACTGAATCAGAGTCTTGCAAGAGGGACAAGCCACAGTCAGAGAGATCAAGACCAGCTAACACCAGAGATAACCAGATGGTGAAAGACAAGGGCCAGAATATAAAGAACAGAAACCAAGGCTACTTGGTATCATCAGAACCCAGTTCTCCCACCACAGTGAGCCCTGGATATCCCAATACACCAGAAAAGAAAGACTCAGATTAAAAATCACATCTCATGATGATAATAGAAGAATTTAAGAAGGAAATAAATAACTCCCTTAAAGAAATATAAGAGAACACAGGTAAACAGCTAGAAGGCCTTAAAGAAAAAACACAAAAACCCCTTAAAGAATTACAGGAAAACAAAATCAAACAGACTAAGGAAATGAACAAAACCATCCAGCATCTAAAAATGGAAAAAGAAACTATAAAGAAATCACAAAGGGAGACAACTCTGGAGATAGAAAGCCTAAGGCAGAGATCAGGAGTCTTAGATGCTAGCATCACCAACAGTATACAAGAAATAAAAGAATCTCAGGTGCAGAAGATACCATAGAAAACAATGACACAACAGCCAAAGAAAATGCAAAATGCAAAAAGCTCTTAACCCAAAACATCCAGGAAATGCAGAACGCAATGAGAAGACCAAACCTATGAATAATAGATATAGAAGAGAGTGAAGATGCCCAAATCAAAAGGCCAGTAAATATCTTCAACAAAATTATAGAAGAAAACTTCCCTATCCTAAAGAAAGAGATGAACATAAACATTCAAGAACCTACAGAACTCCAAATAGATTGGACCAGAAGAGAAATTTCTCCTGTCACATAGTAGTCAAAACACCAAATGCACAAAATAAGGAAAGAATATTAAAAGCAGTAAGGGAAAATGATCAAGTAACATACAAAGGCAGACCTATCAGATTTACTACAGACTTCTCACCAGTGACTATGAAACGTAGAAAATCCTGGGCAGATGTCATACAAACCCTAAAAGAACACAGTTGCCTGCCCAGGATGCTATACCCAGGAAAACTCTCAATTACCATAGAAGGTGAAACCAAGATATTCTATAACAAAACCAAATTTACACAATATTTTCCACAAACAAAGCCTTACAAAGGATAATAGAGGGAAAACTCCAACACCACATGGGATAAAACACTCGAGAAGCAAGAAAGTAATCTTTCAACAAACTCAAAAAAAGAGCCACACAAACATAAAAATAACATCGAAAGTAACAGGAAACAACAATCACTATTATTTAATGTATTTTAAAATCAATGGACTCAATCACCCAATAAAAAGACATAAACTAACAGACTGGATACATAAACAGGACCCAGCATTTTGCTGCGCACAAGAAATGCACCTCAGAGATAAAGACAAACATTACCTCAGAGTAAAGAACTGGAAAAGAATTTTCCAGGCAACTGGTCCCAAGAAACAGGCTGGAGTAGCCATTCTAATAATGGATAAAATTGACTTTCAACCAAAAGTCATCAAAAAAGATAAGGAAGGACAATTCATACAAATCAAAGGAAAAATCTACCAAGAAGAACTCTCAATTCTGTACATCTATGCTCCAAATGCAAGGGCACCCTCATTCATAAAAGGAACTCTACTAAAGTTAAAAGGATACATTGTATCTTACACAATAATAGTGGAGCACTTCAACACCCCATTTTTATCAATGGACAGATCTTGGAAACACAAACTAAACAAGGACACAGTAAAACTAACAGAAGTTATGGGCCAAATGGACTTAACAGATATCTATAGAATATTTCATCCTAAATCAGAAGAATATACCTTCTTCTCAGCAACTCACGCTTCCTTCTCCAAAATTGACCTTATAATTGGCCACAAAACAAACCTCAACAGATATAAGAAGATTGAAATAATTAAGGCTGGTCTTCAATAGCAACAAAGACAACAGAAAGCCCACATATACATGGAAGCTGAACAATGCTCTACTCAATGATAACTTGGTCAAGGAAGAAATAAAGAAAGAAATTAAAGACTTCCTAGAATTTAAAGAAAATGAAGGTCTAACCTATCCAAACTTATGGATCACAATGAAAGCAGTGCTAAGAGGAAAACACATAGCTCCGAGTGCCTCCAAAAAGAAACTGGAGAGAGCACACACAAGGAGCTTAACAGCACAGCTGAAAGCTCTAAAACAAAAATATGCAAATACACCCAAGAGGAGTAGATGGCAGTAAATAATCAAATGAAGTACCAAAATCAACCAAGTAGAAACAAAAAGAACTATACAAAGAATAAACAAAACCAGGAGCTGGTAATTTGAGAAAATCAACAAGATAGATAAAATCTTAGCCAGATTAACCAGATGGCCCAGAGACAGTATCCAAATTAACAAAATCAGAAATGAAAAGGGAAATACAACAACAGAAACTGAGGAAATTAAAAAAACAGTCATATCCTACTACAAGAGCCTATATGCAACAAAATTGGAAAATCTAGAGGAAATGGACAAGTTTCTAGACAGATACCAAATAACAAAATTAAGTCAGGATCAGATAAACCATCTAAACAGTCCCATAACCCCTAAAGAAATAGAAGCAGTTATTAAAAAAGTCTCCCAACCAAAAAAAGCCTAGGACCAGATGGATTTTGTACAGAATTCTATCAGACCTTCAAAGAAGACCTAATACCAATACTCTTCAAATGATTTCACAAAATAGAAACAGAAGGAATACTACCCAATTCATTCTATGAAGCTATAGTTACACTGAAACCAAAGCCTCCCAAAGATCCAACAAAGAAAGAAAACTTCAGACTTAATTCCCTTATAGATATTGATGCAAAAATACTCAATAAAATTCTGGTAAACCAAATTCAAGAACATATCAAAATGATCATTCACCACGATCAAGTAGGCTTCATCCCAGGGATGCAAGGATGGTTCAATACCCAGAAATCCATCAATGTAATCCACTACTTAAACAAACTCAAAGAAAAAAATCACATGGTCTTTTCATTAGATGCTGCAAAGCATTTGACAAAATTCAACATCCCTTCATGATAAAAGTCTTGGAAAGATCAGGAATTCAAGGCCCATACCTAAACATAGTAAAAGCAATATACATCAAACCAGTAGCCAACATCAAATTAAATGGAGAGAAACTTGAAGTACTCCCACTAAAATCAGGGACTAGGCAAAGATGCCCTCTCTCTATCTATCTATTCAATATAGTACTTAAAATACTAGCTAGGGCAATTAGACAACAAAAGGAGGTCAAAGGGGTACAAATTGGAAAGGAAAAACTCTCACTATTTGCAGATGACATGATCGTATACTTAAGTGACCCCAAAAGTTCCACCAGAGAACTGCTACAGCTGATAAACAACTTTACCAAAGTGGCCGGATATAAAATTAACTCAAACAAATCAGTAGCCTTCCTATACTCGAAAGATAAACAGGCTAAGAAAGAAATTATGGAAATGAAATCCTTCACAATAGTCACAAACAATATAAAGATTTTGGTGTGACTCTAACCCAACAAGTGAAAGGTCTGTATGACAAGAACTTCAAGTCTCTGAAGAAAGAAATCAAAGACCTCAGAAGATGGAACGATCTCCCATGCTGATGGATTGGCAGGATTAATATAGTAAAAATGGTCATCTTGCTGAAGGCAATCTACAGATTCAATGCAATCCCCATCAAGATTCCAACTCAACTCTTCATAGAGTTAGAAAGAGCAATTCTCAATTCATTTGATATAACAAAAACCCAGGATAGCAAAAAAATATTCTCATAAATAAAAGAACTTCTGGGGAAATCAGCATCCCTGATCTCAAGCTGTACTACGGAGCAGTAGTGATAAAAACTGCATGGCTGTGACAGGCAAGTAGATCAATGAAATAGAATTGAAGACCCACAAATAAACCCACACACCTATGTTCACTTGATCTTTGACTAAGGAACTAATACCATCCAGTGGAAAAAAAGATAGCATTTTTAACCAGTGGTGCTGGTTCAACTGGTGGTCAACATATAGAAGAATCCAAATTGATACATTCCTATCTCCCTGTACAAAGCTCAAGTCCAAGTGGATCAAGGACCTCCATAGAAAACCAGATACACTGAATCTGATAGAAGAGAAAGTGGGGAAAAGTCTCGAACACATGGGCACAGGGGAAAAGTTCCTGAACAGAACACCAATGGCTTATGCTCTAAGATCAAGAATCAACAAATGGGACCTCATAAAATTGCAAAGCTTCTTAAGGCAAAGGACACTGTCAATAGGACAAAATGGCAACCAACAGATTGGGAAAAGATCTTTACCAATCCTACATCCGATAGAGGGCTAATATCCAATATATACAAAGAATCCAAGAAGTTAGACTCCAGAGAACCAAATTACCCTATTAAAAAATGGGGAACAGAGCTAAACGGAGAATTCTCAACTGATAAAACTCAAATGGCTGAGAAACACCTAAAGAAATGTTCACCATCCTTAGTCATCAGGGAAATACAAATCAAAACAACCCTGAGATTCCACCTCATACCACTTGTAATGGCTAAGATCCAAAACTCAGTTAACAGCAGATGCTGGTGTGGATGTGGAGAAAGAGGAATACTCTTTCATTGCTGCTGGGATTGTAAGCTGGTACAACCACTCTGGAAATCAGTTTGGCAGATCCTCAGAAAATTTAACATAATACTGCCCAAGGACCCAGCTATATAACCCCTGGGCATATACCCAGAAGACGTTCCAACATGTAATAAGGGTACATGCTCCACTATGTTCATACCCGCATATTTATAGTAGCCACAAGCTGAAAACAATCCCGATGTCCTTCAACAGAGGAATGGATACAGAAAATGTGGTACATTTACACAATGGAATACTACTCAGCTATTAAAAACAATGACTTTATGAAATTAGCAGGCAAATGGATGGAACTTGAAAATATCATCCTGAATGAGGTAACTCAGTTAATAAAAGAAAAAACACTGTATGTATTCACTGATAAGTGGATATTAGCCCAAAAATTCAAAATACCCAGGATTCAATTTACAGATGATATGAAGCCTAAGAAGGCCAAAATGTGTATGTTTCAGTGCTTCTAAGAAGGATGAACAAAATACTCACAGGGGAAATATTGAGACAAAGTGTAGAGCAGAGACTCAAAGAAAGGCCATCCAGAGACTCTCCACCTGGGGATACATCCCATATATAACCACCATACCAGGACATTCTGTGGATGCTGGAAAGTGCTTGCTGATGGAAGCATGATAAACTGTCTGCAGAGAGGCTCAGGCAGAGCCTGACAAATACAGTGGCAGATGTTTGCAGCCAACCATTGGACTAACCATGGGGTCCTGGATGGAGGAGTTGGAGAAGGGACTGAAAGATATAAGGGACTTGCAGCCCCATGGAGAGAACTCCTGGAGACTGGACCACCAACCAAAGAATACACATAGAAGGACCCATGGTGCTGGCCACATATGTGGCAGAGGAATGCTTTGTTGGCCATCAGTGGGAGGATAGGCCCTTGGACCTGAGGGTGTTTTATATCCCAATACAGGGAAATGCTAGGGAGGGTAGAGGGGAGTGGGTGGGTGGGTGGGTCATGGAGCACCCTCATAGAGGCAGGGGAGGGGGAATGGAATAGGGGAATAGGGGGGTTCCAAAGGGAAAAACATTTGAAATGTATATAAAATAAATATCGATAGATAGATAGATAAATAGATAGATAGATAGATAAATAAATAAATAAATAAATAAATAAATAAATAGGAAAGAAGAACATTGAAAGCTTTAAACATGAGCTGGGGTAAATACTATGAATATAGAAAGAATGGCTTGGCCATCCAGTCAACAGGCATTAATATGTCAGGCTGTTATGGTTCAATCCTGCCTTGGCCTCCTAAGTGCAGAGATTACAGGTGTGTTCACAACTGGCACACTAACTGTTTAATAAATGAATCCTACAGCCTAAAAAAGATTCAAAGATTTAACTCAGGTTTTCAGGCTTGGTAGAAGGTGCTTTCATATCTGAACCCCCTTACTTGCCCAGATTCACAGTTCTAGTTTTATAGAGCCAGCTTTTCACTGGTCAGAAATATATATTATCTGGTAACAATCTAGTTCTACAATGCTTAGGTAAGTGTCCTTTTAAAGGATGAGGTGTATTTTTCCCCCATGGGAAAAAATGACTCCTTAATTCAATTTTACATGATTCCCATCACATTCAAAGGAAGTTTCTATATACAACTCATTCTTAATAAGGGAGAAGGTAAAAGGAACACAGAAATAAAATGACCACTATTAACATTCTTTTATAACCTTAGGTAAAAGTCTTGATCAGCAGTTATCGAAGAACAGTCTTCCTGCAATAGATCAGAACTAATACAACAACAAGAAAATGTACAGAGAGTAAGTAGACCTTGAAACAACCCTATTTAGGATGTCTACATCAAAGTCCTCCCCTCTGGTCTCAGATAGCTGTGCAGAAGATGAAGGGAGATTATAAAAGCCAGAGGAGATGGATGACACCAAGGAAACAATGCCTTTCAGATACAACAGGACCAATGCATATGCACATATGAGCTCACAGAGACTATGACAGCAAGCACAGGGCCTGTACAGGTTTAAGTCAGATTGTGTCCCAGTACTAAGAGTGGGAAGTGGACAAGTGCTTCCATTTGAACCCAGAAGCTGTCTCCAACTGGCAATCACTTGCAAAGGAAAACATAATTTTCTCCAATACAGTCTCACTGAGTATAGAAACTACAAGTAGGGATATGCACCATGCCTAACAGTAGATGGCCAACACAATACCAACTTAATTCTAACTTTTTGTCTTGTATTGCTTACTTTTGGCACTTTTTTGCCTTGCTGGTCTTTTGCATGTAGGTTATGTTTTTAAATTGTGTGTATGTGTATGAAAGTAAGTTATTTTTTATTAGAAAATAAGTGTGTAGTTGTTTGACTTCTTGGAGGGCAGAGTATCTTGTAAATTACCTACAATTTTTCTGCAATGGAGATTCATCTCTATTCATTCATTTATTTCCTCATTCAAGAATGGATAATTCTGTATACTCAATACATTTACTTCTGGCATTGAGATGTAGCTGACCACTGCCTCATGTAATAGTATGTTGAAATTTTTCCTCATTGGACATTGGGGAGTTGTGTTGAGTCATTTCCTGTTTTTATTACTGGCTTTAATGTCCCATTGTTGTGGATGTTTCTGTTTACTTGATTAATTTAACTTTTAATACTTGTCCAGCTTTATGATTGTGTGTACGCACATGTTTATAGGAGTATACTTATATGTGCATGCAGGTGCACACAGAGGCCAAAGATTGAAGTCTAGTGTCTTCCTTAATCAGTCTCCACCTTATTTTATGACAAAAGTATCTCTCTAGTAACCTGAATCTCATTAATTCTGCCAGACAAGCTGGCTAGCATGCCCCAGGGGGTCCTCCAGTCTCTGCCATCTTAGTACTGGGATTTCCAGTGTCACAATTGATTCTTAGAGTTTACATGTGTTCTGGAGATTGAACTCAGGTTCGTGTGAACTATCTCCCCCTCCTCACATTTTCATATTTTTCTTAGTTATTTCACTATATATTCAGGCTCAGGCTCATCTTGTAAATCCCTGTTCCAATTTGATTCTCGGATTAGCATTATTTCTGTGTCTTCTGAACTAACATCAGGAAAAATACATTATATATATATTTATATATCCATATGTACATCAAAGTAAACATGAGTGTATAGTGGTGTGTGCACCTGCTGCCCTCTGGTGTGATGGTTACTATGTCTTCATGTCTTCTTCATTTGTTTGTTAGGGATCCCCCATTCTACTGTCAGAATTCTGACAGCCATTATTGATATCTTCATTTACATATGTGTTCACTTCAAGCATAAATGGGGATTGTTACTAAAATAGTTAACCCATACCCTGTAAGAACAACTTGATCAAGTGCATTACACAGAGTGACATAAGCAGTTCTTCTAAACTTTAATTTTACAGTCTCATTCTTTCTGCATGCTACATAATTCAATTAATTCAATGTCCTGTCCCCCACACAGGAGCTCTTCTGTCAGATGGTGAATATAAGTCTACCATATATTTAGAGTCTTATTTGAAACTCTGTGTTCTATAACTTGATAACTACTTTTATAAAATAGAATAACTAATGATCATATTTTTTATTGCCAAGTACTGTGGATTTGGAAAAATATACTCATCACACATCTGCCATTAAATTACCAGGTATAATAGTTTCTCTGTCCTATACTTATGTGTGACTCATTTATATAGTGGAAATCCTTTCTTTGGAAAAAGAAAAAAACAAGAAAGATTAAAGTATAAGAGTTACAATTTGGATGTGTATTTAGTTTCTCAATCACATTTTTAATTTTATTACTTAAATATAGCTATTTTATGTTGTGTTTGTTGAGTTCTATAGCTGAAATCTTTGAAAATACAAAAAATATATGTTGTTTCTGCTGACTCCTACATGTTGTGCTTCATTTCCTCATAATTATAATGAGCAGCATTATTTTCTATTGCTAGATATTTGAAGCAGGATAGTCTGTGAGATTCTGATACTTTCATGTGTCTTCCTATGAGAGAATGTACACTACTAGTTTGGGTTTCCCTTAGATGCTGTATGATGGACACCATTTAAATGTAATGTATTTGTTGAATATTTGCCTGGGTATTTAGGCAATGTATATTTGGATTCAGTACCTAATTTATACTACACAAATGATCATAATTCTTAGCAGAATGCAGGCATCAATATGCCAAGCTTACTCATTGCTCTCATTTCATTAAAGTCTTTTAGTTGACCTATGCATTTTTTTTCCTTTTAAGACCACAGACAAATAAATTTATGGCTATATATTTTACTGTACTTGGAATATAATTATTTTTAAATTATATATAATTTCATATATGCAAATGTTTTCCTTCAGATGATATGCATCTTTTGACTTTTACTAAATTAGAAACAGTATTAAAATATCCAATATATCCCATTTTAAAAAATGTCACTAGTAATGCTTCAATCATAGAGATGCCAAGGACACACTGGACTATCTAAGCAGTTGTACCTAACAGGCAAATGCATGTGAATTAGATTAGGGCAGTACTTTAAAGAGAAACAAACACAACGTGAAGCTTAGAAATACAGAATGCAAGGTAATAATCCCAGAGGCATCACACTAATCTTCAGGAAAAACTTTTTTTGTAGGAACATGTGGAACTAAGCAGAAATGTCTACAAATCAGAGGTCAGTTTGTTATGAGAAATGCAATGAGTAAGGCGAGTGTACAAACTGTTTCACTTTATTATTTTCATCCCAGGAAGAATAAATATGAAAAAAAATTGTAGAAATTAATATATCAATTAACAATGGAAAATTTTAAACAGCAGATTTTAGAGCAAGTAATTTAGTCAAATGGGTGAGAGTACTTGCTATGACAAACTGGATTATGTCTTTGGAAGTCCCTGGTGTCAGAATAGAACTGACACCTGAAAGATGTCCTCTAAATTCCAGTTATAAATGTGGCATATGTACACGTGCACAAATAAATACATTACGAGTTAAAGTTACTGAAGGCAAGTTTTGTTGCTAGTTCTTATGATGGAAAGTGCTTACATTCATTTGTGGGTTTGTTTGTTTGCATGACTAGTCTGCTCCTTAGGATACTAATTTTAATATAGAAGTGTAAATGTAACTTTTATTCACTAGATGTAATTGATGTCTTGGAGGCTAACAACTGAATAAGATCAACCTTTCTAGCTCTTTCTAAACTCTGGTTGGCTGGTTCAACTCAGCTGTTCAGGCTCAAACTCCTCTCCAATCTGACTGATTCAATCTGGCTTCACTGGCCTCTCACTGAATTGCTCTGCTTGGCCTCAATGTAACTCTACCAATTTGTTCTAATCTTCTGGTTCCTTCTTATTCTTTGGCTTCAACAGCCTCTACTGAACCACACTGAACTGAATGAACTCACTAATGAACTTAGGACCACTGCATTGCACTCACTGTACTGACTCACAGCTGACTGAACCCCCAACTGACAGACCAGTTCTACTGCACTGAACTCAAGCAGCTGAACAGAACTAACTAGAACTCCATCTGCATGCTTCTGTCTCCTGAGCATGGGGATTAAAGGTATATATCACCACACCTGGACTGATTTTTTCTTTACCTGAAATTTTTCTATACCAGTCTGGCCTTGAACTCAGAGATCTGCTTGCTTCTGACTTCTGGGATTAAAGGCCTGTCTCTACTCCAGCCAGATGACACAGACCTAGAAGGTGATGCCTTGCCAGAGCAGCTATGTTGCTGGATTAAAATTCCCCTATACTGAAGGTGATCCACATTTTATTACATACCAAGGTCATTGTGATATGGTTCCCTTTTTTTACTTATGTCTTACAGTTTTCTTTTACATGAAGTATTTGGTGTACTGCATTATTGGCTTTTGGACACATGATAATTTTCTCACCTAAATCCTTGAGCATCCTCTGAGGAATTAGATGCCACATTTTCTCAGTTTATATTTAGTACCTTGCAAGAACTTAGTCTTCAGTAGCCAAGAAAGTAACCCGATAATTTTAAGCAACGGATGTTTTTGGACTTCAGTGTAAGTATAACTGAATGTACACATTCAGTTACAATTAAGACAGTTGTATTGATAACTCACACTGCCAACTGAGAATTCAGAATGCAGCCAATGTAGGTAAAACTCAAATGAATGACATGGAGTGCTTCATGAACACACAGTGTCAATTGCTCAGCACTAAAAGTGACTTGAGAGACAATAAGGCAAGCATGTATTCAGGGAACTTTAACCTCATAGGGCTATATGAGACTACTTAAGGAGACTAGACAGGAGTAGAGAACAGTTCTGGAATGAAGAAACAGATGGTACAACAGTATTTAGAGCCATGTATATCCAGTTGTTTTTCTCTGGCAATGTAGACTACACAATTTATTGGACTAACAGTTACTTTATAAAAGCTGATCTTATAGGGTGCTTTCAGTTCAAATTTCACTGACTGTTTTACACAGTGCTGGATATAATTTACAGCCAAAGTTTCCCCTATGGTAAAATAAAACAAAAAGTTAACTTCTTCCAGGGGAAAAATCAATTGATTAATATTCATTACATGCCTTATAAATGTTGAAAGTCCATGAAGTACTTCCTGAGAAACTAGTCTTAATGAATGAATCCAAATCATAAGAACACTAACAAAATTTAAACTCTTCTTGTGACTTTGATGAGACTCTATAGTGCCCTCCAGAGGATACTGGATATTTGAATAAAAATAAATGATATTTTCCATTAATGTACAAAATATTTTCTGAATATTGTTTATTCTGCATATCTGTGGCCAGAAACCCAAACCTAGCATGCTTCTCTGTCTCACTAGAAGAGAACAGGATGATTACTAAGGATCTTCCATATACATTAGCTATGTTTCTGATTAGGATGCATACTCAAAAGTATATGGTCTTCAGATAACTTAAATATGCATTAAACATAGGTATTGTTTTTCTCACAGTAAATAATTCTAGAAGATGCTGTTAAAACAAATTGCTGCTGAGAGACTGAAATGATAATTTTAAGAGTATCATTGCTGTCAGTAACCAGAAGTCTTCTATCCAACTTTGAGACAAGTGAAATGCTTTTGCTCCAATATTTTAAGCTTGTAGAAAGCAAAACTCCCTCTTTTAATGTGTAAAAGTAATCAGTTCTACTATAATTTCAATTCTCTCTCATATATGTGTGTGTGTGTGTGTGTGTGTGTGTGCATATGTGTGTACGTGTATGTGTGTGCACTTGTCTATGTGGGCATGTGTCTGTCTGTCTGTCTATTTGCTTGCTTGTTCCTGTTTGAATATATAGCTTTAATTTTTATGTTGTCATTTTTGTTTTTTCTTGTTTATTGTAAAGTACCATGACTGTATGCAAAGTCCTGTATGACTGAACTTTACTGTGAGCCATAAAATAAAATATAGAGATATGGGAGATGTCAGTAAAGATTTTAAAGCTCCCAAATGTGGAAATGACCTTGGGCTATGGAACCAACCTCTAAAGACATTAAGTTCCAGACAAATGAGTTTCAGTAGACTTAGGAATGTTGTTTCCTAGAAGCCACCCAACCACACATAACCTTACTGTTGTGTACTTCCTAGAGAAGGAACAGATCCCCAGATAAGGTACATTGTCATAAACCACAGAAATGAAAGGGTGGGCTAGAGAGAACATAGAAAAAGATTCTGGACCCATTACTGCAGAAAGGCGGACAAAACCAGCAAGTATCTTAAACTGTATGGTTAAGTTCCCTAGCCTGTCAGCTCACCCTGCTGCCAAAACTACTCCTTAAACCCCTGATGATGGCAAGTGTTTTACAACAGTTTGAGTGTCATTTTTATTTCTGCTATACTTAAGCGACCCTAATAACTCAGTCATTTGGTTTGTAAAGTGTCAGTTTTATAGATTTCTTCTTCCCTCTCCTCATCCCATCCCTGCTTCTCTTCTTCCCACCTATCACCTTCTGCCTCATCTTATGAGGTT
>JADRCH010000193.1:768478-792904 GCA_019843965.1 Rhynchomys soricoides | reverse complement strand
TATATATATATATATATATATATATATATATATATATATATATATTTGTAACTCAGTTATATTCACAAATTATATGTCATCCTGGGACCCACAACTTCCCATGTAATAGCACATATGAAAAAATAATTAACTTGCATATAGTAATAGTTGTCCTGGAGTTTTGAAATAAATACTGCTCCTCAGAGTCTTTTGTTATTAGTTTTTAATTTTTTATATTATAATATAATTACATTATTCTCTTTCCTTCCTCCAATGCCCAGTATAGCTCTCTTGGCTCTCTTCCAAAATCACAGCTTTAAAAGCAAATTTTTATATGTATATATGTATGCACACATACATGTTTCTAAATATAACCTGTCTAGTCAGAATAATTTTATTCATATGTATGTTTTCAGGGCTCACCATTTGGTATTATAATTTCATATATACACAACAATGTCTTTGTGTAGATCTAGATATAAATATGGCTATAGACTTAGATGTGGTATATAGATAAAGATAAAGATCAGAATCTTTCCAGGATAAAGCAAGTATAAGTAGAAGAAGCCTGTCAATCTTTGTCAAGTACATTCCATTTATTTTTCTAAATATGATTGGGGCCAACAATTCTAAATAGCTTCATAACTATGTTACACAACTCACTGAAAATTTTCATAAGTAAGTTTAATGCACTTCATAGCTATTCCCTAGATTTTCATGATCAGAAAAAGTACGCAGTTTTCAAATGTTCGAGCATAATGAAATTACTTTAGTTCAGTGTTTCTAAAATCAACTGAATATATATCTCTGGCCTATGCATTGATGATTATAATATGTACATTTGAAAATTGTTTCTGCTCCATGATTATGCTTTCAGAGATGATTTTAGGCATATAAAGGTGTTCCCTCAATTGGATGACAAGAAATTATTTTAAACTGCTTCATAATAAGTAAACTAAAAGGAATATTTTGAACCTGAGGGTTTTCCATAAGTATGCAATGATACATGAATAAAAAGAAACTTTGAACAGATTGCCTATCAGATAAATAAAATTCCATCAGTCAAAATTTACTCAAGCTTCTTACAAAATAATCTTACTAAAATCAGCTACAATCTTGATGTTTTGAACAGAAATTTCCTCAAGTATCTGTCAGTTAGAGGTCTCCATTACCTCCTTACTATCGTACCAAGCTAATATTTTCTCTCAGTTCTCACATCAATTACTCACAAGTTTTAATAAATATTTTTCTCTAAATTTTAAGTGCCATAAATTTCAGTATATGGATTCTTAGAACAAGTTTTAAGGGACAGCTAATGGTTTCCGAGTTGAAATAAAATGGCTTTTTGGATCAGCAGCCACCATTACTTTATGAATAGCAAATTAACTAAGAGCCACAGACTCTACTGTTTTATTGGTATTTTTTCTAGACCCACTAAATGGCTTTTTGAAAATGTATTTAAAAGAACTTTGTCATGTAATTTGCATGTAGTTCACAGGAATTGTGGCAGTAAATATCTGTGGAGGTGAAGACTCTAGTGACATAATATTTCACTACCTAAGTTATGTGTCTTAGCAATTCTTTTATCCCTTATTGATACTTTTGAGACTATTACTACATAAGAGGTATTTAACTTAAGTGGAACAGTTATACACACACACACACACACACACACACACACACACACATACACACAAACACACACCAAGTAAAAGAAAAATAAGATTTTAATGGTGGATAGTTTCCATAGATTGAGGTCTGGTAGGGAAATATAAACACTGGTGCACTGTGGATATATGGTGAGAGTTGTCTATTGCTAGGGTTAATTAGGTTGAAATAAAATTCTGGATTTTTGTTTAGAAAGCAAGTTGTCTTTAAGGTACAGCATCTGGAATGTTCTATGATTGCTTTTGGACTCGAATTAGTGAATGGAATGCCTGTACTCGCAATTGAGGTTCAGGTCTCCCATCTGGGTTACAGAAAAATTATATAAGGACATGAAATGCAACCTGAGAAAGGATTGGGAGAGTGTCTTTGCTGCTTTTTTGGCAAGCATCCTATTGATCTTATGAGTTCATATGTTCAAAGCACACGACCAAAAATCATTCCCAAGTGAGAATCACATATGGATAGCTTTTTCAGTTTGGTAGCAAGAAATCTCTATTGTTTCCACATCACAAGAATCCAGACAAACTGGATGTATCCTTTGTGAGGACACTCTAAAGGACTCAATAGAGTGCTAAATTTTGCTTTAAATTGACAAGTTTCTTTTCTTCCACTCTTATTTTCAAGTCCTCCAATTCATCATTTTTGACAAGTATCCTGCTCTTTCTTTTATCTCATTTTTTTTTAAACTGAGGTTTTCGACTGAGGGTATAAAATCAGTCTTTCACACATTGCTGAGAATGTTATTACTGCACAACTGCTTCTATTTCAATAGAGTTTTCTCCAAGGCATTACTTAAATAATGTATGCAATTTATAACTCCATCTCTGACCTCTGTAATAAGAACCTACACTCTATACAAAAGAGATTTAAGATTATAGCAGAACTGGACCAGAAAACTTCTGAAGTAACTCTTGCTACACAATGTAATGGCAATCTCCATTCCTCCACACACGATGCATATCCTATAAGTCTACAAGAGAATTTATGACTTTCACATGAGGAATAACAGTATTAAAAATAGTTTCAATACTAATAAATAGGAAGTTTTCTATTGAAAACAAGTGTAATGTAATCTAACACACCAGAAAGAGCACCATAATAAGATTTCCTTGTGGTTCTATATATGCTATACATCAATCTGTCTACGAACTTCAGAGGCTAGCACTTAACAGTGCATCTTGAAACACAAAATATATTTTCAAATTTGAAGATGTGCATAAAGTATTAGATAAGAAGAAAAAACAGGAATTGAATGGAGTCAGACTCATAAATAAGCAAAGAAGTAAAAATGAAAGAATATTAATCTGAAAAGATCAACAGATCCCTCATATGTGCATATATAAATATCAAATACTAGGTATGTATCAGTATCTTCTGATGTGGAGTCAATTCTTATCTCTGTTTGTCTTCTTAACACAGCAGGTATAGGGGATAGACCCCAACATTGAGAGAGATATGGGAACCTCAGTGATTCCAGAATGTTTAAGATTATTACAGAACTAGTTTTTCAAGTTACAGAATTGTTCACAGAAAGTTGGTAGATACGGTTTAAATATATGTAAGCAACTTACTGAGTGCTACCTAGAAAATCTAGCAGGCCACAGACTGTGTACTTACAAATAGTCCCCATTAGTGTATGGCAGATTCCAACTACTATCAAATACACTATATATTAAATATGTTGTCTAAAATAGCATATAACGTGTAAAAAAGAGTGACTTGCTACTTGGATATACTTTCACCCCTTTCTGATCAGAACGGACGTTTTTCAGCTAATGTTCATGTGTTATATGTCTTATGTTATGTGAGACATTTCTTGGGATGGGGCAATCTGGAGGAAGACATGCTAAAAAGCAGGACATAGCAAAACATAGGGAAAGCATCTGAAAAGCCATCCTTGGAGAACCAAGAATAATTTCCTTTATATATGCAAATGGGTTTTCAAAGGCTAATTTGTACATGGTATTTTTAAAATGTTATCTAATAGCTCTATTAGTTATTAAATTACCCAGAGAGCCCCCAATAATCAAAGCAGATTCCTATGGAATTTTAACTCAGCTTTAGCACAATTACTAGGTGAGTTACCCCTAATCTATTTCTCTATAGGCTAGCCTGTTAATCCCCCAGTTGCACTCTCCAAGTACTTGCTGTTTGATTCTCTCCTGGGTTATTTTTACTCCACCAGTCTGTCCTCAGGGCCATTTCACTTGGCCACATACTCCTGGTCTGTCACCACTAAAGGAGACCTCCTGTTCTCTCTAGTTTCTTTCTCCATCTTCTTCTTGTCCTCCACTTTTCCTTGTGATTTCTACTTGGGACCCCCAGCCTGGTAACCAAAGCTCCGCCTACTTACATTCTTCCCAGTAATTGGCTGTCAACCATATTTACTTACCTGATAGCTTTAAATTGGGTAGCAAACTTTATACAAAAATGACTGGTGTACATTATAATTCTCTCTTCTGTAGGCAACCAGATATTGGGGACCAGTATTTAGTATTTGAATACATAGGGGCATGGAACCAGACCAAACCCCAGGAGTGACAGAAATCAGAAATATACTGATATTACTTTATTGAGTTGCTTCACTTTAGTCCTGAGGCAGGAGAATTAAAAGGTGACTAATGGAGTCTCTTTGCCCATTCTTAATTGTGGGTTGTAGAAGCAGGAACTATCCATAAAGCACAGGATCAACCTTACTAGGCACAGCTGTCATTCCCTTGATCATGGACTTCCTGCCCTCCAGAGCTATGGAAATGATTTCAAAATGTACAGTCTAAGACATTATACGGTAATAAGATGAAAGCAAATATGGCATCACTATTTTTACTGAACACTTAGATATTTGGCTTTCCCCCAAATAAATAGATCTTTTATCATAGAGGTTTTCTACCAATATTGATGATGAAATTAAAAAATTATAATAGTATATAAGCAACTAATATTACTGAGTATTAATGACATTTAAAGAAGTATTTATGGAATTCTATCACATGTACTCAAAATTCCATGTAGTTTATTTTAATTGTTCTTCATTTAAATAGAACAAAAGATATATTCAGCTGGATTAAATTTACTTTTAATCCAAGGTAGACTGTATTCACATGAAGTTGAACGGGCTGATGAGTGACAGAGGGCGAACTGTACAAGAGGGTATAGGAGTTGCATTGGTTTCAAACACTTTCTATGTACATATGGCTTTTAATTAAAACAGCCTTAACCAAAATAAAATAAAATGTTTGAAAAGGATAGTCAACTGCCTATTTTCTGATCTACAGAGTGACAAAGTTGTATTTAGAAAATTCAAGATAATTTTCCAGAATGTCAGGACAAAAACTGTCTAACTTTTATGGCATAAATATTTCTGAGAACAAAATGAGTTCCATATTCAAAATATGGTAAAACAGGATTGAGACTCCTGTTAATATCACGACAACCAATGTATATATGCTTAATTTGTTCCTGCTGATTTTACTAAAATTCCAACAACCAGATTTAGGACACCACCAACAGGACCACCAGATCTGGACCATGTGGAAATCATACCCATGAGGCACAGATAAATAGCTTGTAAGAGGTAGTTATCAAGTTGATTACAGAAAATTGGGAAAGACTTCGAAAAGACTTGCTAAACATTTATCCTTATCACTTTATTTTCCTTAGAAAAGATTGCTACAAGAGCCCAAGGTTGAATGGGCAAAATGCATGGACCATGATTTAAAGGGAAAAGTAATGGAAAGCATGGGACAAATGTTAAAGTGGAACCAAATGGTGGATGGCCTTTTACTGAGAGTATTTCTCATGATTTTTTTCTTTTTTGGTTTGTTGTTTGTTGTTGTTGTTGTTGTTCTTTTTAAAAACAAGCTTTGCACATTTTTTAGTTTGCCCTAGTCCTTGATTTGTAGATAAACATGTTACCTTTGGCTCCACTAAAACATATTTCATAGATGTAGTAAAGTGTCCATTTCCTCCCTAATCTTCTTAGAAATATGTGAGATGTTTGATTCAACAAAATTAGGTATTTCTTCAATTTGTGGAAATATTTCTTTCTTGTGAGTATATTTATTACCATTCTGCTAAAAATTTGCTATAATTTACAGATTGTACTATTGAGTAAAATGTCAAATCACCAATTTTTGGCCTCACAATTTCTATTTTTTATATTAAATTGTGTCCTTTACTCGATTTTCCTGGCCTGCTTGCTCACTCACTCACTCACTCACTCATTCACATACTTTCTATCTATCTGTCTGTCTATCTACCTGTTTATCCATCTATGTATCTATCTATGTATCTATCATCTATCTATCTATCTATCTATCTATCTATCTATCTATCTAACATCTATCATCTATTTGTTTCTGATGTAGGAATTGAACCCAGGTTCTTGTACATGCTAGTATCAATTATTCAGCTACATACTTAAACCTCTTATATTTTGAGATCACATTTCATTGAGGTACCCATAGCCCCCTCACACTTGGAACCCCACTGTCACAGCTCCTTAAATACCTAGATTTACAGGTGTGTGCTACTTTGTCCAGATTACTTAATTCATCAGTGAAGATCAAGCTGAGGAAAAGGCTCCCGACATTTCTGATACTGGTGATAATTTTATCAGTCATTGTGCACTTAATAGCTTTATTTTTTCAACATTTACCCATTTTCTGTGTTTATGTTTTATGAATGTGAGTGCCATTACGACAATTATCACAGTGGGTTCCTAGGCTGGAATGCAGTTATGGTGGCACAAACCATTGTCAGCTGAGCAGTTATGCCAGCCCCAAATACGAACCAAATATGAATATGTTCTTGTTGAGTTACTGTAAAATATATATATATACAATTTTGTTTCAGTTCACTGCTTTCTAATACAAACCATGTCTTTATTTTCTATTTCTCAAGGACATACCTATAGGTATAGGCACATTTGCTTATGTTTTGATCCAACACTTTCACCTTTTGAATATTTATGCTCCATTTGTCTACCTCAGCATGTCTAACCTATTCAGCATATATTTTCTGACCATTATATTATGCTCCCTGTAGATAATGGACATCTTTTCATACTTTGTTGTTTTTAATGTGTTCGTTTCTTCTTTGATAAACTCATGCAACCTGTTTTTACAATAAGTACTTTTCTCCTCAACTCTTCCCACACCTACCCTCTTCCCTATCCATTTTACTTAGTGTCTTTTTTTGTTTGCTGACTTTTTGGTTTTGTTTGATCTTAACTAATCAAGACCAACTTGTTTTACTAAATATTTTTGAGTGTGTTGCCTTCCACTGGCACATAATAAATTGGGCACATGTGGCAAGAGTCATTCAGATGAAGCTCTCTCAGGCACCAACAGTTGCAGGGTATTGTAACCAGTTCATGATCGGAGGACAGCAAAGATACCCATTTTCAGCTGTAAGATTTCTCACCTCTCCCCCCTTCCCCCAATATTTGTGCATTTTCTTTCCTGAAGAAAAACTCTTTTTTAGCTATTGTCCCACATCATTTGGAAAATAGAACAATCTGGAAAACTCATACAGTTCTAGTATCAGTTCACAGATACCTAGAGTTGAATTTCATATCCTGATTTGCTACTGTGATGTCACTTGGTGGGATTAGCCTGAACCTCTTCTGTTGACCAAGAGCCCTGAAAGGACTCACATATGCAGTTCCTATAAAAATGTATCTTTTCCTGTGGTTACTAAGATACTTTTGAGAATGGAGAGGAGAAATCCTTGAAATTGGAGAGAGAGGAACAAAAGCACTTATTTGATGTTATATTTGTTTAGTTTGGTTCAATGATTAAATTTTATATTTATTTTATACTTTATATTTAAATTTATTTGTTGGGACATATGAAAATTAATGTAACAAATGTCTCTTCATTTTTGTATTGAAAGAAAATGAATGGTACAATTCTTATATTTTAGAAATAGTGGGGCTTTTTCCCCAAGAAAGAGAATATTTTCCACTAAATAACCAATAAATATTAATATTTATTCAGAGTTTTGGTTAATACGTAAGAATTTAATCATAATATGTTTTGGAACATTTTAAATATCTGTGTGTTTGTTTGTGTAACCTATTGCTAATTTATTATTCTGTGTCTTATCTTCTACAATTTAATATTACATCACTTAAGGAATGTGGTTTTAGTAACATTTGGATTGACACTGCCAGATTCAGTTATAACAGGATCCCATTCATTTTTACCCTAGCGTTTTCTTTGCTTTGCATTAGCAGCTCATGTTCACTTGCTTTCTGTGTGTCTATGCATGATAAACTTTCACTTATGCATTCATTGAGATGTGCCTCTGCAATTTTAGATGTTTTCAAGCTTACTCCAGCTATCCTTGGGAATACTTCCTTCTGATTCACTAAGAGTTCAAAGTAATTTCCTTTACTCACACTAGTGTTATGTGCTGTGTCTTAATTCTGTCACTTTGTTTTACATTCTCAGAAAGGTTTTTATATTTCTTTTTTGTTACTTTGTTTACTGTAGACTACAGTGCAGAATATATATGTTTGTTTTGTTTCTTTTCAAATAGCATAAAAGGGCACTATCCTTTTTAATACAATACTAAATTTCTACTTTTCAAAATATACTTTGACATGTTTTAAAAAGCAATTAGAATATTTTAACTTTTTGTTCCAACATTAATCTACATTTTGACTACAATTAATATATATACTTCTTTATTTTATATAATTAAGTTTCATTAATATTCACAATTATGATACATGTTATTATTTATTTGCATTTAATACATTTGTTTTCTGATATTACAAACATTACAGAGATAACATTTGTTATTTTTATTTTAATTAATCTTAAATTAACTACATTCATGCACATATTCAAAGTATTTTTCCCACAAAGTCTGTTTTCATAATTCATTTTTAATGTTTTCACATTTAAAAATGCTTTACTTTTACATGAAAAATAAAATTTTATTTTAAGTAGAGCTTTGAGAATCAGTGTTTTATTATCAAATATAATTTTTTGTTTGTTTTTGAAAAGTAACATTGTAGAAAAGTTCTCTCAGTTTTATGTAGTATTTTCTGAATATGTACTGAGTAATGTATTTATCAAAAGATAAAGAGAGGAGGGATACGTTTTGATGGATATGCAGTCAGGTGTGGGGGAAGGGTTGCCTCCCAGGGACCCATGCTGAGGCATCCCTTCCCCCTGAGGGACCAGCCACACTACAGTATAGTATAGAATAGAGTTTATCAGTGCATGCGGAGGGGAGTTGAGAGGGTAGTAGAGACAGAGAAAATCAGAGAGAGAGAGAGAGACAGACAGAGAGACAGAGAGACAGAGAGACAGAGAGAAGAGGAATAGAGGAGTAGAGGGAGGCTGGCCATGAGCACGTGGAGAGAGAAGAGGAAAAGGAATGGGGAAATAGGGGAAGAGGAGCAAGCAGGAGCAAGATGGGAAGAGCAAGAGAGAGAGCAGGGGTAAAGAGCCCTTTTTATACTAAGTTAGGCATACCTGGCTGTTGCCAGGTAACTGTGGGGTGGAGCTTAGACAAAATGCTAACACTGAAAAGGTTAAACTTTTACACATGGTTTCTTCTAAAATGCTACCTGATCATCCTTTCATATTATTTAAAGACTACTTGGTTTATGTTCTTATGTAAAACGTCTTCCACTTGAGAGGCCTTTCCTCACCTCCCTGTTGCTATTGTTTGTAGTAGGTTCTGTGAAAGCTTTCTTCTGATCACCTTTTCTACTTTGTTTTTCCTTTAGACTATTGGAATTTTCCACCTAAAATGAGTACACAGAATAAAACCATTCTAAGTGTGTAGTTGTATGAGTTTTGAGATGTATATATTGTCCTTGCTATGTTTTGAGATGTATATATGGGTCTTAGCCAATTGCAATTATAATACGGGAGAAAATGCAGCTTCGTGCTTTACCTTCATTCATATCAACTTTTTACTTATGTTTGTGGCTATTTGTAAAGCCAACTGCAATAACTAGAAAGGAAATCTTAAAGAGGGGGAACTCTTGCTATTAGTATCGTTCTCCCCCACATCCTCTTCCTTTGACACCTCACATGAACATATTTGACAGGCATACGGTCGCTGTATTTGTGCTTTCTACTCTCAGGATCAGTAACACACAAAAGCAGATGTTAGCTTCCAGCATTAATGAAAAGTCTTCCCATACCCACCATCAGAGTTGATGCAAATATTAAAATAAGTGAGAATCACAGGCAATGTTAAAGGCTATTCTGACCTTAAAGACCGAGACCGCTTTTGTAATAGCATCCATCACGCCCGACTGTTGCCAGTATCACTTCTTAGTGACTGTGTTACTGATGCAAAATTTCATCACTCTGACAACTTTCCATCTCCTATTATTACATCTTCAAATCTAATTATCATCCAAATGTAACCATTTCTTTGTGAATGAAAGTCACTCCCTTCACACTGTAATCTGTATATTCTTTGCAAGAGAACTTTGTTCAGGAACCACTCACTATATTATCTCAACCATTTGTCAGGAACAAACACACAGAACATCTCAGCAGTCAACCAATACTTTTGCTGCCTTGATGTTTCAGGATAACAGTGTGCGTCTCCCTTCAGGGCAGATGGATGTGGTTAATGAGGTTAAAGTTCCTCAGACAGAGATGTGGAAGAATGAACGAAGGAGGGAATGTAGTGGTGGGGAGTTAGCATGAAGACCGACATATGGGTCTGTAGATGTGATGAACTAACTCATCTTTGCTGCTAGAGGGTCAGGACATCTTCCTTTCTTTGCATTTGTTTTATTGAAAACAGATTTTTTTCATACAGTATGTTCTGTTATGGTTTTTACTCCTCCAACTATGGCCAGATCCTCCGTTCCTAGCAACCCATACCAATCCATATTCTTTCTCACTCTCTCTACTTAGAAAATTTGTCCTATTAAATTTTTGTGGTTTTTTATTTTATTTTACTGTGAAAGAATCTTTTCTTATCACCAATCAGTTCCCGTTATAGAAGTGCATGTGATAATGAAGGTAGACTATAGCATTTATAATTGTTCCCAGCACTGCAGAAGCAAGAAAATGCAACATGGTAATTCACATAAAGTTGTGTGTCTGTGTGTCTGTGTGTATGTGTGCACGCACACACATGCATGTACATTTGTGTGGGTGTGTTTGTATATTATTTCAAATGTCTGATTGATGTTGAATTCCAAGATGTTGGAGTAATTTAGCTTATAGCCCATTCTGTATATTCTATTCTGCTTTTGATCAACAAATAATCTATGAATTATACACTTGGGTGTGTGTATATGGGACTCTTAAAGAAAGAATATTGGTCAGAACCTAGATGAGAAATAGAGAGGCCATCAATTCTGATCAGTATGTCATAACTAATAGTCAAACAAGAAAGTAAATTTTTCAAGATAATTCTCATTTCTGATCTGAGTTCTGAAAGAATTAAGGCACTATTAAATACATGATAGAATTGAAAATGGAAACCTAGGAAACATGGCAGAGTCTAAATTCTTAGCATTAGGGGCAATTAGGTTGATTATTATTTCCCTGCAAGGTCTATTCATAATACTCTCAATAAATATTAGTATTATCATTTAAATGTAATCCTTTTGGGAGATAGCAACATTCCATGTATGGTGTCTATGAAGTATATCTTATATACATTTTTATTGCTGTGAACAGACACCATAACCAAGGCAAGTCTTACAAAGGACAAGATTTAATTGAGTCTGGCTTACAGGTTCAGAGGTTCAGTCCATAATCATCAAGGCAGGAACATGGCAGTGTCCAGGCAGATGAGGAGCTGGAGGAGCTGAGAGTTCTACCTCTTGTTCTGAAGGCAGCTACGACAATGGTCTTAAAACCCATGCCCACAGTGACACACTTCCTCCAAAAAGACCTCACCTACTCCAACAAGGCCACACCTCCAAATAGTGCCACTCCCTAGGCCAAGCATACTCAAACCATCACAGATACATATACACATATATTTTTATCTATCTATAGGTGTTCATACATATATAATATATGCATACATATTTATGCATATGTATGTACATATGTGTACAATACACATACAGAAACATACACACATGTACGTGTATAAGCCAAATGAGTTGTGGGTAAGAGCAAGACATTTATCTTTAAATCTGCTGTTAACATTTACATAACTACAACTGAGCCGTTCATTAACAACCACAGAATTAGAAATTTTGCTTCTAAGCAAACAGGTGACTGAAAGTCTATGAAGGTTTTCCATTTAGATGTGTTTTAGATTTTATTGTTAATTTTAGGCAAGAAAAATCAAAGAAAAACATGCTAAACTATGGCTGTCAGTCATGCTAACTGGAAAGTCTGGACTGTTAGGTTTTATAACGCAGTATAATGCAGCGGTGGAGGGAATATCTTGGCTGCCCATCCAAGGTGTCGCCCTGAAGAATTATGCCAGAAGACAGGCCTAGGATGAAGAAGATTTATTACGGGGAAGGGAGTGGTGACCTGGAAAGGGGTAGAGGCAGAGAAAGGTGTGGGGGGGGGGGAGACAAAAAAGAGATAAGAAAAGAGAGCAGGGGTGGGGGGAGAGAGAGAGGCTGGCTGGGAATAAGTGAGGCCATAGAAACAAAGGGGAAGAAAGATGGTATGGTAACAGAGGCCTTCTTACATGTCGGGCTTGCAGCTAGTGAGTGGAGATGCAAGCTGTTGGGTGGAGCCTAGAGTTGTCTGTAAGCCAATATGGACCTTACACAAAAAAAATAGGTGAGAGGTGGTAGATAACTCAGATAGCAAAGTAGTTGCCATGCAAGTGAAGGTACTGAGTTTGATAGCTAGGACATTTAAGACAGAGCCAGAAGATCCTGACATGATGGTGCATACCTTTATTCCCAGCAATCCAGAGACAGAGGCAGAGCCAGGCATCTACAGACTGAGTTCCACGACAGACAGCCTGGGCTACATTAAGAAACCCTGTCTAAAGAAAATAAAATATGAAAGCCAAGAATGTTGTGTGTACTGGAAATCCCAGACTTACTGACCAGCAAATCTATCCCTTCTTGGTGAGTCCAAGGACAGTGATAGACCCATTCTCGAAAACAATATTGATGGTGCCTGAGGAATGACATCAAAGTCGATCAATGACTAATGCACACTCCCACCATGCATCCTTGAGGCCTCTTTCCCTTCACACACAGAGATGGATGAATAAATATGACTGGGATATTTTAGGTATATGCATTGTGTATAATATTAGATGATTCCTCATGTATCATTTTTTCAATTAGTTGACTAATGCTTTTCCTAAATTATCTTAAATGAGAAACACTTGACTGTAATTAATCAACTTTATTCAAAGAAATGGCTTCTCATATGCATTATATTTCAGAAAAGACTACAAATTTATTATTTATCTGGAGAAGGTCTCTAAATTATGAGCTTTCTTTTTAATGTCCTACTCCATTGAAGAAACTGTTTTCAAAAGCAATGAGTATTCAATTCTTTCCTCCCTTTTCCCCCCACTAAGCAAAGCATTCTTGTGGGTGTTTCTGAGAGCTTTGAAATGATATTTTAAATGATATTAAAACCAAGGCATCTCTCTGCACCATAGCATTACTGTGATGAACTAACCATATTGGATGAATTGTCTTCCGAAGGAAAAAATTCTTGATCTAAAATGTTTTAGGACTGTTTCTCATACTGAAAGTAACAGTATTTCTTTTCACAAACATAAGTAATTATTATGCTGGCTGTTATAATGACAGTGTTAAATAAAAAACCAAATTATTATTTCCAATATTTAGAGTTGAAATTTAAAATATGTCAAACATCATGCTTCAGAGAGATACTTTCTAAATATCTAAAAGATAAAATCTGATTAAATTTTATTTTTAATATTTCCATTTAAATATAAAAGAAATTTAGAAGAATTAACTAACCTTTAAAAGATCAGAGACCTTGAGGTTAAATAGGTAATATTCGTTGAAGTATCATTTACATACAGAGAAATCAGATTTAAGTGTACTATTTAATCATGGTGATGAATAGTCAGAACACATCACATTTCTCGGGGCTCAGATAACGGTCTTCCCAGACATCTTTTTTCATTATAGACTAATTATATATATGATTCTATGATAAAGTAGGCGTTTGTGTGTTTTCTATGTATTTCACATTTTTTTTTTTTTTAAATCCATCATGGTTTGAAGCTTAGGCTTACCTGGGACTACTTTTTATTTTTTTTCATATTTTATTTACATTTCAAATGTTTTCCCCTTTCCAGATCTCCGCTTTGGAACCTCCCCATTCCCTCCACCCTCCCCCTGTCTCTATGGGAATATTCTCCAACCCACCACCCCACCCGACCCCCCACCCACTCTCGTCTTCCCTCCCTGACATTCTCCTATACTGGGGGATATAACACCCTCAGGCCCATGGGCCTCTCCTCCCTCTGACAGATAACAAGACCCTCCTCTGCAGTCTTTGTGGCGAGCACTATGAGTCCCTCCTTGTATATTCCTTAGTTGGTGGATCAGACTCCAGAAGTATGGGGGGTCAGGCCAGTTGCCAGTGTTGCTACCTCCCTGGGGCTGCAGACTCACTCAGCTCCTTCAGTCCTTTCTCCAAGCCCTCCATCTGGGACCTCATATTCACTACTAATGTTCCTGCAAAGTGACTCTTGGGTATTTCAAACTTTTAGGCTAATAACCACTTAACAGTGAGTACATACCATGTTCATTCTTTTGTGACTGCGTTACCTGGCTCAGAATGATGTTTTCAAGATCCATCCATTTGTCTATGAATTTCATGAAGTCATTATTTTTAATAGCTGAGTAGTATTCCATTGTGTAAATGTACCACATTTTCTGTATCCATTCCTCTGTGGAGGGACATCTGGGTTGTTTCCAGCTTCTAGCTATTATAAATATGGCTGCTATGAACATAGTGGAACATGTGTTTTTATTACATGTTGGAGCATCTTCTGGGTATATGCCCAGGAGTGGAATAGCTGGGTCCTCAGGTAGTATTATGTCCAATTTTCTGAGGGTCTGCCAAACTGATTTCCAGAGAGGTTGCATCAATTTGCATTCCCACCAGCAATGGAGGAGTGTTCCTCTTTCTCCACATCCTGGCCATCATCTGCTGTCACCTGAGTCTTTGATCTTAGCCATTCTGACTGGTGTGAGGTGGAATCTCAGGGTTGTTTTGATTTGCATTTCCCTGATGACTAAGGATGTTGAACATTTCTTTAGGTGCTTCTCGGCCATTCGAGTTTCCTCAGTTGAGAATTCTCTGTTTAGCTCACTTCCCCATTTTTTGATAGGGTTATTTGTATCTCTGGAGTCTAGCTTCTTGAGTTCTTTGTACACATTGGATATTAGCCCTCTTTAAGATGTAGGACTGGTAAAGATCTTTTCCCAATGTGTAGGTTGCCGTTTTGCCCTAATTACAGTGTCCTTTGACTTACAGAAGCTTTGTAATTTTATGAGGTCCCATCTGTCAATTCTGGACCTTAGAGCACAAGCCATTGGTGTTCTGTTCAAGAACATTTCCCCTGTGCCCAAGTGTTCGAGACTCTTCCTTACTTTCTCTTCTATTAGATTCAGTGTATCTGGTTTTATGTGAAGGTCCATGATCCACTTGGACTTGAGCTTTGTGCAGGGAGATAGGAATGGATCAATTCACAATCTTCTACATGTAGACCACCTGTTGATCCAGCACCATTTGTTGAAGATGCTGTCTTTTTCCACTGAATGGTTTTAGCTCCTTTGTCGAAGATCAAGTGACCATATGTGTGTGGATTCATTTCTGGGTCTTCTATTCTATTCCATTGATCAACCTGCTTGTCACTGTACCAATACCATGCAGTTTTTATCATTACTGCTCTGTAGTATAGCTTGAGGTCAGGAAGGCTGATTCCCCCAGAAGACCTTTTATTGTTGAGGATAGTTTTTGCTATCCTGGGTTTTTTGTTATTCCATATGAATTTGAGAATTGCTCTTTCTAGGTCTATGAAGAATTGAGTTGGGATTTTGATGGGGATAGCATTGAATCTGTTTATTGCTTTCAGCAGGATGGCCATTTTAACTATGTTAATCCTGCCGATCCATGAGCATGGGAGATCTTTCCATCTTCTGAGGTCTTCTTCGATTTCTTTCTTCAGAGACTTGAAGTTCTTGTCATACAGATCTTTCACTTGTTTGGTTAGAGTCACACCAAGATATTTTATATTGTTTGTGACTATTGTGAAGGGTGTCATTTCCCTAATTTCTTTCTCAGCCTGTTTATCCTTCGAGTATAGGAAGGCTACTGATTTGCTTGAGTTAATTTTGTATCCAGCCACTTTGCTGAAGTTGTTTATCATCTGTAGCATATCTCTGGTACATATATACTTAAGTATACCATCATATCATCTGCAAATAGTGATATTTTGATTTCTTCCTTTCCAATTTGTATCCCTTTGATTTCCTTTTTTTGCCTGATTGCTCTAGCTAGAACTTCAAGTACCATGTTGAATAGATAGGGAGAGAGAGGGCAGCCTTGTCTAGTCCCTGATTTTAGTGGGATTGCTTCAAGTTTCTCTCCATTTAGTTTGATGTTGGCCACTGGTTTGCTGTATATTGCTTTTACTATGTTTAGGTATGCTCCTTGAATTCCTGATCTTTCCAAGACTTTTATCATGAAGGGATGTTGAATTTTGTCAAATGCTTTTTCAGCATCTAATGAGATGACCATGTGGTTTTTTTTCTTTGAGTTTGTTTATGTAGTGGATTACATTAATGGATTTCCGTATATTGAACCATCCCTGCATCCCTGAGATGAAGCCTACTTGATCATGGTGAATGCTTATCTTGATGTGTTCTTGGATTCGGTTTGCAAGAATTTTATTGAGTATTTTGGCATCAATATTCATAAGGGAAATTGGTCTGAAGTTTTCTTTTATTGTTGGGTTTTTGTGCGGTTTTGGTATCATTGTAACAGTGGCCTAATAGAATGAATTGGGTAGTGTTCCTTCTGTTTCTATTTTATGGAATAGCTTGAAGAGTATTGGTATTAGTTCTTCTTTGAAGGTCTGATAGAATTCTGCACTGAACCCATCTGGTCCTGGGCTTTTTTTGTTTGGGAGACTTTTAATGACTGCTTCTATTTCTTTAAGAGTTATGGGACTGTTCAGATGGTTTATCTGATCCTCATTTAACTTTGATAATTGGTATCTGTCTAGAAACTTGTTCATTTCCTCCAGATTTTCCAATTTTGTTGCATATAGGCTTTTGTAGTAGGATCTGATGATTTTTTTTAATTTCCTCAGAGTCTGTTGTTATATCTCCGTTTTCATTTCTAATTTTGTTAATTTGGATACAGTCTCTGTGCCCTCTGGTTAGTCTGGCTAAGGGTTTATGTATTTTGTTGATTTTCTCAAAGAACCAGCTCTTGGTTTTGTTGATTCTTTGTATAGTTCTTTTAGTTTCCACTTGGTTGATTTCAGCCCTTAATTTGATTATTTCTTGCCTTCTACTCATCTTGGGTGTATTAGCTTCTTTTTGTTCTAGAACTTTCAGATGTGCTGTTAAGCTGTTAGTGTATGCTCTCTCCGGTTGCTTTTTGGAGGCATTCAGAGCTATGAGTTTTCCTCTTAACACTGCTTTCATTGTGTCCCATAGGTTTGAGTAAGATGTACTTTCATTTTCATTGAATTCTAGGAAGTCTTTAATTTCCTTCTTTATTGCTTCCTTGACCAACTTATCATTAAACAGTGCATTGTTCAGCTTCCATGTGTATGTGGGCTTTCTGTTGTTGTTGTTGCCATTGAAGACCAACCTGAATCCATGGTGATCTGATAGGAGGCATGGGATTATTTCAATCTTCTTATATCTGTTGAGGTTTGTTTTGTGACCAATTATATGATAAATTTTGTAGAAGGTACCATGAGGTGCTGAGATGAAGGTATATTCTTTTGATGCAGGATGAAATGTTCTGTAGATATCTGTTAAACCCATTTGGTTTACAGCATCTGTTAGTTTCACTGTGTCTCTGTTTAGTTTATGTTTCCAAGATCTGTCCAATGTTGATAGCGGTGTGTTGAAGTCTGCCACTATTATTGTGTGAGGTGCAATGTGTGCTTTGAGCTTTAGTAGAGTTTTTTTATGAAAGTGGGAGCTCTTGCCTTCGGGGCATAGATGTTCAGAATTGAGAGTTCTTCTTGGTAGATTTTTCCCTTGATGAGTAAGAAGTGTCCTTCCTCATCCTTTTTGATGAATTTTGGTTGAAAGTCAATTTTATCTGATATTAGAATGGCTACTCCAGCCTGTTTCTTGGGGCCATTTGCTTGGAAAATTGTTTTCCAGCCCTTTACTCTGAGGTAGTGTTTGTCTTTAATATGGAGGTGTGTTTCCTAGATGCAGCAAAATGCTGGGTCCTGTTTATGGATTCAGTCTGTCAGTCTATGTCTTTTTATTGGGGAGTTGAGACCATTGATGTTAAGTGATATTAAAGAATAGTGATTGTTATTTCCTATTATTTTTGATGTTGTTTATATTGTTTGTGTGGCTATCTTCTTTTGAGTTTGTTGAAAGATTACTTTCTTTCTTTTTCTTGAGTGTAGTTTCCCTCTTTGCGTTGGCATTTCCCATGTGTTATTCTTTGTAGGGCTGAGTTTGTGGAAACATACTGTGCAAATTTGGATTTGTCATAGAATATTTTGGTTTCACCCTCTATGATTATTGACAGTTTTGCTGGGTATAGCAGCCTGGGCTGGCATTTGTGTTCTTTTAGCGTCTGTATGAGCTCTGCCCAGGATCTTCTAGCTCTCATAGTCTCTGGTGAGAAGTCTGGTGTAATTCTGATAGGTCTGCCTTTATATGTTACTTGCCTCTTTTCCCTTATTGCTTTTAATATTCTTTCCTTGTTTTGTATATTTGGTGTTTTGACTGTAATGTGACGGGAGGGATTTCTTTTCTGGTCCAGTCTATTTGGAGTTCTGTAGGCTTCTTGTATATTTATGTTCATCTCTTTCTTTAGGTTAGGGAAGTTTTCTTCTATAATTTTGTTGAAGATATTTACTGGTCCTTTTAGTTCGGAGTCTTCACTCTCTTCTATACTTATTATCCTCAGGTTCTGTCTTCTCGTTGCATCCTGGATATCTTGGATGTTTTGGTTTAGGAGCTTTTTGGATTTTGTGTTTTCTTTGACTGTTGTGTCCATGTTTTCTATGGTATCTTCTGCACCTGAGATTCTCTCTTCCATCTCTTGTATTCTGTTGGTGATGCTTGCATCTATGACTCCTGATTTCTTTCCTATGATCTCTAATTCCAGGGTTGTCTCCCTTTGTGATTTCTTTATTGTTTCTATTTCTGTTTTTAATTCCTGAATGGTTTTGTTCATTTGATTGATTGTGTTTTCCTGTGTTTCTGCCCGTTTGATTGTGTTTTCCTATAATTCTTCAAGGGATTTTTGTGTGTCCTCTTTAAGTGCTTCCAGTTGTTTACCTGTGTTCTCTTGTATTTCTTTAAGGGAGTTATTTATTTCCTTCTTAAAATCTTTTATCATCCTCTTCATAAGTGATTTTAAGTCTGAGTCTTCCTTTTCTGGTGTGTTGGGGTATCCAGGGCTGGCTATGGTGGGAGAGCTGGGTTCAGTCTTAGTTTCTGTTCCTTGTGTTCTTGCCCTTACCTTTCGCCATCTGGTTATCTCTGGAGTTAGCTGGTCTTTCTCTCTCTGACTGTGGCTTGTCTTTCCTTCAAGCTCAGATGTCAATATTCTTGGGAGACCGGTTCTCTCTTCTACCTGTTCTTCAGACCCTGCGTCTGGAGTCTTCCTGTTGCTGGCTCCTCAGCACAAGTGGGCGGGTAGCTTTCTCCCTGAGCTACTTGTATATGGAGAGGCCTGTTGGCCCAGGCAGGGGTTTCTGGCCACAGGTGGAAGCAGACAGGCTCTTACTTCCTGGCTTTTCCTCAGTCCCTGCCTTACCTGGGACTTCTAATACAGCTAAATTAGTAATCTATTACATATAAGAACAACAATTTTAAATTGATACATATTCTACATTTTTTCAATTGTCATGTTGATGAAAATTTAGGCTTTCTAAAGAATGGAATTAATATGTATAAAGCTTTTGTGTGTATTTTTAATAAGTCTCCTGGTGGACATGTGTTTATCCTTTCAGTAAGAATTTATGAAGTAATATCCACATAATCTTTTTTTAACTTTTAAAAGAATATGCCAATAATTTTGTAAATTTACTGTATATTTTATGGTAAACAAAATAAAACACTCAATGAGGTTCCAAAGTTGATCCCTGTAACCTATGAAGAAATCCTTTAAAAAGCAAATGTGTATTGACAGTTGGGTTAATGGGCAAACCTAATCCAAGCATACAAGTTTCTAAACAGATGAAATAGGACAAGGATGTATAGTAAATAGGACAATGCCTCTGGAGGCAGGGAAGGAGAACAACACTGGAACCAGTGTTTCTAAATGTCATTAAGCATCTCTCTGCTTACTGGCTGCAGATAAATCATGACTATCTGCCTTGTACCCTAGCTACAATTCCTTCTTCACTATAATGTACTGTACCTACAAGCTGTGGACCAAAATAAAGTCTTCCTTTCTTAATTTGTCATAAAATTTGTTACAGAAACAATAGAAGTCAAGAGCACAACAGCTACCTAATGTTATGCTACGGACACAGTTTGAAGTTTAATGCTCACTGTGACATGTTCAGAGGGCAGAAAGCTAATCTGATTCTGGTACATACACAATACTTTTATCCGCACATTTGGCATTTACCTTTTGTTGTAAGCTATCTGGCAGAGGTTTTATTTATGTCTATTGGACTATTTTTCATTATTACAGGATTATGAAAAAACATTCAATTCTCCTGATCCATATTAGCTATCAGGTATGTGTTCAGGAAATATTTTTTCCAGATTATGAATTTTCATATATGTACTTATAAGAAAGTAGCATCATATAAAAACAATTACCAATGAAGGGAAGCTTCATTGCAATGAAAGACTTTTGCAATAGAGAAAACACTAATCTTAAATACTGAAGAATATTTCAACCAGAGAACAAAAGTTGTTGTTTTTGTAGGATGTGCTAAGTAGTAAGGACCTACCTCACAGGGAAATGAAAGAAATTAACCTGCAGTGTCTAACAAAGGATTCACCCATGCCCAGCCAGTTCTTTGCATATAAGCTGGCAAGGGGAGATATTACTTCTTCCAGTGTTTTCTTTGGCTAGAAGCAAATAGAATTCAGGGGCCTAAAGTAATAGAGAGGTGACCAACAAGTGGACATAAAGAAAAGAATGGTAAGAAATATGCAATTGTGAAAGTTTCTCCAATAGATGACTTTTATATATGATAAAGTGTAATTTATTCATTTTTCTTTGTTCAATATTATATATTTGATCTTATAAATTTCTTCATATTCCAAATTAATGATAGAGTTTCTTAAAGTTTCTTCCCATGACTTTATTATTTTATTTCTTTGTTCATTTTTTTATTTAGTTTTATGGTCTATTATATAATTACATGAATACTTAGTGAAAGATTAAATTTTATGTTATCCCTATGGGAATCAAGTTTTTCTACATCAGTTATTAAACAAATTCTCTCATATTTCAAATCTTTAGCTAACTTCTATGATTTGAACTGTTTTAAATTTTTCTTGTAAATATTCTCTTTTCTACTTTTTCTACATTTTTGTCTATGTCAAAAGGTCTTGACTATTACTTTTAAAAGATGTGATATTAATTGGTGTACCATTTTAACCCATTTTCAATATTATTTTATCTATTTTTTGTCTTGAACACAGAAAGACTCATAAGCACAACAAGTGTCATTTATTAAAACGTAAGGACAAAGAACTGTGAGACTATTTAGAACTGAAAGCTGAATGGTGAATAGAATATCACAAGGTATTGCCAAGCTAACTAAAGCTATGATGACGTTTTTAAAAGGTTTTGAATGTGTGTGTGTGTGCACATGAGTGTGTGTATTTGTGTGTCTATGTGTGTGTGTGAGTGAATGTCAAATATGTACAAATGCCCATGGGCACAAGGTGAGGATATCGGAAAGCATGGAGTTATAAGTAGTTGTGAGATACCCATCCTGGGTTCTGAGAACTGAACTAGGTTCCTCTGAAAAAGCAAGGCATCCTCTGAGACATATCTCCTGTAACAAAGAAGATTTACACAATTAGCAATGACATAAAAGAACCCAACTTTTATTCCAAAATTTTCAAAGGTTCCCCAAAGTTCATGACTATGATTTACCATTAAAAAAAAAAAAGTAAATCCTGGAAGTTAAGCTAGGAGAGAAAATGTGTTTGGATTTGGTATATTTTCATGAATATAATTGCAAGTTAAGCTGGCTTCCTAAAATTATTTCTAAAATGCATCTAGGATGACATCTAACAAATGAAGAGAAGATTAATTAAATCCTTGCTATTTATTGGGCAATTTACTAATCCTGGAAGCAAAATTGTAGCATATCCATCTCAATAAATTAGTAACTTTGAGCTTTATAGAGTATTTACACTTTTTTTTTTATTGATGTCAGATATTGTGAGTATAATATTGTGAAATTAGTATTAAAATTTCAGATTAAATATAATTCATCATCAGTTTTGGTCAGGATATGAGGCATAACATATACTCATACTGACACACACTAACTTTTTAAACAATTAAAAACTCTTCCTTATTGCTTTAGTGACATATAGTGTACATGTAGTACATCATTGTAATGTACTTTTTTAAAAACTTTTATACTTTATTTACATTTCAAATGTTTTCCCTATCCAGGTCTTCCCTTTGTAAACCCCTTATCCCATCCCCCTTCCCCTACCTCTATGAGGATATTCCCCCACCCATCCTCTCACTCCCATCTTCACTCCCTGGCATTCCCCTACACTGGGGCATCTAACACTCTCAGATCCAAGGGCCTCTCCTCCCACTGATGGCCAACAAGGCCCTCCTCTGCCACATATGTGGCTAGCACCATGGTCCCTCCATATGCATTCTTTGGTTGGTAATCCAGTCTCTGGGAGCACCTGGGGCCTGACCAGTTGACACTGTTGCTCCCTTCCCATGGGCTGCAAACTCCCTCAGCTCCTTCAGTCCCTTCTCCAATCCCTCCACCTGGGACCCCACACTCAGTCCAAAGGTTGCTGTGAATTGAATTATGGGTGTTCCAAACTTTTGGGCTGATATCCACTTATCAGTGAGTACATACCATGTTTGTTCTTTTGTGACTGAGTTGCCTCACTCAGGATAATATTTTCAAGTTCCATCCATTTACCTGTGAATTTCATGAAGTCATTGTTTTTAATAGCTGAGTAGTATTCCATTGTGTAAATGTACCACATTTTCTGTATCCATTCCTCTGTTGAGGACATCTGGGTTGTTTCCAGCTTCTGGCTATTATAAATATGGCTGCTACGAACATCGTGGAGCATGTGTCCTTATTACATGTTGGAACATCTTTTGGGTATATGCCCAGGAGTGGTATAGCTGGGTCCTCAAGTACTATTATGTCCAATTTTCTGAGGGTTTGTGATGTACTTTTAACTACATAAATTCTAGTCCTAACAGTCTTTTAGTTTTTATCCTTATATTTCAACGGAGCCAGCCTTTTTGTGCCTCTGAAATTCTTGTCTTCATAACTTTTTCCAGTGGTAAAATTTCTTGCTCTGCTTAGTACAAGTGTGGTTAGTCAACTCTTAGAAATAAAACTCTTCACTTTCTATGGGTTAAGTTGAAAGATGTTTCCCCTTCAAGATAGTGTAAAAATGTATGACTTCAGAGAGGAAAAAGAGAAGCTGAGACAATAAGAGATAGAGAGTCTTAGTGTAATCTTTCTCTCTCTCTCTCTCTCTCTCTCTCTCTCTCTCTCTCTCTCTCCTACTCTCTCTCTCCTCTGCACCTGTTTCTTTCCTGGCCATGTCCAGTCTGATGACCATGTTCAGTCTACTACTTCCTTTCCCTGATCTGGACCTTTCCAGATGCCTCTGGCTGATCTCTCCCTCATATCTACAGTAAAGATCTTCTACATTATCATGCCATGTCATCATTTTATAGCCAGCACTTTACTTCTCAATTTAAATATGTCACTTCAAATTCTATGTACATCCTTTACACAATTTGGTCTCTTAAAAATAAGTATCCCAGATTATCCTCATCCTGCTTTCAGTCACAATTTGCTGGGTTGGTAGAAAAGGAATTGATATTTGTGTGTTACAGTAAAAACTAGTTCCTTAGATTTGACTGATTGAGAAGAAAAGTCTTTTAAGGAAAAGAGAAGAAGCTTGTAATGTGAAGAATAAAACATGGCTACGTTTCACAAAACAATTTATTCAACTCAGTCAGACAAAAGAACACTCACATAATATCTTGAGATTTGAAGTAATGCTGGAAATAATACCACGGGAATAGACAAACATTTTTAAACTACAGTATGATTACATAACATGCTAATGTTAAAGTGATTGTTCATTTTTACTTTCTACATGAAAAATAGCTTCAAAGCCAAGAGGCACATCCCTATAACAGCGAAGAAGAAGAAGAGGTGGAGGAGGAGGAGGAGGAGGAGGAGGAGGAGGAAGAAGAAGAAAAAGAAGAAGAAGAAGAAGAAGAAGAAGAAGAAGAAGAAGAAGAAGAAGGAAGAAGAAGAAGAAGAAGAAGAAGAAGAAGAAGAAGAAGAAGAAGAAGAAGAAGAAGAAGAAGGAAGAAGGAAGAAGGAAGAAGGAAGAAGGAGAAGGAGAAGGAGAAGGAGAAGGAGAAGGAGAAGGAGAAG
>JADRCH010000193.1:689024-768468 GCA_019843965.1 Rhynchomys soricoides | reverse complement strand
AGAAGGAGAAGGAGAAGGAGAAGGAGAAGGAGAAGGAGAAGGAGAAGATGAAGAAGAAGAAAAGGAGGAGGAGGAAGGAAGAAAAAGAAGAGGAGGAGGAGGAGAAGGAAAAGGAGGAGGAGGAGGAAGAAAAAGAAAGAGAAAATAACTGTAAGCACATCAGAAAATTGAATTGAAGTGAAAATTCTCAGAACCTATAAATGATGGTAAAGAAGTGTTTGGCAAAGAAAATTTGGAAAAACCACCAATATCATTGTATTCAATAAGAGAATCTAAATGTTTCCACTCTAAGACTGAGGCAATGACTAAGTTACCATCCCACCACTCTACTAAGATTCATGCCAAAAACTCTAGTCAAAACAATCAAGAAGAAATAAATTATTAAATTACACCATTCCATATATACCATTATTTCTATGTAGAAAATCCTGAACAATCTACCAACTGGGCTTCTATAGCTAATAAGCATTTCTAACAGTGTTAAAGATTTCAGCATCAATTTTTGGCTTTCAGTCTATCAGGAAATGATGAAAAATAAAGCATAAAATGAAATGTCATAAAATAAACTGACAAAATTTAACTGTATAGATCTGAGTTATATACAGAGAAACAACACACAACCTAAATCAACACAGAGCAAATTACATGGTTAGTAATCTCATCAAATTAGTTTCAAGATAGCATCATCTGTGCTTCACAAAGTCCACATTCATTTTTAAGTTGTCAACTAAAGTAACATGAATCTATTAGAATGATGGAAATCACACAGCTGACAATTCAAGATGCTGTGATAGATGCAGGACTATAGGGATCCTTAAGTATAACAGTTGAATATACATAAAGCCAGAGACAATTTGAGCATCAATTTAGTTTTTTTGCAAAGCTAAGTACAAGATTATAGTTTGATTCACTAATTTTGCTCATTTGAATCCATTCATTGTAATAGAAAATTTATTCCTACCCCTACAGAAAACATAGTGATAATTTGAAAAAACTTCAGTGACTAAAAATGGAGTGATTTGGATAGCAAAATATTAAAAGCAGACCAAATTTAAAATTAGAACCAATGCTCTCGTTGCTGGAAATGAAAGATTGAATAAGAAATAAATATAAATGATGATATAAGACTCCAAAGAAGAATCTCAAAACTTGAAAAGATTTATTTATTTTCAAGAAAAATAAAGAAAATAAGATTTATCTTATTTTCTCGAGGAGGTAGGTCATCCCTTCCTGCTTAGGTTTTGTCTGGAAGTAGTGATTTCTTTCTAAACTGAAAAACCTAAAGGAAGATATAAATTTCCAGGGAAAATATTTGGAAACACAACATCCTCCATAGTCATAATCAATACCAATATGTTACATAATGTGAAAATTTAACTTTACCTTTATTGCCTTTATCTTAAAACCTATAGTCCAAACAATAATGACATCAACAAACATGTCAAAGTGGACAGGGAAAAACCCAGGAGACACCAAGCCTACACAAAGAACTATAAAATATACCGAAAGCTGGGAGCAAGAGAGGTTGTCTTTCCCAAGCAAGAGCACAGCAATTGTCTGTCAAGTTCCAAACTGTGAGACCTGAAAACAGACATCCTGTAATGTTATATATACTGACAGGTTGTATTTGGAATTATATAAGTATATAGATATACATAGAATCAAGTGATATCAATTAGTTTAAAAAGGAGGCTATAAATTAGAAACAGAGCAGGGAAGATATACGGGAAAATTTGGAGAGAAGAAATGGGACATAGAAATGTTGAGATTAAAATCTGAATAAATAAATAAATAAACAAACAAAGTTTCATTTTAATCCCTGTAAACACCCTCAGCAAATCTCAAATTAGGACATTGTACAAGTTATTTACCAGGAATCTCACTATTATAAAGCCACTCAAAGAAAGACAAATTTATGAACTTATGATACTCAATAGTATCTTAAGAAATACAATAAGATACAACATGTTAGGTGAGATCCAAAATGAGAGAAAATAAGTGAATAAGGTGAAAGTATAAGGGAACCTGAATAAACTACTGGCCTCTCACTTTAAATTAATATATAAAATAAAATAGTGTCTTAATAATAGTTAAGCTTGGTAATGCAGTTCCTCGTATTTGGAATTTTTCTATAATGTAAGTTAAACAAAAACTGTCATTTATTTAAATTAACGAGGCAAAGACTCACATCTGACTTCAGCAATGCAAGGTCCCTGGTCCCAGAGATCACTATCCTGCATCAGTTTCCCTGTGAAACCTTCAAAACATCATTTGAACTCTCTGAGTTTATGAATTCCCTTATGTAAAAATATGCTTTGTAAATAAAAGGTCTCCTCTTATATTTATAGTATACTTGCCAACCCAAAACCTCAGTTCAGTAAGAGTTTATAATTTTTATTTCATGCTACTTGCTTTGCTGGAAGGAGAATTTTTATTACCTGTGTTTCATGTGTGGAGTCCTTTCCTATGTGTGCCCAGTATACCTTAATATATATGATAGGGAAGTTTCACTCTAACTCCTCTGTTCCAAAAGTATTCATGAGAATATGAACCCTGTAGCCAAGTACAGATATTTCAATACAATTTAGAATTCTCCACTGCTTTTAATGTTCTAATTGTTGATAGAAACATAGTACCTGGACATTTTGACTGAATGTAGAGTCATACATTACATTGATAGTTTGTTGCTCACTCTCAATTGTTATTTGAAAATTGTTATTCAATAACAATTAGTAATTGTGATATATGTGTATACAGTTGTTAATGGGTAAACAAATTTATTTTTTGTAAGTCTTATTCAATTTCAAACATGCTGTTAGGATGGGTGGTTTCTATAAAGACTGTTGTTCTTGGTGGACACAATGTGGATGTAGATCCATCGTTTGTCCTGCTTTCACTAATGGTTTCCTACAGTCATGGAACCTCTGCCAGGTTACAGACATGACTCCATAACTGCAGTTGAAGATGCCAGTAACTGAGTCTAATATCAGTCTGTAATTTCAAATTAGTACCATGGCAGAGAGTTAGAGTCCTCTCCACCTAATGTAATTTGTACTTGTATGTTACCCTTAAGAGATCAATGGCTGATTGATAGAATTCTTATCTGATCACACTTTTATATCAGAATTATTGGGTATAATAAAGCTCAAAATGACTAGATTACCCAGCACAACCCTAGCAAGACATGAACATCTTGAAAAGTTAAAGACAGGATTTATTTTGTTCTATAATTTCTAAAGAAACCTTGTATTCCTTACAAGGCAGTGTAGCAGGATAAAACTGTGTTTGTTTGTTTGTTTGTTTATTTATTTATTTATTCCCTTTACTGCTCAACCATGTAAGAAAAAGGAATGGAATGACATCGTTCCCACCCCTGGATAGAGACAGTAGAGCATGGACCTTTACAAGTGTCCATGGTTGGTGTGTGTGTGTGTGTGTGTGTGTGTGTGTGTGTGTGTGAATAAAACACTTCACTTTCCTCCTTTGAATAATGTCCTCTCTGTCAAGGTTAATGGCTCCATGATAATCAGAGACACTCAGGAGTCTGGGAGGAAAGGGTATGTCTATGTCTCAGCAAAATGATAGAATGTTGTATTCTTCAGGACAGCCCTTAAGGTTGTGGGGAAAAGATGCTGAAAATATGAATTCAAAAATATATAATTTCTCAACTATGTAAAATATAAGGATGCAATTGAATTGTATAAGGAGCTTTGCAGAGCTAAAGGAACAGAGGCAGCTACACTATAAGCCAGCATGTCACAAAGATACTAAGGAAGGAGTTTGGACATTTAGGAAGTGGTGATCACGGGGCAAGATCCCAACCAGCTAGGTTTATTTTGTTTATGCTTATAAAGGCAGATGGATTCCTGAGATCAAGGTCAGCCTGGGACCTAGGGAGTTTAGGTCCAGTCTATGGTAATTTCAGAGTGGGGTCCCATCCAGCAATCTTATATTGTCTGTGCTGGTTCTTTTGCTTAATAACTAGCAATAAGAGAAAAAGCAGATAATCTACAAAACTACTTCCTATCTAAAGCCATGTGGATCTGAGGTTCATGCAGAAGCAGGGAACCTGAGTTCAGCATGTGACAGCCTTTATGACAGGATATCAAATAATCCAATTTTATTTTATTTTTTCCTAGCAGGACGTGAGAAGAAAATGTGGTGGTTATAAAAATGTTTAGAATAAACCTTAAATTTTGGCAAATTCTTACAGAGCAACCGTTAGCTAATTCGACCATTTATAATCCTTAGAGTCCCAAGTACACTTCCTTCCCATAGGTATTTTATGATGCTCACTAGGAAGTGTGTAGTAAAGCCAGAGACCCAAGGGTGTCTCCCCAGTGTACACACCACACTGACAGCTACTGTGGTTTGTTTTCTTTTTGTTGTTGTTTTGTTTTGTTTTGTAATAAAGAACAAGTTTCCTGAGGAGGATTAAAAGAGAATAGCTCTTTAGGCTCTTAGGTTTGAATGCTTGTTCACAAGGAGTAGCACTATTTGAATGGATTAGGAGGTGTGGCCTTATTGGAGGAAGTCTGTCAAGGAAGGTAAGCCTTGAGGTTTTCAAAAGCCCAAGCCAGCTGCAAAGGCTCTATTGTCCTGCTAAAGTAGATCCAGAGGTAGAATTCCCAGCTAGTTTCCAGTAGTGTGTCTGCTTGTGTACTGCCATGCTTCCCTCCAGGATAAACCTCTGAAACTGTACGCAAAACTCCAAAAAACGTTTTCTTTTATAAGAGTTGCTTTGTCATGTTGTCTGTGCTTGCACAGCAATACAATATTGACTAAGACACTTCCTTACCTTAGTAAGGAATTGCTACAGCAATAAAATAACTTACCCCACCTTAAATGATATAAGAAAATGTACTCTATATGAGTATTAGAAACAAAGCAGAAATATCCAGTCACAACCTGTTCAGCATTGCACTGAATCTCTTAGCAAAGAAAAGAAAACATGTATCAATAGAAAAAAAGAAAACACAATTCCATTCACAGATGATATAATAATGCAAACAGAAACCAAAGATCTTTTGGAAGAATGGCATTTTTTTCCAGTTTACAGAATAGAACTCGGCACTGCACAGTAATAATAACAAATTATAAATAAAATGTTAAAAGCATTAGCTTTATTACAGGTCACTTCTACTAATTTAAACTCTAAATGCAATGAAATAAAATAGTGACCTTTTAGATAATAAAATTTAAAAATGAAATAGAATGTGGTTAAATAAAAATGTAAAGTCTAGGTAAACTAACAGGCTGAAAAAAAACACTTCTCATATAAATTACGCATGAAGTGCTAATATCACAAATACACAAGTTAATAATATCATAAGATAATAGTCAAAATTATATAAGTGGATAAGGAAATAACAAGTATGAATGTAATGTTGAAATTTTACACCTGATGATTATCTCAAAGTAAGTAAAATTTATTCAGCTATTATATCTTAACAAATTTGAATATGATTTTACTTAATTCTGTAATATTTTGTCTTTGTTAAGGAGAAAAATTGGTATCATTATGCAAAATGGCTCTGGTATTAGGTAGTTAATGAACTGGGAAGGAAACATTCTGATTTCTTGAGTTCAGGAAATTTCCCATTTTTCTTAAATATGTAGCCACGTTTACTATAGATAACATCTATCTCTCTTTTCTCTTTAAGACTTAGCAGATTTTATTCATCGACTCTAATAGCAATATAGTTCTCCACATTATCTCCATTCCATTGTGGAAATGCCAGTGACAAGTCTGCCCCTTCCAGTGTACAGCTATTCTGTACAGCTTACTTGACTCTTTCCCTCTTCTATTTATGTTCAGGAAATCAATAGAGAATTCGCTGCTATCCTATTCATACTGCTCCTTTGTGTCCAGTCCACAGTTATTCTTTAGTGTGCCTGGGAATTACTGATTTTGTTCTTCAAATGCAGAACCAATACTTTGATTTTGATGATTTTTCTTCACTACTTTAACTTGAATTGATTTATGCAAAAAAAATTGTTTTTCTTGTTTGCTTTAGAAAAAATTACCTTTTCTCTGAGCTTTTAAGATAATCAAAGTTATTTATGAAGAAATTTTATTTTTCCTAATTATTTTATTTACTTTTATAAATTTTCTTTGAAACACTTTTTGCTGTATACTATGTATTTGATAAGGTAAATATTATTTTTAAAATGTTTAAAGTTCCTGAAATGTATCCTCTGAATTAAGTTTTAGTAATTATTATGAACATTTCCAATTGACTTTTATGATATTTATATATTTGGCTTTCATTTTGTCTGAGAACAGAGTTGTGTGATATTTTTAGTTTATTATATTTTAAAGAGTACTTTTAATAAAAAAAAAGAATGTTAAAAATGGAAAAGAATTATTTTCCCAGCATAATATTTTTATTGATTACTTGGAAATTTAGTGCATTTTTTCCTGTATAAGATGTTATTTATGTTGGTGAAGCTTTGAGGATAATGTGTGTTCTGCATTTTTGGATATAATGTTGTTTATATGTCAATTAGATCAAGTTGATTGATTGTGCTGTCCAAATAAACTATATCCTAATTGATTTTCTGCCTGCTTCATTTATTAACAACTGAAAGGATGTCTTGAATTCTCACACTGTCTTAGTGACTTTGTCTATTTTCCCTTACGTTCTGTCACTGTTTGCTTTGTGTCTTGACATCTACTATTGGCTTCATGAACAAGTAGAGCTAATATTTCGAAGTACTAGATGCTTTTTGGTTACATAATAGCCTCTACTCTTGGTAATAGTCCTTGTTTGAAATCTGCTCTGAATGGAATCTACATACTGAATGCAACCCTTTATTTTCCTAAATCATCATACGGGAAGTAGATTTTTATAAACAGTACATGACTGGGTCTTATTACTATAACTTAACTGAGGTATTCAACACAGATTCATTTTCCACAGTTCTAGAGGCTGAGATATCTTGGATCTGTTGATCAGAATGAGAGTTAAATAACCCTCATTAATTTTTATTTTTAGATAATTTATTCATTTTTACTTTATTTACATTGGCGTTTTGTCTGAATGTATGTCTGTGTGAGAATGTTGAGTTCTCTGGAACTGGAGTTTCAGTAGTAAGTTGTGTGGGTGCTGGGAATTGAACTCATGTTCCCTGGAAGAACAGCCAGTGCTCTTAACCATCCCTTTAGCCCCAACTCTATTCCTCCACTTTTTGGTAAAATAATGGATAGCTTGGGAAGCTTGAGGTATGAGATACTCCATCCCACAAATTCAGAGAAATCTATGGAAGTCATTTTCCCTTGAAAGGAAGACAAAGCAATGGCAACTCTCCTGTGCATGTAGGACTACTATTCATCCCCCCAGCACCTTACAGAGAAACAAAATGACATTTTTGATACTTTTGCTGTAAATTTAATATGATTATTAAAGAAGGACCAAAACTGAAGACATTGTTTAAAAAGAAAAAAAAAAAAAAAAAACAAACAACAAAAAACCATGGAGAGGTTGCTCTGGGAAAGCCTGACTGTATAGGCTGATTGATTGATTGGTTGATTCACTACAACTTTAATGATGTGAAGAGGTTGGAGTATTGTAGGTCCAGAGCCAAATTATCTGGGGCGATCTTTCGCTCTCAAATAGCTATTAATTGCCCTCCTGCATGTGACTTAATTTCTGTATGATTATTAAACAAATTACTTCTAATACACAATGATTTCTAGATCCCACCAACCCAAAATCTGAGAGTATCTTCAGATACAAAATCTGAGGCCTCTGATACAAAGTTTTCTAATTTGCTGCAACACACCTACCTAATGCACCCACCAATGCATTTGAAAAGTGTATTGATTTCTGGCTTTCTTTATACAGTTTCTATTAAACAACAACAACAACAAAAAAAACTTTTTTAATGAAATTGCTACCTCATTAGGATGTGGTATTTGAGGGATACTAAGACTGTGTTCTTGGGCTTTAGTCACATACATGGTTTCAGAATAAACCATTTCCTTTTTCAGATGCCAGCTGTATTGGCATGGACAGAAGCCTTCTAAAGTTGCAGGCCCTGGGCCTTTCCCTAATTCCAGTACCTATAAAATGGCCAATCACTCGTCAACATGTTTCTTTAACACTGAATGACAGCTTATGGTTTTAAATGTTCTGCTTTCATCCACTTTATTGAGGCTTTCTATGCATCTGTCTCTAATTTCAAGTGGCAGTGTGTCCAGTGACTTCAGTTTTCCAGGGTCCATGATAATTGTATATTTAGACATTTTCTCAACTTATTCTTATAAAAATGGGAATCAGAAATTTTAATTTATTTATATATGGAAACTAAAATTTTCTATGCTTTGATTGTAGCTCAGTGATCTTATTTCTAAGACCCTACTTTGAGTTACACAATTAAATAAAATGAATATTATATTTGTGCAAATGTAACCCTAAACATTTATACACAGAAACTGGGATTTGTGTCTTTCTTTTTCTTTTTCTTTTCTTTCTTTTTCTTTCTTTCTTACCTTTTTTCTTTTTCTTTCTTTCTTTCTTTCTTTCTTTTTTTATTTTTTGAAACAGTCTGACTATAGGCCTTGAATTTTCTGTATATACCAGACTGGCCTAGAAATCACTGAGATCCACCTAACTCTGCCTATACATGATTGGATTAAAGGTTTGTGCCAACCTTTCCAGGTGCCACTCTCTTGTCATAAGCAGGCCTGCCTATGCATTTGTCTTCTTCTCCAAACAAACAAAAAAAACAAAAAAAACATTTGACTCAAACAAAAGCAACCACTGTATACTATATTAACTCAGATGAATAAGTGTTCAAACAGAGCTACACTGGCTACAACCCACGCCAACAAGATAACTGTTTACTTCAAACAAAACAAGGTTATCCTGACACACATCTCTTTGAAAAAGGGACCAAAGTTGGCATCATACCTTAGGGATGTGTTGATGTCATATCATTTGCCTCCTGCTGTTGTACACTAAGAGAACAAGGATTAATTCTGTAACATCATCACCAGGAAATGAATTAGACAAGAGTTACAGGGACAATAAAACATAAACCAAGCAGAGAACTCTGTAGCTCTTTCCTTTCAAAAATTTTCAAGTCAAAAAAATACAGAACTTATTTCATTTAAAGAAATACAGAAAAATAACAACTAGAAGCAATTTATTATTTAGAGATTAATGTTGAGGCTCAAGTTGTTTTTGCAGTGTGATATTAAGGTAAACATGCTATGTTTGTGAGAAAACTACTGCTTTGATATTTTCCGCTTTTATTTTGTTTAAAAATAAATTTCAATATAAATTAAATCTGTACAACCCTTATGGATATTCTTGTCCATGTCCACTAGTTTATAATCTAAATATAAATGTTTACACTTTTTATCTGAATTATAATTCTAATATCGGTACACATAAAGATTCATATTAAACACTCCTATATGAGGACTCAAGTTTGGAGAAAACCATAATATTTCATCTAATCTCCCTTCAGGGTGATCATGATGCACATTTTGTTAATGAAGACATTAAAATGTCTACCTGTTACTAACATTTCCAGTGTTTGAGGCACAACTAGACTTGAAGATCGTTTTCATTGTTTTTTCCAAAGGCACTGTTGAAAGTATTGTATTTTTATTTAGAAATGTTGAAATAGATCTGTGTACATGACTGGCACACAGGACTCAATTGCAGTGTCTCCATTGTTGAGTTCAGGGTATCAAGGTTTACTTGTTCACATGCTTAAATGAAACTGTATTTCTGTAATTTGAGTTTATAAGCAATGGTGGAAAGAAGATTTAGTACATGGTAGGCCTAGGAAAGGTTACTGGGCAACCTGCTAAAAATATAATTCCTTTAAGTAATTTCATGTACCCAAAATAAATAAGATTTACCCCTCATTCATACCTTAATACTCATTAACTTCAAGTTATAACAGCAAACAACAAAATCTACTTATTAAAAGAGTTTAGTAACTTATACATTTGTAAACAATTTACATAAATTGCTAAAATTCTCTTAACGTTGATTTTATTATCTGAAAACAACAAGAACGAACTATGAAAACCTGCCAGTACAGCTGAGATTATAAAATAATACATGGGACTACAAGTACCTGCCAATAGTGAAGAAGAGTACACAACAGCAAAGAGATAGTACACATGTATGTACCTATCTAGAAGAGACCACTTCTCTTTCACTGTTTTGAAATGTACTTGCAAATTTTGCTGGCATCTCAAAATACTATCCTTGTTCTTACTTTTAAATTGTTTTCAGGCCCATGAAATAAACATTAAAATATATATGATATACTATTATACTTATAGTCACTAAGAAATACTGATATTATACAATAAAGAAATGAGGTTGCTGCAAATAAGTAAGTTTTAGAATTTAAGATAATCTATATTTCTACTATAGATATTATTAAGTGAAAATTTCCTCTTAAATCTACTTTTAAATTCTGTTGTCTTCTTTATTTTTCTATTTTCCCCAAAACAAAATAATGCTAACAGTTTAAATAATTCTGATAAAATCAATATAAAAACAGAACAGATCTAAAAACAGAACAGATCTCAGAGATAGCTTGGGCAGAAGTCTCTTGAGGACTTCTTTATTGTAGGTACACAATAAATTACACTGAAAAGTTCCAGATAACTTCATATTCTCAGTCTAAGGCACGTGAGACAATGGTGGTTCTCTGTTAAGAGGGAAATGATCAAGACTGTGGAAGGGAACAGTGTTTGCTGAATTTGGGACGTGTTATAATCATAGCACTTTGGTTTGGTAAGTTCAGTGCTGTTTGGTTTTCATTGTTGATTTGGTCAACAATATGAGGATATAAGTCAAAAATTAAGTTCTGACACTTCCATAGGCATTTGGAGAACTATATGCAGTTTTCATTTTGTTGTTGTTTTGTTTTGTTTGATTTAATTTCTTAAAACAGAGTTTCTCTGTGTAGCCCTGGCTGGTCTTGAACCTTCAAGACCAGTATTGGCATTGGATTAAAGGCATTCACAACAATTGCCCACCCATTATATACAGATTTCATTTAACACTTTGGAGATCACAAATTTTACACAAGTTTAAATATAGGACTGAGCCTTCAGAATTGGCTCAGTTAAAAAAAAAAAGTCTATTCTGCAAACATGGGGGCCTGAGTTCAGATTTCCAACATCCACATAAAGCCAAGTACAGTGGCTTGTGTCTATAACTCCCATATTGATGAGACGGAGACAAAGGGATCCCTGGAGCTCTGGCTAGCCAACCTAGCTAAATCAGTGAGTTTCATATGCAGTAACAGGCTATATTAAAAAATTAAGGGCCATTTGAAGGGTGTATGGCAAACTAATACTGTATAAGCTTCCTAAAATACATACATACATGAATTTAGTTTAAGTGAAACCACATAATAATGAGAGATACAAAGCCCCAACTGGCCATCTTTTCTTACCGAATGAAGCTTTCAGTACAGGGATTGGACTATATCTAAATGAGTTTTTAAACAAAGGGGTTCCATAGGAATGCCCAAACAATCCAGACTGACCAAAACTATAGGTTGCTATCTAGCAATTGACAGCAAGGCTTCATTGCTGAAGATGACACCTATACCATTCACTGAACATGCATAAGTGGAGCTGGTACTGATATAGAGTTTTCACCCTTAAGTTCTAGCATCTTTGGTAGAGGAAGTTACTCTACATGCTACCAAAGAAGAAACATAAACATCAACCCAGCCACAGAGCCTTTGATATACAATGGTGTTTTGTATGCAACCTATGCTAGGCCAATGGTGGCACACAGCCTGAGGAAGCAACCAGTATGGCAAATGGAGAGCTCAACTCTGAGTTAAAGTGGGAAAGGCCAAAATAGACACTTCTGTTTGGCCCAAGACGTGCTAATGGCCAGAAACATTGATAAAACAATGTAAACATTTTTGACAAACATAGAAAACTTTTTCATTATTGGAATAGTGTTAAAAGAAGAGAAAGGCCATCTATAGACCAAACTTGGGCCACATCTTAACGTATATTCCAGGATCATATGGGAATACTGGTAAGCAAAAAGGATGCTATAAAATTGATAACTTCTGTATCATCATCAAAAATAGGAGTCAAATTGTCAGTGAAATTTAATTCAAAATTTCTACAATTTAAGAGAGGCTAAAAAGAATGGTACCTCTCCCCTCCACAAAAAAATAAAATTCTTGCTGAAATTGCTATTTCTTTTCTGCTGTCTCCTTTTATCGTTGTTGACTACTCCAGTTACCTCTGCTCACAGCTGGATTCCCCTAAGACCACGAAAAGCAATGTACTTGGATACACATGATTATTTATGGATACTGGAACTAATACCTCCAACTTATCCCTTTAGGCTTGTAGATGATAAATCCCTTGTTAATATATAATCTTTAAGGTCCAACACTCAACTTCTGTAAATGGCCACCTTTTAAATAAACCTTCCAAAATCTAATCCTCTTTCAAGTGTGCCATCTGCTTAGAGTTGGAATCCTTTCTTATGCAGATGGCTTCATGGAAAAGGCATCCAATTTGAAGAAAGTACAAGGCTTAATTAGTTGAAGTTGGTAGAAGAAGTACCATACTCAAAACATTAGCAACCAGCATAAATGTGAATTATTAGAAAACACGTTATAAACTAGAACTGTATGTGGTCAATGCATAAGGAAAATTATTGCAACAAGAATAATTATCACAGAAATCAAAATCATTTTGTGATACCACAAGCTGTTATCAAGGTAACGAATGGTGAGACTAAAATAAACTTGCTGCTCTTACAGAAAACCTAGTTTCAGTTCTTGACAACCATACTAGGCTATCTTTTGCTCTCTGCAGATATTGCATGTATGTGTTGCAAAGACAGACAAGCAGACACACAATAACTAAACATAAATAAAAAAATAAATGCAAAACTGTCAAAAGCAAGTGAAAGAACAAAGGGCTTATTTGCTCAGTACTTTTGGTGTTCTAGTGTGGTTGAGACGTCACAACAGTAGGAATTGGGGTAGTTGGCTACCTTGCATATACAGTCAGGAAGTAGAGATGACAGAAATGATAGAGATAGAGGTAGAGATAGAAAGAGATAGAAAGACAGAGATGGAGAGATAGAGATAGAGAGAGAAATAAAGGAGATAGATGATTGAAATAGGGACATATACAGCTAGAGATAGAGACATATAAATAGGTAGATGGGTAGATAGACAGACAGACAGGCATAGAGACACCCACACAGAGAGACTATTTATGAGCTTGCTCTAACCTTTTTGTCTAGTACAGTTCCCCAGGCTAGAGAAGGATACTGTCTGCCCACATTTAGGATATGTCCACCCACCTCAATTAACACAATCTCTAAAATCTCTCACAAGCATGGCCAGAGGCTTGTCTGCTATTTGTTTACAGATTCTGTCCAGTTAATAACTAATATTAACCTCCACTGTCAGCAAATTTGTAAAAAGTTGGTAGCAGGCTATCTATGAATAGAAGAATATGAATCCAAGGTATTTCTGACTGAGTACCATGCATGATAAATTTCTGGTAAAATCAGAATATCACACTGACTTATGAATGGATTTCTTCATTCTTTAGGATGGACATCACAGTTTTTAGGCATGATCATGGTAAAAGCTGAATGATAGATGTTATTTGTGATACTGTGGCAACAACTAGGTAATTGGTAGAACTGTGACTGACAATTATGAAGTGGCTATGTTTGGAATACTGAAAATCTACTGAGATGTCCAGATGAGCAGGGTAAGAGCAGGCTAGAGACTCAAAATAAGTACCTGGGTCATTTTTCTCTCTCAGTCATTATAAATGACAATAGTGTAGGTTGAGTACTCAGTTGAGAATATGCAGCTAATGAGCACAGTGACACCAAGCGGACCTTGCAACCATCATTGGAGTGAAGAACTGCATTTGATGAAATTCCCAGTAGCCCATCATTTTATCTGGCCTGTAAGTTCCTGCCTCTTCACTCAATAGTGATAAGCCACATCACACACCGTGTTAATGCTACCAAATTTGCTCTCTCTTTGCTGATTCAGTAACTCCGAAAATGATTCTACTCACCCTATGATGTGCTCAGAGAAATGAAGCCCACTTTAGGTCCCTTTTCCCTCTGAGTTATATATTCAGAAAAATAACTTTAAAGGTTAATAGCTAAGAGATAACTTTATTTTAACAAGTACAAAATTCAGCATTGGTGATTTCCTAAGGAATGTTTGACTTGGATGAACTATAGTAATCTCAACACTTTAATCATTTTATATTTATCAGTGTGGCAACAATTCAAAGCAGATGATGCCTATCCAGTAATGGTCATTACATAAGTCTATACTCAGACATTTTGATCTAATTCTCCAAACACCATATGAATAATTTATTGGTGTAGTAGAGTCTTAAAATATACCCAAGACATAACTGAGAAAGTAGCTGAAGGTATGGTCAGCAGTGTACTCTAGAAGCTTATGTGTCAGACAGAATGACCAAAATGCTTTATTTGGAAAACATGTATTACCCTTCTCTTTTGCAGACATAATGTCTGATAGGATTTTTAAAAGAACAACACTAGCCTTAGCAAAACATGAAGTCATGAAAACAACAGAGAATTATGTAATCATTTGCAACAGAAATGGGGGAAAAGACATTGAAAAGGAGGAAGATGCCACTAATCACCTCAGATTTCATTGCCTTCAAGGATCAAGCATGTTCCAGTAGGAATGAACCACAAAATAATGTTTATTAACTACAGAAAATACTATAACATCATTTATTAACTTATAACTATAAGAATTGGGGGAAATAGTGGAAATACTGCTACTCACACATGTTCATACTGTGGCACATAACTATATGAAACATGTACACTATATCATTAAAAATTGAAGGCATGTACATGTAGATTAGGTATTTTTCAATAATAAATTTACATGAGAAGAAAAATACAAAAAATATTAATAGTCCCTAATTCACATTCAGACTAACATATGCATGAACATTTATACACACAACACACATACACACACAAACACACATACACACACACACACACAAATACAAAAACTGAATAAATAATCAACAAACAACAAAGTAGATGGAAGAGGAATGGGGTACTCACAGTGAGTAAGTGAGGATAACTGAGAAATGAATATGATCAGAGTACATTAATATATTGATATATATGCATGTAATATCTTTTGAAATTTTTATTTATATTTTTACTTATTTACTTTACATCTGGCTCACTGCCCCCCTCCAGATTATCCCCTTCCATAGTTCTTCTCCTATCTCTTTTCCTCTGAGCAGGTGGGAGGCCTCTCTGGGTATCCTCCAACCCTAGCACATCAAATCTCCATGAGGCTAGGAGATTCCATTTCCATTGAGGCTAGACAAGGCAGCCCAGCTAGAAGAACATATCTCATGTACAGGTAACAGCTTTTGGATATCCCCCTTTTTAGTTGTTTGGGACCCACATGAAGACTAAGCTGCCTATCTGCTACATATGTGCAGAGAAGCCTAGGTCCAGCCCGTATATGTTTTTTGGTTGGTGGTTCAGTTTCTGAGAGCCCCAAGGGTCCAGGTTAGTTGATGCTGTTGGTCTTCCTGTAGAGTTCTTATCCCTTTAGGGGCTGCAGTCTTTTCTTCTGTTCTCCCATAAGAGTCTCTAAACTCCATCTACTGTTTGGTTGTAGGTGTCTGCATCTGTCTGAGTCAGCTACTGGGAGGACCCTAACAGAGGATAGCAATACTGGACTCCTGTCTGCAAGCATAACAGAATATCACTAATAGTGTCAGGAATTGGTGCTTGCCCATGGGATGGGTCTCAAGTTGGGCCAGAATTGATTGTCAGTTCCCTCAGTCTCTGCTCTATCCTCTGCAGACACCTGTTCTTATAGACAGGATAAATTTCTGATCAAAAGTTTTGTGGGTAGGTTGGTGTCCCTATCTCACCATTGAGGTTTCTGCCTGACTACAGGAGATGATCACTTCAGGTTCTACATTCCCAATTCTGTGAGTTACAGCTAAGGACACCTCCATTGATTCATGGGCAACTCTCTTGTCCTTGGTCTCTGTCTCTTTCTGGAGATACTCCCTACCTCTTCACCCTTATCAGTTGTGGATTTCCATTCATTCTCATGGTCATCTGGCCATTCTTTAATAAGAAAGCTGAGCTAGAGATGCTTTTGAATTTCAAACTTATGTCTGATTTACAGTTATTATTTAAAATCTCTGGAATTATTTTAAGTCTCTAAATTTATTGTTCTGTCTGTCAAAAGAATGGAAAATCTTGAGCATTCCTCTTAGTATTGTTGTGGGGAAAAGTAAATAGATGTGAAAACATATACATTAGGAATTTATAGCTAGATAGCTGGAAAGATATAAAATATCTTCAAGTGCTAAACACTATCAAACCCTATTTCCATTGACCATTTTGTCTGATGAAATCACATTGTACTGATAAAATCTATGAAATAGCCACAAAGCAGATGGATAAAAGGCATGTCATAAAAAGAACTCAGGTACTAAGAAGGAGTTTTCTGAATGTATCTAATAGGTAGAAAGGCCCATGAAGATAAAATCAGAGCCAGGACAAACTCACTCAAAGAGCCAGAGTATTTGTCACTAAAAGTAGCTTACGGCACATGCTTACAGAGTTTGGGAGAGCTGGGGATGTAGATATGTTGTGGGATTGATTCAGAAGCATGCAAAAATACATAATAATAAGATTACTATTTTAGAATAATGAAACTATTAATCCTATGATTAATCCTACTACCCTGTAGCTGACCTAGATGATTACTACCTAGATGAAGTATAAAAATATGTATTTTCATATTTCAGAAACATGTTTCTGAGGAGTGAAGAGAACACTAAACAGGAATGTTAGTGAAAACAATATAAGACAGAATCAGGATCTAGATAAGCCAATCCCTGTACCTCCTCTAATTTGTTTTACGTAATTTGCATGTTTGTGGACAGCAACTAGCACTTGTGAAGATTACTCATGGCTTGTTGTCAAACTTTGCAACATATTATAAAAAGCAAGATGAATGAATGTTTTGATGGCTTTTAATGTTTCTTGAGTGTTTTGACACAGGGCAGAGTACCATTGAGATATCTCTCTCTCTCTCTCTCTCACACACACACACACACACACACACACACACACACACCAAGACTTCAGGATGACATGCTTTTTTTACAGTAATTTAGTTAAATGAAGACAGGCTACAAGGCTACAGCCTACTTCCTGACGAACGGGATGGTACCAGGTGATCTAATTGAAGAAAAGACTTCAAGGAAAAATGAATCTGGGTTAACAATTAAATAAACATTTAAATATGTGTTCTCAGGAAATTGTAAGTACCTAGAAGGAAGTAACAGTAATATAACAGAGACTTGGTCCTAAGAAATGAAGACCAAGTAAAAGTATTCAGAAAGCTACATTAAAAATGGCCACAGCAATATCTTCCTTCAGACTTTGCCTTAAGTACAATTTCAGACTCAGAACCCCCACTACTAATGAGAAAGTTTTTATTGATCTGATAAGAACAAGGGCTTCTGATGAGTTTATATGCCCCTCCCAGAAGAATCCCACGCATATATCCCAAGCAGATCTTGAATTCTTGTCCAATATAAATTTCTTATATTTCTGCTATGTAAAATTTCCTAATTTCTAGATAGCTTTCCTTTGCTTAAAGCTGTCCTTGGATTTATTGTTGATGCTATTTTACGTTTTTCTCTAATTTATGGCACATATAGGCATTATCATTCAAAGATTTATTGTTAAAGCATAATTTTGGCACACAATTTTGACATAATTTTGGTGGTTATGTTTCTAGATGTACTAACCTTGTTCATTTTTTCTTCAAAGATCCTCTCTTGGTGAAGCATCTTTGAATCTTTTTTTTCTAGATGCTCATCTCTAATTTAGAGCTCTTTCATCCATAGAATGATAGTTTCTCAGAAAATAACACAGGGTGGTCAGGAAAGATAATGTTGGCATGTTGTTCTGTTATACATACCTTGATAATTTTTTTTAAAAAAAAGAAAAGAATAGTTTAGAAGCCACATATATTTTACAGTTATTTAGTTATTTTGGAAAAGTATCTGTTGATGTTTTGTTTGAAAATGTCCTTTTATTACATGTCTTCAGCTTAGTTTAATAAAACTAAGCCCAGATTTGTTTAAGAGGAGACTCAAGATTGATTAGTGATGTCTGCTACTGACATCAAGGATTTGCAAACAAATAGAGATCAAAAGGCCAAATCTTTACTGTCTCTGAATAAAATAATAAAATAATTGTTGGTGTGCTTGTACCAGTAAAGGTGCAAGAATTAGTGAGGACAAACACATTATTGGATCCTTTGATAACATCATTTTCTAGCTCACACCCTTGTGGAAAATTCCAATTACCTTTCTATTTTGAGGCTCTGGAATGAGAAGTTACAATCAATGATCCATAAAGTGCATTTTATATATAACCATAATTTAATGTTTTCTTCTAATTCTTGAATTCAGTGGCAAGATATATTGATAATCATTTCATTTTTTTCCTAAATGCAGCAATTTTAATTTGTTAATATTTTTCGGAGCATATCAAAATCATCGTACTGGGTTAGAAACTGTGTTAAGCTTGAGAACCTATATAAGCACAAAAATATACTGGAAAAATATAAGTGATTAGGAGACATCACTTCATACAAACTTCAATTTTACAAATGTTTGTAAAAACCGGGCAGTAGTGGTGAACGCCTTTAATCCCAGCACTTGGTGGGCAGAGGCAAGTGGATTTCTGAGTTCAAGGCCAGCCTGGTCTATAGAGTGAGTTCCAAGACAGCCAGGGCTACACAGAGAATCCCTGTCTCAAAAAACCAAAAACCAAAAAACCAAAAAATAACCAACCAAACAAAAAAAAAAGTTTGTAAAAAATGAAGCATAAATTAATAATTTATAAGCAGGAATAGGGAACCAATATTTAGTATTTTAATTTTTACAGATTTATTTTATTTTTAATGATGAGTTCATCTATGTGTAGGTTTGCACACATGAGTCCAGGTGGTTGTGGTGACCAGAGTCTCTGAGCTACAGTTAAGTGTGTTTGTGAGCTGCCCATTTGTGTGTGCTGGAACCAAACTGTGACCCTCTGGAAAAGCAGAATATGATTTTAGCCACTGAACTATCTCTCCATTCCTTAATACTTTTTAATCTTAAATCACTGTAATCACAATAAGAGATGAGAGGTCTGAATCACAATTCGGTTAAATGTCTAATTAAGTAGACATGAAATTTTAATCAGATTCAATTAACTAGAAAACTATTATACACATGTTGTATGCTAAGTATTATAAATGCCATTCAGGCTAGAACAATGAGCAGATAAGTATTATTACTTTATTCATGGAGGCTACAGCTGAAAAAGTCTCATAAACCAATGATTAAGATCCTAAAAAGAGGGAAAAAACACAGAAAAGTTTTAAAATGTGGTAGCAAGTGACAGAGCAAATTTGTAATTTGTTGTGCATTTACTGACTTGGAAATTTATGTATAATAAAATGCACTGATCCAAAGTCCAAAAGCCAAAGTCTAAAACCCACTAAGTGTTGAGAAACCCTTCATATATCCAAAAGCCTAAGTAGAGGCTGTCATCAGCTCAGCTCCCTTTGCCCTCTGCATTGGTAATACTCCTCAAAGGCCGATGTGTTAAATGCTTAGTCATGATGTCAGTGAGTGATAGAAACATTAGATATTGAGGCCTAGTGAGGAAGTGAAGTTATTGGGAGCATGACTTTAACGTGAAAACTGAGACCATGGCTTTTCCTTTCCATTTCCTTCCATGAAGTAAACAGCCTCCTTTCTTTATGGCCTCATGCCATGATGTTTTGCTTTGATCAAGTCCAATGCAATGAGGCCAAGAAACTATGGACTACAGTGTCCAAATAAAACCAAAATAAACCTTCTGTCTTTCAAACATTATTATCTTGGGCATTTTGATTATTCCCCTTCAAACTTCTAATAAATCATGGATATGCAAACAAGTTACAATTACTTCTCTATTCTACTAAGTAACATTTGCAACATTACCCTTTTTATTTGCTTTGTTTTGTTTTTAATAGAAGGAAGCTGGAAATATTTAACAAAGTTGATTTATTAACACACATTATGATTTCTCCTTGAAAAGTAACGGGTGTGATTGGCGTTAGTTGAGTCAGCTTTTTGTTTTATAAATTCCGGGTAGCCCAAGGCAACTGTTTATCCAACAACCCACCAGAAGTATTTAAGGACTCTCGTTTTGCCAATTTCATCATCATCATCCTTTTAGTTCTAGCTTTTTTCCATTTCATGAGTTAAATGGGATTCCCCTTATTTTAAATTTGCATTCTCTAGTAACTAGCCATATTTAGAATCTTTCATAACTATCTCATCCTAGCTCCCACCATCCATGCCTCTCCTGTCTCCTTATTTTCCTCTCTTTCCTTAAGTTGGTTTGTAAATCAGGCTCACTCACACACATGTTAATTTAACATGGTAACAGACAGACTGGATATGGCTTGAACATTTGAAACCTCAAAGCCCACTCACAGTGACACACTTCCTCCAACAAGCCCATACCTTCTAATTCCTTAGGAGCTTATGGGGGCCATTTCCATTCAAATCATCACACAACCACATTAGGTTTTATGATTGCATGTAATAGTAGGGAATGAACCCAGGGCTTCAAGCATACTAGGTATTCTATTAACTGAAGTACATCCTCAACCTCATAACTTTATTATTTATTGGTTCATAGGAAAATGGCTATATTTAATTTTACCTAATTTTATTGAAATTACATTCTTACTTTTAACTTAATGGAAATATTTAAATACTTGATATGCATTTATATTATATACAGAACAGCTATTCTTAATTTTAAAACTTCATATGCATGCATAGTTTTTCATTTTCTTAATGTTATTGAAGAGCAGATATAGTTTATTTTTATAGATTCCAGTAGGGTATTTTAAAGATTCTTAAAACTGTATTATTACTGTTTATATGTTTCTCTGGGTAACCTGCTGAACTAAGACAATTTAGACTCTCATCAAGAGGTCATAGATTTTAAGCCAGGGAAGTGGGTCTAGCACCAGAGAAAGCACTAGTCAATATAGAGAAGGTGTTCAGGATGGCCAGAATCTTTGATCACCACATTCAAGACTGCCTGAATTATAGGGGATCCAGAGACCATTTGAAGGCAGGGCCAACTGACTCCAAAAGAGGGCCAACCAATTCACATGCTGGAGTTTTCTAGATGAGAAAAGAACACCATATCCATCCTTGTCCACAAAAAAACCCACCTTGAAGTGTTTTAACAACAACTTCAACAGTATCTTGGGAATTTTCACTTCCTCTCCCATTTTAGATCTGTTTCACCATTAATCAGAACTGATAGAAACATGGATATTCACAGAAAAGCAGACAATTAAAGACAAGCAGAGGTAGCCACCACAGATTTAAACTAGGGGTTTTGGTGACTTCTCATATGGGTCCTTGATGAAGGAATTAGGACCATGCCCAGTCTTTGTAAATGTCTTATTCACAAACAGACTTATCTCCAGAGACAACACAATCAGGCAACTTTCTAAATCTTTTGTTTTGTCTTGTCTTGTTTTGTTTTGTTTTGTTTTAGGGCAGAGGAATCGGGAACCTCTGGGATTATAGGAACAGAGGCAAAAGAAGTTCATTGTGCTCAGGAAAACCTCAGGCAATCCCAGAGACCCATCCATTTTCTGTGCTATCACCCCAGAGAGAATCCGAGGCATCTTATATCCTGAAGTCACAGTCTCTGGGCATCTCTCTAGTGCCTCCAGAATGTTACACACACATACACACACACACACACACACACACACACACACACACAAAATAAAATTGTACCACTTTGGTGATAATACTCCCCTCAAGAGACTTAGAATATCTAACAAAAACCCCAAATACTATGCATCAGGAACCTCTTTTTAAGCTGCTGATGAGGAGAATCCAAGAGACTCCCAAAACAATATAAATTATTACTATTGATATTGCTTTTCTGGCAGAAGTTTAAAATAAGTCTGGGTTGCTGAAGAAACCATGTACTTGGAAATTAACATTTCAAGGATTTGAGCTAGATCTGTCCTGATTACCTCTTCCCTGATGACAATCTGTCATGGTATCTAAAGGTGATACGTATGCTGGTAAGGGAGGAAAGTAATCAATAGTCCTACCTATCTGTGATGTCTATGGCAAATGACCAGCATGGCAAGATATCACTAAAGGTGAAGTAGTGTTGCTTATATCTTGATGGTAACCAATAGTTGTGTGATTTAATGCAAGGACCCTACTTCATAGTCAGTAAATCATGTGTGATGTAAGCCTAAACAACTGTTCATGGCTACTTTCCTAAACCAGTATAATTCCTAACTGTAGTCTGAACACTAATACTTATATCTACAGGTAAGTGTAGATCTCACATCTTCTTTTTGTAGCAGCAGACAATAGTAAAGAAAAACAAAACTAGTTAAAATGCAAAAGCCAACTGAATATGAGGTACCCAGCCCCAACTTGTCTATGTAAAGCACAATTACTACTTCCAAAACTCAGGGACAGAATATCATGGAAGAGAGGTTAGAAAAATCATACAAGCCAGAGAACCAGAAAAATCTGTTGTGATATTTTGCCTAGTATCTAGGACAGGAAAGGTATACTGGTGAAATCCAAACATCGCTGCCTAAAGAAGATCTGAGCAATGCTAACAACATGTGAGACCCCATTGTTTAAAAGAAATTTCACAGAATCCTGCTCCTACACAAAGAGTCACAAGCAATTGAAAAGTGCTGAGAAAGGGGGAAATAGATTTCCCCACTAATCTATTGTTGGTTATCCAACACTGAGTGGTCAAGCCTAGAAACATGCAAGCAATACTAAGTGAATTCAGCAGGTTATATTTATATGTTGTATGTGTATATTAATATACATATCCATATGTATTCATGTATTTATATTTATGCATGCATGTGAATACAGTTAAGAAAAAAAGGCATTGAATTTGGAAGGCCGGGAGGGGCAGCCAAGAGAGGGTAGGATGGAGGAGACCAAGGAAGCAAATAACATAATTGGATTTTAATTAAATTTTATAAAAGAAAAAATACATCTACAAAAACTCCAATAACACCTTCCATAATGTGTCTTTTAAAAAATTGTGTCTTAGCCGGGTAGTGGTAGTGCATACCTTTAATCCCAGCACTCGGGAGGCAGAGGCAGGAGGATTTCTGAGTTTGAGACCAGCCTGGTCTACAGAGTGAGTTCCAGGACAGCCAGGGCTACACAGAGAACCCCTGTCTCAAAAAACAAAAACAAAAACAAAAAAAAAAAATGTGTCGTAAGCAATTAGACCTAGTATAGAAATGCTCTGGCTAAGTGATGAGTGTTTTAGCCACCCATCACACCCATCATTTGATAACTGATAGATGAGAATTAATAAAAATTATCACATTTGTGTACTGTTTCCAGTTATAACATCTCTCTTTTATTTGATATAATAGAAGTTTAAAGAAAATAACTGTAATTATTTTGTCAAGAAATAAAAGTTGAGAAAATATAAGTGATTTACAGAGACAGAAGTCAGTCAGTATTTGGGCCATGGTTTAATTATTGATTTAAGGTTCATAGCTTTGTCTCTGGACCACAAATTCTGATTTAGGGATGTGTAAAAGGGAACTACCTTAAAGTCACAAATTACACTGTTACTACCATTTACGGCCACCCTTTTATGTAAAACTGTATTTCTCACACATGTGAATTCTTTTATTATGGTCCGTCTTTAAACCCTGTGTTGCAACAGCTTTGCAGCTCATATCTGGAGTGTCAGAAACATGGATGTGGTTTTCAAGAAAATGAGTGCATTGCACTTGGAAGAGCTGGCCCTGCAGCTTGTCTGGGCAGCACAGTAGAGCTCGCTCTACTGGCAGGGCCACCAGTGATCTGGTCCTGGGTGCAAAAGAGCTGTCCCTGTCCCTCGTCTGAGCAGTGCTGAAGAACTGGCTCTGGTTTCCCAAGTGAAAGAGAGGTTGCCCTGATGGCATGGTGGTGGAAGAGCTGTCAGACTGAACAAGTCAGCTACCACCAAGACTTTGAGTTGGCCCATGCAAACATCTACACCCATCTTTGAAATGTTGAAGATTGTAAAGGGGCTGATCCTCCAGAACCAAAGCTGTAAGATCATCACAGCACAGGGTAGCAACAGGATATCCCAGAGGAGTGCCAGTGACAATTCAGTATTGATAGTGTAGCAAAAGCCAGAGCCTTAAAGCAGACCAATGACTCATCGCAATGAACATTTGCAAACAAACAAACAAACAAACAAACTGCTGGGGCAAAAGGGTATACTGCATGGCATAATGTGACACATTGAATCTTCCATGGAGAGACTGGGTGTATTGTTTGTTTGTTTGTTTGTTTGTTTCATTTGAGAGGAGGTTGCAAGGGCAGAAGGTAGATATGGAGGGATAGGGAAATGAGTAGGATTGGCGTGCATGATGTGAAATTCACAAAATAATCAATGAAAATCTTTTTCTTTTAAAGAAAAAGTTTATTTGAGCTTACAGTTCCAGAGGGTTATAATTCATATGATGACTACATCATAGTAGATAGTAGCTGGGAGCAGGAAACTAAGAGATCACATCTTCAATCAGAAACAAAACAGAGAGCAACCTGCAAGAGAGAGAAGGCTTTGAAATCTCAAAGCTCACTACTAGTGATGTCCTTCCTCTAAGAAGGAGGCATCACCCTAGCAAGCAGCACCAGCAACCAGGGATGAAGTCATCAAGTACCCAAGAACATGGGAAACTGCTTTTTCTGGTTTTCTTGTTGTTGTTGTTGTTTTTGTTTTGTTTTGTTTTTTGATCATCTGTGACTCCAGACAGAATCCAAAGAGGAGCTGTAGTTTTCCTCACTGGCTTTTATAGAGAGTTCCTTTACCCTTCTGTGTTAGCCTCTTCTTTTTTTTTTTTTCCTGATATTTATTCTACATTTCAAATGTTTTCCCTTTTCCAGGTCTCCCCTTCAGAAACCCCCTTATCTTATCCCCCCTCCCCTGCCTCTAAGAGGGTGCTACCCCACCCACCCACCCACCCACTCCCTTCTTTCCTCTCTAGTATCCCCCTACGTTGTGGCATCTAACACCCTCAGGCCCAAGGGCTTCTCAACCCACTGATATCCAACAAGGCCCTCCTCCCACCATGGGTCCCTCCATGTATATTATTTGGTTGGTGTTCCAGTCCCCATGAGCTCTGAGGGTCTGGCCAGTTGATACTGTTGCTCCCTCCATGAGACTGCAAACCCCTTCAGCTTCTTCAGTCCCTTCTCCACCTCCTCCATTTGGGACATCATGCTCAGTCCAGTGGTTGGCTTCGAGCATCTGCCACTGTATTTGTCAGGCTCTGCCTGAACCTCTGGGGAGACAGCTTATCATGCTTCCATCAGCAAGCACTTCCCAACATCCACAAGAACATCCAGGTTTGGTGGCTATATATAGGATGTATCCTCAAGTGGGGCAGTCTCTGAATGACCTTTCCTTGAGTCTCTGCTCAATATTTGTCTCAATATTTCCTCCTGTGAGTATTTTGTTTACCGTTCTAAGAAACAATGAAGCATCCACATTTTGGTCTTCCTTCTTCATAGACTTCATATGGTCTGTGAATTGAAACTTGGGTATTCTGAACTTTTGAGCTAATATCCACTTCTGAGTGAGTACATACCATGGTTGTTCTTTTGTTACTGAGTTACCTTACTCACGATATTTTCAAGTTCCATCCATTTGCCTGTGAAATTAATAAAGTCATTCTTTTTAACAGCTGAGTAGTATTCCATTCTATAAATGTGCCACATGTTCTGTATCCATTCCTCAGTTGGGGGACATCTGGGTTGTTTCCAGGTCTGGCTACTATAAATATGGCTGCCATTAACATAGTGGAGCTTGTGTCCTTATTACATGTAGGAGCATCTTCTGGGTATATGCCGAGGAGTGGTATAGCTAGGTCTTCAGGTAGTGCTATATCCAACTTTCTGAGGATCTACCAAACTGATTTCCAGAGTAGTTGTATCAGATTGAAATTCCACCTGCAATGGAGGAGTGTTCCTCTTCCTCCACATCTTTGCCAGCATCTGCTGTCACCTGAGGCATCTGCTGTCACCTGAGTTTTTGAACTTAGACATTCTGAGTGGTGTGAGGTGAAATCTCAGGGTTGTATTGATTTGCATTTCCCTGATGACTAAGGAAGTTGAATATTTCTGTAGGGGCTTCTCAGCCATTCAAGTTTCCTCAGTTGAGAATTCTCTGTTTAGATCTGTTCCCCATTTTAAAAATAGGGTTATTTGGTTCTCTGGAGTCTAACTTCTTGGGTTCTTTGGTTGCCATTTTGTCCTATTAACAGTGTCCTTTGCCTTACATAAGTTTTGCAATTTTATGAGGTCCCATTTGTCCACTCTTGATTTTAGAGCATAAGCCATTGGTGTTCTGTTCAGGAACTTTCCCCCTGTGCCCATGTGTTCGAGAGTTTTCCCCACTTTCTCTTCTATTAGATTAAGTGTATCTGGTTTTATGTGGAGGTCCTTGATCCACTTGGACTTGAGCTTTATACAGAGAGATAGGAATGAATCAATTTTCATTCTTCTACATGTTGACCACCAACTGAACCAGCAAGATTTGTTGAAAATTTTCTTTTTCCCTCTGGATGGTTTTAGCTCCATTGTCAAAGTTCAAGTGACCATAGGTGTATAGATTCATTTCTGGATCTTCAATTCTATTCCATTGATCTACCTGCCTCTCACTGTACCAATACCATGCAGTTTTTAGCAATATTGCTCTATAGTGCTGTATGAGGTCAGGGAGGCTGATTCCCCCAGAAGTTCTTTTATTGTTGTGAATAGTTTTTGCTATCCTGGGATTTTTGTTATTCTAAATGAATTTGAGAACTGCTTTTTCTAGGCCTATGAAGAATTGAGTCGCAATTTTGATGAGGATTGCATTGAATCTTTAGATTGCTTTTGGCAAGATGGTCATTTTTACTATATTAATCCTGCCAATCCATGAGCGTGGGAGGTCTTTCCATCTTCTGAGATCTTTGATTTCTTTCTTCAGAGACTTGAAGTTCTTGTCATACAGATCTTTCACTTGTTTGATTAGAGTCACACCAAAATACTTTATATTGTTTGTGACTAATTTCTTTCTCAACCTGTTTATCTTTTGAGTATAGGAAGGCTATTGATTTGTTTGAGTTAAGTTTATATCCAGCCACTTTGCTGAAGTTGTTTATCAACTGTAGCAATTATCTGATGGAGTTTTTCGGGTCACTTAAGTATACTATCATACCATATGCAAATAGTGATATTTTGATTTCTTCCTTTCCAATTTTTATCTCTTTGACCTCCTTTTGTTGTCTAATTGCTCTAGCTAGAACTTCAGGTACTATATTGAATAGATAGGGAGAGAGAGAGGGGAGCCTTGTCTAGTCCCTGATTTTAGTGGAATTGCTTCAAGTTTCTCTTAATTTAGTTTGATGTTGGCTACTGGTTTCCTATATATTGCCCTTACTATGTTCAGGTATGGACCTTGAATTCCTGATCTTTCCAAGTGATGTTGAGGGGATGTTGAATTTTGTCAAATGCTTTTTCAGCATCTAATGAAATGATCAGGTGGTTTTTTTCTTTGAGTTTGTTTATGTAGTGGATTACATTGATGGATTTCCGGGTATTGATTCGTCGCTGCATCCCTGGGCTGAAGCCTACTTGATCATGGTGAATGATCGTTTTGATGTGTTCTTGGATTAGGTTTGCGAGAATTTTATGAGTATTTTTGCATCAATATTCATAAGGGAAATTGGTCTGAAGTTCTCTTTCTTTGTTGGGTTTTGTTATCAGTGTAACTATGAAAACTTTTTTAAAGAAATAAATTTAGCGATTTTCCCATAAAAAATACGAGCTTCTAGATAGTGAGAGATTCAGGTAAAGCATTCACTTAATAAGTAATATATATATATATATATATATATATATATATATATATGCTGGAAATCTAGGAACATATAAATAGTGCCCTATAAACAATGTAGAAGAATAAATTTTCTCTGCATACAGCCACTCACTCAAAGCACAAACAGTCCAAGAGAGTTGTTTTTCCAATTCAAAATGACAATAACACTTAAATTAACATTTTATAAACTGCTTATGACTATTTTGTCATTGTCAACATTTTGAAAATTTCCCTTTAAGATTATTATGTACCATTAGCTTGATTCATAGCTCCAACATGCCTTATAAAGTGTTCTCATGCTAAAATACAGAAATCAGGAAGAGGAAGAGATAAATTAAAAAATCCAAAAATACCATAAATGGTTTAGAGTTATTTGTTGCAAGATGTAATTGAAATTTATTATATAAAATTCTCAAATAGTTACTAAAATATATTTTTGCGTAAAGACATCAAGCTGTGTGCAAGGAGGTCTATGCACACTTGTCAGCAGGACCAACTGCTCTGGGGTGGAGTCCTGTATTTTCAGTAAGTGCCGCAGCTCACCTTTATTTGATTATCATAAAGACCCTTTGAAAAAGAACTGTGATAGCTTTTATGGAGAAAAATAAAAGTCTGACATTATACAATTTACATAAAATGATAGTCATGAAATAAAGTCGGAATTAAGTCCTATCTCAGAGCTTTACTGCTTGGATCAAAGACTTTGAACGTGTCCCCCATGAGAATCCTTAAAAGGCATTACCTTAAAAATCATCCTGTGACATTTTTCAAATGGGTAAATTATTTGTATCTCATATTGTCGGCCATTTATGACAAATATATGAAGTTTCTTTGACTATGGACTTTACTTACTTGTTGGAACATGATGGCAATATCAGCATCTACTATCAAGTAAACATTGAACAAAGTACAAGAAACCCTGATTCCTTTTCCCAGCTTTTGGCCACTGTCTGATGCTTTAGATAGCTAATGTGCTTACTGTGTCAGTTTTAAATATCTGGGTGTGGTATGAAGCCCAAGAAAAAGGAAGACCAAAATGTGGATGCTTCAGTGCTTCTTAGAAGGGTGAACAAAATACTCACAGAAGGAAATAAAGAAACAAAGTGTGGAGCAGAGATTGTAGGAAAGGCCATCCAGAGACTGCCCCACCTAGAGATCCATCCCATATACAGTCACCAAACCCAGACACTATTGTGGATGTAGGGAAGTGCTTGCTGCTGCAAACCTGATATGACTGTCTCCTGAAAGGCTCTGCCAGAGTCTGACAAATACAGAGGCAGATGCTCACAGCCAACTTTAGACTGAGCACGAGGTTCCGATGTAGGAGTTGGAGTTGGGAGTGAAGGAGCTGAGGGGGTATGCAGTGCACGGAGGGAGCAACAGTGTCAACCGGCCTGACCCCCCAGAGCTCACAGGAACTGGATCACCAACCAAAGAATACCCGTGGAGGAACCCATGGCTCTGGCCGCATATGTGGCAGAGGATGGCCTTGTTGGACATCAGTGGGAGAAGAGGCCCTTGGGCCTGAGGGTGTTTGATGCCTCAGTGTAGGAGAATGCCAGGGCAGGAAGAAGAGAGTGGATAGGTGAGTGGGGAAGCACCCTCATAGAGGCAGGGGGAGAGGAGATGGGATAGGGGATTTCCCAAGGGGAGAACTAGAAAGGAGAAAACATTTGAAATGTAAATAAAGAAAATATCCAATTAAAAAAGTAATAAAAAATAGAAATAAATAAATAAATACCTAGGTGTAAACATCTTCTATAGAAGCCTGAGTTATCTCAGAGAGTGGGTACTTGTCCAATATCCATTACTAAACTCACACATTTTGAAGTAATGGCATATACCCATTTAAGGGGTACACTAATTGTTGTTTGAAATTTTACTCATATGTTCTAAAACCCAAATCTTAATTGCAGGAGGTACAATTAAATTACACTCTGATTATTGATTTATTTTTCTCTAAATGTTAAAGAGTATGTGCCTAATTTTATTGTATCTTGTTATGGTGAATTCAGTTGATATAGCTGGTAGGCATGCTTTTTTTCAGAAAGAAAACAAAGAAGTTATCAATCTGGATGATAGGAAAGGTGTGGGGAACTGGGAGGAGAGAAGGAATGGGAGATTATAGCTGAGATGTATTGTATGAATGACAAATAAATAAATAAAATTAAATTTACAACTTTTTATTTAAAATAAAATAAATAATTTCATATAAAACAAAATGGTGAGCAATGAAAGCAGCCTGAAATTATTATTGAAATTGCTTTCTCTTCTATTAAATTAAGATTTAAAAAATTTCTGATTTAGCTAAATGAAGTTACCAAAAATATTCATAAATTGTAGTGATCTATGCCTCAAGATAGAATTTTAATTATAACTGGTAACATGAACTTGAACATATACAGGGACATAAGTTTTAATTATGTCATATATGAATAATTAGAGTATGAAAAACTAAGCCAAAGTTTACAATATAATTGCCCAAAAGTTTGCATATATATGGGTTGTTATTCTTCAACCAACAAAGGATGATTACATAAAGTAAACTATATACACCAATAGTCAATTAAATTACTTGAAGTGTTGACTTAGTTCCTAATATCTTAGAAAAATAAACTCTAGATACCCATAATAATAATGAATGATAGTAGGGCATAATCAAAAGCATTCTAAACTAAAGGGGCTTCCTCTGTAACTAATGCTTTACTAATATGGAGGCAAAGATAAGGAAGTGTAAGATTCTAAGCTTTTCTTATTTTTGATACTATATTTACATTTCAAATTTTCCCCCTTTTCAGATCTCCCCTATGGGACCCCCCCTATCCCCACCCCCTCCCCTGCCTCTATGGGGGTATTCCCCCACCCACCCACTCCCTTCTTCCCTCCCTAGCATTCCCCTACACTGGGGCATCTAACACCATCAGGCCCTAGGGCCTCTCCTCCCCCTGATGGTTAACAGGACCCTCCTCTGCCACATATGTGGCCAGCACCATGGGTCCCTCCATGTGTATTCTTTGGTTGGTGATCCAGTCTCCGGGAGCATCTGGAGGTCAGGCCAGTGGACACTATTGACCACTGATTTACCAAGCAAAGTTTGCTTTGAGGAGAGGTCAATTCTTAGTGAACACCTGACTCAGGTTTATATACACCTAAAGCTTGTTAACAAATCCCTTGACACAGTAGAAAGCCAGTAGTTCAATGAAATTAAATGTGTAAATATCAGCTAATTTGCACTCATTTCTGTTTGGTCCACCATGACCAAGGCAGCTCATATAAAGGTAAACACTTAATTGGGGCTGGCTTACTGTTTCCGAGGTTCAGTCCATTATCATCATGTCAAGAAGCATGGTGACATACAGGCAGACATGGTGCTAGAGGAGCTGAGATTTCTTTATCATAAGCTGAAGGCAGTCAGTAGTGTGGCTTCAGCAGGCAGACAGCAAGAGGGTTTCTCTTCCTCGCTGGTAGAGTTTGATCATGAAAGTCTCAAAGTCTACCTGTGGACACACTCTCTCCAACAAGTCCATACCTCCTCTAATAAGGCCACACCTCCTAATAGTGCCATTCCCTAAGGCCAAGCATTCGAACCACCAGTTATTTACTGGAAAAACAAAGCAAAACAAAACAAAACAAAACCTTTCCAGTTGTCCTGTGGATTGGCTATTAGCACAGGATTAAATAAAGTCAACTGTAGGTCAAGAGGCAGGGCAAGCATCCAGCTGACAGGAAGTGAACACATGAAAAAAAAACAGAGAGTAATTACAAGTCATGAGAAATTTAGAGGAAGTAAAAGGGAGGGACATTCAATTCAAAAGCTTTCTGAGACAGCATGGAGAAGGAGAATATTTGGGGACATGTCAGGGAAGATGTTCAGTTGAGTGTTTTCTCTGCCCTTCTGAACTCGTAGGCTTTCACTCCAGCATCTGACTCCCAAATTTTCTTTGGTAAAATTGAACAATTGAGATTTTCTTTGAAAACAAAAGTCCCAGAACCATTGGAATCTCAGCGTTAATTCAAATTCACCATTCACATCTTTGTCCTGAATGTAGGTTTATCCAACAACACAACTTTTGCCTCACCTGCTTTCTTCTACTTAGGAACACCTTCGCTTTCTTGAGATGACAGGAACTGACATCATGATAGCCTTAGCCTGGTGTTCTAATTGTCGCCTAGCAGGTAGTAACCAAAAGATCAGAGAACCTATGCATTGTGTCCAAGCACCTTTCATAGCTGTTATTGATTAGAAACATTTCTAGACAGAATAGGTGTACAGTAGTCTATTTAATACCCTGAGTGGCTCAGCACTCCAAAGTTTAACTAATTGAAGAGCTGGTGTTAGGGTGGTAGGGAACCAAGGAACTTTTAATTGGATTTTTATCCAATTTAAAGTGAGAAGCCAACTATTTCTTAATAAAGGGGAGACGACCAGTTGTAAAGCAGTCTTCTAAACTCAATAACACAAATAAATAGATATACATAGATATGGATGATGACGATCATAATGGTAATGTTAGACAGACAGATAGACAGACAGACACACACACACACATATACATAGTAAAGAAAAACTTGAAATTCTTTAAATTTGAATTTCTTGAAAATGGAGTTTAATCTGTTGTACATTAGAAGAGGATTTTTTTGTAATTTCTATTCTTTAGAAACAAAAACGATAAGTAAAATAAATAATAACAAATAAATAAGATTAGTCCGTTTGAAAATGGATATGCATGCAATCATTTTAATTGCAACATTTTCATTATAATACTGTTTTGATAACAAAAACACTCAAAAGTAAAAATAGTAAAAAGATCTTGAAAATTTATCTAGACTATGCATATTATTATTGAAGTCTGTTCTGAGAGGCAAGAAAAAAATCTAATCTGGAAAAAGAGCTATGAAAATTAATATAATTTCAACAATCCTGCAACTGCAACACCCAGAAACTGTTACTCCCAATGGAAACATGGTGAGATACAATTAGCATGCACAGCCTTCTGTTTCAGAACAAGCAAAAGTTCAAATTCCATCTTTAGACCACAATGTGTGTCATTTCTTCTGAGAATCCAGTAACTTGAAAGCCTCTGTCTTTCTAATAGCACTTCATAAGATTGTATTAAGAAATTAATTGTGAGTAAATATGAAAGATTCTCAATATTAAATTTCTCTCTCTCTCTCTCTTTTTTTTTTTTTTTTTTTTCGGATTTTCGAGACAGGGTTTCTCTGTGTAGCCTTGGCTGTCCTGGAACTCACTCTGTAGACCAGGCTGGCCTCGAACTCAGAAATCCGCCTGCCTCTGCCTCCCAAGTGCTGGGATTAAAGGCATGTGCCACCACTGCCCGGCTAAATTTCTCTTTTTGAATACTATTTTTATGTTGTTATGTGCTAACTAACAACAGAATGAGTATAATGTTGGAGCTGCTAAGCACTGACAATGGAGCTTTGGCTTATGCAAACATGTGTTCTACCACTGAACTACATTCTCAGCCTCTAGCCCTAAAAGGGTATGAGATTAAATGAATCTGTAAACCACCTAAAATATGCCTGAAAAGATGGTTTTTTAAAACAATTTGAAACATTCTCTGAACTACTAAAGTGAGGAAACTCTTATATTGACAGGAAATTGGAGGCTTATTCAAAATTGTAATAAATATGAGATTAAGAGAAAGACTCGGTTAAAGGAAAATCATGTTCTTAGGAATCCTCAATCCTGAGGAAAATTTTCAAGTTTTAGTGAAGCAGAGTTAATGAGCAAAGGTAAGGCAACCAATCTTCTAACTACACAGTATTTATTACATTTTTTTTTTAATCTGTGAGAATACAGTCTTAGACAGGCCTCAGTTTTCCAAAAAATATTAAAGGTCAGAAAGGCTAGGATCTAGTTTTCCTAAGTCAAATATAATCTCCAATGTGATTTAATTCTTGCTTTTCTATCTTTCTACTTTCACCAATAATGCAATTTTCTCCATTTTGCTGATGACAATAGCTTTAATATATAAACTGAGGCGCAGTAATGAGAAATGTGCAGGACACCTATGTACTGGCCTCCTCACCTCTGCCAGAAGTCGGCTAGTTACTGATCAAGTTGGCAGCAGGTTCTTCTTACCTATGAAGAATTCATGCAATCTCCAGATGCAAACTCCACATAATGGCACTTTTAATGATGGCCATTGTCAAGCTATTTTATTATTAAGAACATAATTGTTTTGTTCAAGCAAAGCATCACCAACTGCTAGGGATTGGAGACCTCATGATTTAGTTTATTTCAGAGAAATTCTGGCCCAAGTGGTAAAACATCCCTGGTTTAAATGAATATCATCAAAAATGATGATTTTGCACTTTTCAAGAAAACAACCTAACAGCTTTTGTGTGTTTCCAGAGACCTTAAGGGAAGCTAATAGATTTATGGTCTCATTACTGCCTGAAGCAATAACTCTTCCAATAGGTAATTTTTATACATTGGGGTCACAAAACATGTGGGAATAAATGTTCTTGAATAAAGATGCTGGATGTCAGGATTTTCAAATGCAGTAGTTACTAAAACAATAGATTTTCTCAAAAAATAATTAAGTTCTTTCCTCCTTTCTTTTCCACATCAGACACACATCTCTGAAGTTGTGAAATATGTCAGTTATAAAAACAATTGATAAATTGATCCAAGGTTCTTATATAATATCCAGTTACTAATTAGATGATGTTTTGATATTAATAACATATAAGATTTAAGGACAATGTATATAGTAGTACTAATCCATCATTTAATTCAGTGTTACATCTCAGGTCTTTAACTCCCATTCTCAATATTATGCAGGACTCAATATGGCATTGGTGAAATGGTAGGAAATATAACCTCTAATCTGTGTATGTATTTAAGGTGATTACGTGGCCATAACAGTTCAGAATAAACTGATGTTTTCTGGACGACATGGTACAACAAGCAACAAAGCAACAATAGTTTATTAATAGATCTCAGCCTGAGTTCCCACCTTTACAAACTCAAACTAAAATGCTGATATTATCCATGAGGAAGTCAATTGCTAAAATTAATTCCTAAGTACACACACACACACATGTGAAATTGCATCACTGTAATCTAATTACTTCAATAGAAGCCAAACCAATTACACATAATTACTCACAACCTTGAGGTTAAAAATTTGCAGCTATGTAAATGCATTGTATATTTACAAGTATTCATCTAAATCAGGTAATTCCCTATTATGTATGGAGCAGTTACTTTTATGCATAAATTCAATGTGTATGTCCTCAAATATCTGAATATTTTTTAAAAATGCACATATTGAAAAATTAAAATTACCCAAATGTATTGAAATCTATTTGACTTTACTTTTCTCACATCAAGCATTGAGAAAGCCACAATGTGTGGTATTCTAGAGAAATTCAAACAAAAATCAGAAAGCTTTATTTGCTCTACTTCTCAAGATCCAAAAGTAATGCTTTTATAAAAACATGTAAATATTCTCATTTTCAAATGAAATAAACCTTAATGCTTATGGGAAGAATATTGATTATATTAGCCATTTAAGCTCAGAGGAAACCTAAAAGTCAATGATTTTTATGAAAATAAGTAAAAATATTTTAATCCCAATATTAGGTAATTTATTGAAAAATTAATATTATTGCATGTTAGGCATCAGCCAATGTTTTTAAAGTCCTAAATGTCTCCTTTAATGTTATTTTTGAGATTACAAAGTAATTATTGCATTTCTCCCTTCCCTCTTCTTCCCTCTAGAACATCTATGTATTTTTTAACTTGAGAAAATTTGTTCAAGTAAATTCTCTAATTACATTAAAGTTTTGATATTTAAAATTACTACATAAAACTCTTCTTGGAAAAGGGGAAATAATATTATATATTCTTTGTTTATAATTGTTTTGTATGCAATTCCAGAATTAATTGCTATGACACTGTAGATATTTTACAACTTTATTCAATTCCATTCAAGAGTACAAACACATCCAATTAAAGTACTTTTTCCAACTTTCAAAACAGAAAAGAATTAAGACAATGTCTTATATGTTCTTATAACCAAAATTTAATTCTAAAATAATATAAAACACTTAAAATTATTCAGTAAATAGTTCACATTTTTATTTTCTCTTGTAGAAATCAACTTTGTGCTTTGAATCTTTGCAAACTCCATTCTCACTAAGGACCATCCACCAACACCTAGTAAAGTCAACATTTACTATTCTTCACAAAATTTTAATTTGAATATTTTAATTCAATATCCTTGCCTAATTTTGTTCAAAATACAAACAAAATTAAACCCTCTGTTTTAAAACTGTTATTTAAGTCACTCATAAATGAAGCGAAATACCACTATGGTAACTTGTGTTTTTACCAAGTCAGTTTTGCTATCTAAAACTTTGAAGTTAATGCTTATATCTATACTAAATATATTTCTAAGGTTTAAGTTACTAGTTTTTACTTCTGGAAGTATGACGACTTAACTGGCTATATTTATTAGTTATTTTGGTCTGGCACCAATATTTTATTTAGCAATTTATGGGACCTAGTTGTCAGTCTCTCTAATTTAGTAGTTGAGTGATTCACAAATGAATTTTAGACAGTGCCAGTGCCGTGAAAAAAAAAAAGTCATCGTGTGCTCCTGAGGGTTGGGGATGCTGTCAGTTATCAATTCTTCACTGCTGTCCATCTTGGAATGATTTCCAAGATGTCAGAATCTCATAGTGAATCTTGCCTAAGGCGATGGAAGCATTAGAGATCAACTGCCAAATGAAAATGTTTTTGTTTGAATAGAAAGTATTGATGGTGAGAGACATGAGCTGAGTGATTTCTACCTGAAAGTCAAAGATCTCCTCTTCCTTTCCGTGGTGTACTTTCTCAGTCATCTTAACAGGAACTGCAAGCAGTGTAGAGAGCATGGTGGACCTGGACTATGTCTGACTTGCACAAGAGCCTAGGCTACACAGTGGTGAAGATACCAAACTGCCAACTGAGGAACCTGCATGGAACTGACCAATGTCCTCTGCACATATGTTACAATTGTGTAGCTTGGTCTTCTTGGGGGACTCCTAACAGAGGGAGTAGGGGCAATCTCTTACTCTGTTTGCCTGCCTTTGAGACCATTTCTCCTCTGACCTTAATAGGAGAGGAGGTGCCTATTCTTACTGCAACATTATATGACGTGGCTGGTTGATATTCATGGGAGGTCTGACCTTTTCTGAAGAGAAAGGATGAAGAGTGGAGGGGTTGGGATAGGGGGCTAGGACTATTAGGAAAGGAGGGGGAATCTTTAGTCAGGACATGAGAAAAAAACTTCCATACATTTTATTTTTTTTTAATATATAATATACAGGGTTTCATTTTTGATCAAACAATTAATCAAAACTGATCTTAATTTTGTAATTGAATGAACATTTGATCCCTATTAAAACAATTCAGTTGTTTTTGCTTGAATTTTTCCTTGCTATTGAAATAAAACTAATTTAAGAATAATGAAATATAGCTATGTGCTTTAGCAATAGAGCTTCTTCAGTACCACATGTCACTACACTTTATGTGTCCCTGTGGAATATTGACAACAAAGTAATCAAAATTACCTAAGAAAAAGGTGATTATATGTGGTGATCAAGAGCCATCTCTCCTGAGATGTACATCACCTTTTGCCACAGCATAAGTGAAACTGATGCCTTTAAGCTTATTCTCCCAAGATAAAAATAAACTAATTAAGTAAATGCTGTTGCTACTTCAGCAGCCAAATGCCCTCTGGGCCTCACGTGGTAATTGATGTTACTTTAATACCCATGGCAGATTTTAATAGATCCAAAAATATTTTGTGCACACACCTCTTTATGAACTTTCTTGAGAAAGTAAGACATTCATATATTCTCACACAAGTCATTTTGGCCTTTTACTAACTAAGGATTGCTGAAATGTTTCATTTTAAAGAATAGGTAGCAGTATCTGATAATAAAATAGTTATCATAATATGTCATCATTATGTGATTTTTAAAATGTAAGGATATTTACACAGGTCTCTGCTCCCCACAGGGAAGGACAACTCAGCTTCAGCTTCTTCTACATATCATGTATAATATTCACTGAAATTTTCCCACATTCCCTAGGGATATGACAACAGACAACTTGGCAGCTCTATGGCTCTGCCAGCCATGTGACCCTGAGCTGTAGCACTATAAATGTTAGTAACTGATGAGACCTTAAGCAGCTTGTTTTTATGATGTCTCACTTCAAGTAGTCTGCATGTTTTTGACAGGCATGACATACCCTATAATAAAAAAAGTCAAAAAATATAAAGCTTTTATGGTTATCATTTCAATTTATTGCTACATTAAAATAAGAACCCTGTTAGCTGCCTATGTACCTCATATATTGTCGTACGAACATACGGGAGAATTCTCTCATAGAGTTCAAAACCCCAAAACACATGTTAGCTTCCTGTAATGCATTCACTAATATGAAATTTTTCTAAAATGAATAGAACATTGAAGACATTGTTGATGTAAACATGGCAATAGTATAAGCTATGAATGGAGCTCCCTAAGATTCTAAAGCTTATCACCTGTCCTAAATAGGATCCCTCTGTTTTTATAGTACTTTTGTTGTGTTAAAGGCACTTCATGACTCTGATGAATGTCTATATTTTGGCAAAATTCAGGAAGTGAAGACTAGAGACATTCATATTAATATAAAAGTGTCATATTTGTCAAGTGCACTTTGGGTACTTGGGCCTAGCAAGGATAAAATGCAAGGGTATACTTAGCTGGAGAAACATGCAAATCCTTCATTATTCTAATATGTGATAGGAATCTTCAGTAGGGAAATAAATGGAATTTGCAACATTTGCCAAACTTAACTAATTATAGGAAATTCTATATGCATAATGTAATATGAAATACACCCTGAGAAATCCTCAGATAAATAAGAGAAAAATGAGGGCCTAGGTCAAATGTTTCTAATATTTAAATCATATTAAGAAGTGCATGCCTGGATTTTCTCCCAGTTTCTTAGAACTGAATTTTTCTTAAAGATAAATTTAGATATCTTTAAGTTAATATAGAAATTTCTAACATTTTGTTTATAGAAATATGTAGATGTACATATATGCATACATTCATATGCATGTATGTGGGTATTATTTGTATGTTGTATGTGTGAAGTTATAAGTAACTTAGGAGAAAGACTTTAGCATATTTTGAATGTATGCTTCCTTCAAAAATCCACATGATTAATCTGACTCCCATCATGATGATATTTGAAGATGGAATCATTAACAAATGATAATTAGGTAATTAGAATATAGACTCATAGATTAGATTAGCATACATATAAGAAGTAACATCAAAGCAAGCTGGTCTCTATTTTTTATATATATAATGTTTATACTGTTTATTATTGCTGTCTATGTGTGGGAGAGAATGATGTGCGAAGTCCGGCACAATGTGTAGCTAGAACACAACTTTCAGGAGTTGGTTTCCCCTTCACCTTTCTGTGGATTCTGAAAATTGAACTTAGGTTACAGGGATTTACAGCAAGTATATTTACACACTGAGCTATCTTACCTACCACCCTAGTTACCATTAATTTCCAACTTAATCTATCTTAAATCCATCTAAGAAGATAACTGCAATTAAGCAATTTCGTAGCTCCAATTAGCCTATGGATATGGATTTGGAAGATTGTCTTTATTAGAAGTTAGTACAGAAGAGTCCAGCCCCAGGCAGGTGACTCTCATCTTGATAGGAAAGATGACTAAGAATAGAGCCACTGAATAAGCTAGCAAGCAGCATTCTTCATATTTCTGTGTTCAAGTTCCTCCCTTGATTGCTTAACCTAATGGATTGTGATCTGTAAATAAAAAACCTAATAAACCCTTCCTTCCTCAGATTGCTTTTAGCCAGTGTTTTATCACAGAAACTGAATGAAACTAGGACACCTGACCTAGTGTAATCTCCATCATGTGACCATACAAGCAATTAGCAACCTGCGAAAAAGAAGAGGAATTTATCATGTATAAAAGAGGTGAAATCTTCCCAGTCTTCTTCCTGAAGCAGAAAGCTATCTATGAAACAAGATTTGGGAGTGGGACTGATGATATGTTGATCTTCAATGTCTCCAGATGTTGAGGGATAAATGTTTCCTCTATGTAAGCCACACAGCATATTCCTCTTTAGTTAGAACAATGTCTTAGTTTACAAGTGAGAATTTGTAGCATCCTCCCTTCTTACGTTTATGTTCCACTGTATATTTTTATGCTTCATTCCAATGTTACAAAGTATTTTTTTAACTTATGGGAGTTTTTTAAAACAATTGATATTATTGAAATATTTGAATCATTAAATTAACGTATTGGCACAAGACTTTTAGAGATATGCCACATTATTTCCTTGTGATAAACTCTGAGTAAAGAAAATATGAAAAAACACTCTCATGACTATTACCAGAGTAGCAAAGGGTAGATAGAAAAGGAAGCTCTTTTAAAGATCAGTTTATAATATTTAAAGCATCAACGTTCTTCATGAATGAAATATGACTCTTCATGAAAAATGATAAACAATAAAATATTGTTACCATACTAATATAATCATTGTGACATAAAGCATAGTGAGTTAATAACATGCTAAAACAAAAACCCAATCTAAGTATTTTGTTACCTCTTTAATCCTCATGAAACTCTGAAGCAGTCATTCTCACGATCTTAATTTTACAAATTAAGATTTGAAGCATAGAGACAGTAAGCAATTTGCTAAAATTCTCTCAGCCAGCATGGAATAGAATCTACATACAAACCCAGGCTGGCTGATATCAGTGTACCCCTACTTAATTATACCCATATAGTAATTAATAAAATGAGTGAATATGGATATCCATATTAAATGCTCTGCATGTAATGCTAGACTTCTGAAATTAACTATCAAGCTCACCTTTCAGAGGATAATAGAAACTTTCCTTGCTCTGATGGCTGCTTCATACAAAGTTAAATCCATAGCTTTGGAGGCAGTGTATCATTCTAGTTTATGAAATATTGTTGTCACATTTAAAGGTGGCATTATTTTCATAATTATGAGATTTAAATAGAGATTTCTTTGCTAAAACCCATATTGTTGGTTAATTGAAAAGTGAACACTGGACCACATACATATAAACATGCAATACCATTTCAAACTCTCACAAGCCAACCAACGTGGAAAGAGGTTTTCATGATGAAGCAGAGGCTTTTGAGGTTGTTTGGATGACATTTATTCATCCAAAGCTACAATTCTGAGTATCTATTATCTAATATGCTAAAAGCTTGCCTCAATGATAAGCAGGTTTTCTAGACCCAGATAATCCATTTTCCTAATCAATGATTGGCTTAGAATATATTTATTCATATATTGAATGTATATATGGATATATAATTGTGTATTCATGTATCAGTCTGTATTCAAGATACATTTGGTATCCTATAAAACACCAAGCATATTTTTTTCAGAAGATGTAACTATTTTCACTCATGCCTAAAGAATCAATAAACTTATGATACCATTTGACACATTTATATCTTATTACTTATAGAATTATTATTAGTTATATATTATATATACATTATATATTATTAGTTATAGAATAAATTGTTTAATAATAACATTATTCCTGTGGCTGTACAATGGCTCAGGGATTAAGTGCAATCATGTATGACAGCATACATGTCAGACATCTCATAATTTGTATCTCTAGATCCAAAGGATCCAACTTGTCTTCTGTCCACTAAGAATAAAACACACACACACACACACACACACACACACGCAAATACACTCATGCACATGCACACACACACAAAACCAATTCCCAGCACCCACGTAATGACTCATAACTGTTTGTAACTCCTATTCTTGGGGATCTGACTCTCCTTTCTTGGCTCAATGATCACTACAAGCACAAAGTATTTTGCATGGATTTCTCTATTTTCTCTATGCTCTATCTGTTTGTTTTTACTATGGTGCTTGGGATCCATAGTCCAAACTACTTTAAAACATAATGACAATGGTTAATAGAATATTTTCCAATGAACAAACACCAGGTTATCTGCTTGCATTGAATTCTTGTGGGAAAAATATGAGGCAGATGCTAATACTATCTTCGTTTTACAGATGAGGGAGTTGAAGCCTACAAAGACTCTGCAAACTGTCCAAAGTAAGTGACATTATGGGAAGGAGTTCATATTTAAAAGGTGGAAGGGCTGACCCCCCAAGTCTGTATGTTACTAATTAGCTACTACAGCCCCTTCAGTCACATCTGCAAGCTTATCTTTCTTTACACTCCTCCGTGTGTGCAAATATGAGAGTGGACAGTAAGAAAATGTCTAAGACCTCTCCATTGGAGGAAATGAGAACCCAGAGAGAAATGGAAATTAGGTCAGAAATTTAATGTAAAACAGAGGTCAGACTTGACAGACCTTATCTATTGAATAGCAGCTGTTTAAATAGCTTAAAGTCCTTTTCTCTCATAGAATAATCTCTGAAAATTCATTTCAGTTATATCAATGTGATTATGAACTATGTAATGACTTATGGAAATTTAAAGTTAGGAGCAAACAGATTGATTTGTGCTCTGCTGACCAGAGCCTATTCTGTGAGGAAGGGTATAAATTTTATTTTTATGTAAATCACCTGCAATGCAGCTCTTTCTTCTAAATTATATGAAACTGGCATTTGCTCATGTGCATTATTTTCTGGGCAGTGGGAACCTTGACTGGCACCCAAAAGCCCAGCGCAAATCCAAAAGTGGATGGCAGATGAGGGACAGTGTTAGAGATAAGGTTGAATTCCATTTTCAATCTCAGCAATTGACAAATTCATTGAGGCTTCATGACCATTTATTGATTTAATTCAAAAAATCTTTAATACTGAAATCAGAAACGTTTGGGTTAAAATTCTGCACATTTGATTGTGTTCTCATTAATGTATTCATGGTCTGTAGCCTACACAAAAATGTAAATAAAGTCATAAGGTCTGAGATACTGGGCTGAGACAAAGGTGGTATTGGGAGAAGGAAGATGAGGACTTATAGAAAGACATCAATTTTACTCAGGAAGACATTCTTCCAAGAAAATATACTGCTTGAGAATTATGTCTTACTGATAGGAAATGAAGACAATTATATATACACTGAGGCTGCTCTTGACATCAGAAACAACAGCATGTAAGCATAAAAACAAGAATCAGCTTCTGCTTTCAAACCTATTCTGCTGGTGTGTTTAAAAAATATTTTGTTAATATCATAGTGAGACTTATTTTGTGCCCATAACTAATGCTCACCAGATTGGGGATTGGAGCCTGGAACTCACAAAATGAGAAAGAAGCATTCTGGACACTGTATTCCAACTCGAAATGTGCTTTCATCCTTGGCAGCATAACACAGTTGAGCCACTCATTCAATCTGCCACAACCAAAGGCAGAACTTCGGTTGAATAAAGGCACAAGAATAGATGATGTACTATCGACTTACACTTTCCTTACACTTTTCTCTGCCACCCAAGTCGACCCACAACTGTTTACCTGTGAACCATTGTTGGCTGTTGTTCATCAAGCACTCTGTTTTGTACAATACATGAATTTCCTAAGTAAAACATGTTTGTCTTAGTCTATTCAAAATATGAAGAGTTATGGGAAGCATAACTGATCTGATTATTAAAGATATATTATCTGAATGTAGTTCCAGATTGCTTTTTGACTTTAGATATTTTATTCCTGTCCTTCTCTAGGAAATAAGAAGACTTCTAATTGAATATGAGTGTGATGTATAGGTTACTGACCATTTAAAAAGTGAATACATTTTACACAGATGAAAAGAGAATGCTGACAGCACCTGGTAAGTACCTCAGCTCCCAGATAGCTGCTGTCTTATGTATATACTGTTCACGTACAGAAGTTGAATCTTTGCTTGCTTTTGTTTCTGGTGTCTTTTATTCCATATTGTGTTTAGGAGATAAAAAAAAAGCCTATGTGTTTAGTTTATTCCTTATTCCATATTAGTTCATTTTATAAATATATCAGCACTTTATTGACTATTACTATCAGTAGATGTGCCAATTTTTAATTTTTTTATGTTAATTAGTTCTATCATTGACATTTGATATGTATATGGTGTCTACAGTTTCAATGTTGAGCTAATGTTTGTGTGTTTTATTAGATCCTGACAATTTTGTCAATAGTTTTTACAAGTTTGCAATTTCATAAGAATTAATTAGAGTTTGTTTACCTTTATCTTTATCAGCACTCAGCATTTTCCCTCCTTTTAAAGATAGTGGGTGGGTGTAGAGGAACACATATTTATGATTTTATAATAAGTGTCTCTGAAATTATGAGCTCTTTGATAACCTCAAAGAAATTATTTACTGTTAATATCCTTCACATATGATTGTCCTTTTCTTGTCACTAGCTATTCTTCCTTTAATCGGGTTGACTTTACAAGGTAGAAAAAGTCACCACTCAGTGCCTGCTACTTGAAACTTAGAAACTGTAAATATGTAAATACTATTCCCAAAAGCTTGGCTTTGTTGATATGGTTAATGACAAGATGCTTAGTCACATGAAGTTTCATTTATTTATTTTTTTTACATTTTACTTTTAAAATGTTCATTGAATAGTTAAATTTGGTTGACATTCTACTTTAATTTTTTATAAAATAAAATGTTTCTTCAGTAAAGTTTAAACTCACCATTTGTAGTCAAATTTGTGTTGAAGGTTAACCAGGGCTAAAATTCAAGAAAATACATGAACAAAAATTGCTTCAGTAATTTTGTTTCTAGATGTCATTTAAGTTTACTTTGAATTTTAATTTTTTTTACATTGAATTACAGCTCATTGGCTAACACATTTGCTTTTCTTGTATAGAATATAACTTTCATTCCCTTCTCCCACAACCTGAGCCTCACAACTACCTGTAACTTCAATTCCAGAAGATCTCAAACTCTCTCTTGCCTGTATAACACATGTATAATCATGGGGCACTTACATGTGTGCAGGAATACATACAAATAATAATAAATAAAGATCCTTAAAACAAAGAACTCCAAAAGTTTTACAGACATTGAAAGTATGAGGCAACTTGTATTTTGAACACTCACAATTTAACATATGAAATTACAAATTTAGGAAAACCACAGTTTCACAGTATTATCTACTTAGAAGTAATGCCACCCAATTATTTTAATTTTTGCACTTTTCCAGATTTCTTATGTTTTAGTTGACTTCCTTATGTTCATGACTAGAATTTTTAAAAAACTTTATTTTATTTATTTACATTTTAAATGTTAATCCCTTTCCAGTTTCCCCTCTACAAAACCCCTATCTGCTACCCCCTACCTTTTTCCTCTATAAGGATGCTCCCCACCCGCTTACCCACTCTAGCCTCAGCACCCTAGCATTCCCCTACCATGGGTCATCAAGCCTTCACAGGACCAAGGGGCTCCCCTCCCAATGATGCCAGATACAGATATGGATGCCTCTGCTACATATTCAGCTGGAGCCATGGGTACCCCCATGTGTACTCTTTGGTTGGTGGTTTAGTCCCTGGGAGCTTTGGGTGATCTGGTTGGTTGATATTTTTGTTCTTCGTATTGTGGTTGTCAATCATTTCAGCTCCTTCAGTTTTTGCCATAACTTCTCCAATGGGATCCCCACTCTTAGTCCAACAGTTGGCTGCCTGCATCTGCATCTATATCGGTCAGGCTCTGGCTGAGTCTTTCAGGGGACAGCTATACCAGGTTCCTGTCAGTAAGTGCTTCTTGGCATCAGCAATAGTGTCTGGATTTGGTGTCTGCAGATAGGATGGATCCCTAGATGTAGCAGTTTCTAAATGATTTTTCCTTCAGCCTCTGCTCCACTCTTTTGATTTCTCTTATCATTTCCTTTTGATAAGAGAAATTCTGGATTAATATTTTAGAGATGGGTGGAAGACCTGATCTCTCAACTGGGGACAATGCTTATCCACTGGATATGGTCTCTACAGGTTCTATCTCTCCTTACTTGAGTAATGTTCTCCCTGTTGGGTCCCGTAAACCTTTTGGGTCCCTGGCATCTGGGACTTTCTAGTGGATCTCCCCAGTTCCCCCACCCCCACTGCTATACACCTTCCAAATTCCTGGCCCTCTGTACTTTCCCCCCATCTCCTCCTGTATGTGAACCGCCCCCTTTTTTACCTCCTACTTCTTTCTCCCTCAGGGATCCCTTTATTCCTCTACTTCCCAAGAATATTTTCTTCTTCCTTCTAATTAGGACTCTAGCATCCACAATTTGGTGTGGTCCTCATTCTTCTTGGGTTTCATATGGTCTGTGAGTTGTATCATGATTATTCTAAGCCTTTTTAGCTAAAATCCACTTATTAGTGAGTACATACCATATGTGATCTTTTGTGACTGGGTTACCTTGCTCAGGATGATATTTTCAAGTTCCTTTCATTTGCTTGTGAATTTCATGAATTCATTGTTTGTAATAGCTGAATAGTATTCCATTGTGTAAATGTACCATATCTTCTGTATTCAATCCTCTCTTGAGGGACATATTGGTTGTTTCCAGCTTCTGGCTATTATAAATAAGGCTGCTATGAACATAGTGGAGGATGTATCCTTGTTATATTTTTGGGTATATGCCCAGAAGTGGTATAGCTGGGTCCTCAGGTAGGATTATCTCCAATTCTCTGAGGAACACCAGACTGATTTCCAGTGAAAGATCTTTATGATAAGAACTTCAAGTCTCTGAAGAAAGAAATTGAAGAAGACCTCAGAAGATGGAAAGATCTTCCATGCTCATGGATTGGCAGAATAAACATATTAAAAGTGGCCATCTTACCAAAAGCAGTCTACAGATTCAGTGCAATCCCCACCAAAATTCCAACTTAATTCTTTACAGAGATAGAAAAAGCAATTCTCAAATTTATTTGGTTTGGGCCACTTATGTGGCAGAGGAGGGCCTTCTTGGCCATCAGGGGGAGAAGAGGCCCTTGGGCCTGAGAGTGTTAGATGCCCCAGGATAGGGGAATGCCAAGGAGGAAAGAGAGGAGTGGGTGAGTGAGTGGGTGGGTGGAGGAATACGCTCATAGAGACAGGGGGAAGGGAAGGGATAGGGGGTTTCCAAAGGGAAGACCTTTGAAATGTAAATAAAGTATCAAAAAAAATTTTTAAAAATTAAAAATTTATTTGAAATAACAAAAACAAACAAACAAAAAACAGGATAACAAAAACCATTCTTAACAATAAAAGCACTTCTGAGGGAATCACAATCCCTGACCTCAAGCTCTACTATGGAGTGACAGTAAAAAACAAAACAAACAAATAAACAATACATGGCATTGGTACAGAGACAGACAGGTAGATCTATGGAACAGAATTGAAGAGCCAGCAATGAAACCACATACCTATGGTCATTTGATCTTTGACAAAGAAGCCAAAACTATCAAATAGAAAAAAGACAGAATTTTCAACAGATGGTGTTGGTTCAACTGACAGTCAGCATGTAGAAGAAGGAAAATTGATCCATTCTTATCTCCTTGTATGAAGCTCAAGTCTAAGTAGATCAGGGACCTCCATATAAAACCAGATACACTAAATGTAATAGAAGAGAACACATTGGCAAAGGGGAAAATTTTCTAAACAGAACACCAATGGCTCATGCTCTAAGATCAACAATTAACAAATGAGCCCTCAAAAAATTGAAAAGCTTCTGTAAGGCAAAGGACACTGTCAATAAGACAAAATTACAGCCCATGTATTGGAAAAAGATCTTTATCAACCCTACATCCGATAGAGGGCTAATATCCAAAATATACAAAGAACTCAAGAAGGTAGACTAACAAATAATCCTATTAAAAATGCGGAACAGAACTAAACAGAGAATTCTCAACTGAGGAATCTCGAATGGCTGAGAAGCATTTAAAGAAATGTTCAACATTCTTTGTCATCAGGGAAATGCAAAAAAAAAACAAAAACAAAAACCAAAAAACAAAAACCACTGAGATTCCACCTCACACCAGTCAGATGGGCCAAGATCAAAAACTCAGGTGACAGCAGATGTTGGCAAGGATGTGAAAAAAGAGGAACACTCCTCCATTGCTTTTGGGATTGCATCCAATAATTTCAATTATTTTAAACGCTTGTATTTTACCCCCTTTCTATCAGCTCAGATGAGATCTAAACTGTGGGGCAGTGGTCTGTGACAGGCAGTCTGGCACCCTGTCAAAGACAGGCTTAACTTGGAAAGCTTTTTGCCAAAGCTCCTGGGAGGCCGTTTGGCTCCTGTCAAGTACAACCCCCCACAGCCTCCTGTAGAGAGGTTTGCCCTGTGAAGTCTTTCAAGTACACCCCTCCTCAAGTAGAGGCGTGGCCAAATAGCCCCAAGCCATCCCCAGGTTAATGAGCACCTAGAGACTTAGCCACACCCTTTCTTAGTTACTATTTCTGCTTTGCCTCTCCTGGGGGGTGGTTTGGGAGGGGGGCTATGATTTCATCCACACCACTCAAGGCAATGACAATAAACATCTTAGAATTATGGACTGTCACTGTCTCATCTTGATCTACCGTGAGAAGCAAGGGGTCAGGCCTTCGATTAAGGAGCCGAATCTAATCTCTCACCCGGGGAACCTCAGCTCTTACAGACTGTATCCCTTCACCCAAATGAACGCAGCTAGTTGGCACCCAAGTCGCCAACCTGATCCGGTCGGGAACCACCCAGCAGCGTCTGCGGTGCCCCAGGCTAGAGAACCCACAGAGACCACTGTAGGTCATTCCCTGGGAATGGCCCCCTCCCTCTCCCACAGGTAGGTCTCCGCAAAGGCTTCCCACAGCCTGACATGCTTGTTGGACTGTGTGGGAAGACACGCAGCCACTTCCCGAGTGCCCTGTTCCACCCAGAGCCGCAGCGCCTGGGGCAGACACTCAGGCAACTCTCCACCATGAGCCAGATTGTTCCCACACTAATCTACATGAGATCACATATACTGTGCTCCACATATACTGAAGATATCTCATTCCACTTTATAAAGCACATACCTAATGACTTAAAGCTATGAGCTGCCGATGAGAGAGAATCTTCAGTATTTGTCCCTTTGGATCTGGGTCATTTCATTTAGTATGATCATTTCCAAGTCCATCCTTTTATCTGTATTGTCATAATTTCGCTCTTCTTTTTTTTATTATTTATTTTACAGTTGAATAATTTCCATTGCATAAGCATGCAACTTTCTCTTTACTCATTCATTAGTTGATGGAAATTTAGACTTTTCCCTTTTTCCTGGCTATTGTGTTAAGAATGTCAATGAACATGCATAAGCAGTTATGTCTCTAGTAGTGCATAGATTTCTTTCAGTATACTACTAAGAGTAAAACAGCCGGTTTCTATTGTAGATTTTTTTCTAGCTTTTCTGAGGAACCTCCACAATGATTTCTATAGTGGGTACTGGTACAACAGTTTGTAGTCCTACCAAATGAAGATATTTTCCTCTTTCCTCACATTCATGCTAATATTTGTTATCTTTTCTTTTAATGTATTTGTTTGTTGGAAATTTTGTGGGTTTTTTGTTTGTTTGTTTGTTTGTTTGTCATTTTACTTGAGAAGAGATGAATTCTCAATGTAGTTTTAATTTGGAGGGCCAGGGATTTGGGTTTTTGGTTTGTTTGGTTGTTTGGTTGGTTGATTGGTTGGTTAGTTAGTTGATTTGGGTCAAGGATTCAAACCCTGAAAACCTAATGGTAACTACAAAAGATGGAGTCTATATAGAGATCTCCTTTCTCCTTTTGCAACAGTAACTAAACTAAATTGTTCATTATTTAGTTACTTTCCTACCACAATTAAAAAAAAATTATTGAAAATAGATTCTTTTCTCATACAATATATCCTGAAAATACTTCTCCCTCCCTCCACTCTTCTCAGCTCCATACCCCACAACACCCTCTCCCCAAGATCTGTCTGTTTCCTCTTCAGAAAAGAACAGGTGTCAAAGAAATGACAGCCATTAAGAACACAAAAAGATACAATAAGACAAGGCAAAATCCTTCCTACTGTGACTGGACAAGATATTCTGACATACTTGTACATCTGTGCCTTATCCAGTCATAATCTGATAGTTCCTCCAGCAGATGTGAGCAGATACAGAGACACAGAGTCAGACTTTATGAAGATAGAGAGTCTAAATCAGAGGTCTTCATCAGGTTCCTGCCTTTTAAGATTAAGGGGCCCCACAAGAGGGTGAAGAAAATTGTAGAAGTCAGAGGGAATAGAAGACACCAGGAGAACATGGCCCACAATTTTAATTTTCTGAAAAACATCACCTTATCTTCTTATATAAACATTTCTTTAATATGGCTTAACAATGTATATCATGATATATGAATATTAAAAATTTAAAATGTAGTTTGTAAATATTTCTCTGTTCACTTATAGCACTTCATTGTTATTCTATAAATGACAATATTTCTACTTTCTCAATCATCTAATCACTTATAAGGCCCAATACATTTGTTAAGAAAATACTATGCCATGGCAGTAAGAACATCCTACTGGCATGCCTGATAACTCACTCATACAATGTTTATCATCACTTGCCTCTCATGTGCTGAGCATGCAGTTAGATAGGATACAATACATAGTGAAAAGCACAACCTTAGTATCATAATTTTGTGAGATACCAATACTACTACCACTACTACTACTTCTACTACTACTACTACTACTACTACTAATAATAATAATAATAATAATAATAAACCAAGACCATAATATGTCTTCAAGGCCAGAAAGAAAGACAATATTATAGAAACATAAGAGGCAAAGTGAACATAGTAGACATATTAAAATTAATAGTGAATATATTCAATTAATAAAAATAAGGTGTCACAATTCTTTTGAAATTGATGTTATATCTGTATGAAACATTTTATTACCAAACTCACATTGCTTGGTACAGTAATTACTATGTAATTTAGTCAAGTTTAGATATAATTTAAAATAGATTATTTTGATGAAATCAGATATTTTTGAATATTTAATAGGTAATGTAGATATGTCTCCCTCCACATAAAACATAAAAGACAATTAGAATAGATATTGGAAAGTGCAAGTACACAAATAATAAATTATTTGCAAATCACATTTTTATTATTTTTATTATTCTTTTATGTTTAAGACAAGGAGGTCTATAGTGCTGACCTCAATTTGAGATCTGCAAATAGGAGATAAAATGATGGACATTTGATAATAGCCCCAGGAGTTTTAACCCATATTTTCTTATGCTTTCACATGAATATTCTGAATTATATCTAGCAATAATAGCAAAACACCATTTTTGTAAAGCTGCCACTATTGAGAGTATGAAGCTCACTATGATCACAAAACCACATCTCAGAGGCATGGTCCAAACTTAACTGTCAAATTCAGAAGCTTTCTTGAATTCCCAATTTCTTCTTCAAATACCAGAAAAATAATAGTAGCCATTGAAATAGCAGGTATAAATCATTAATTTGAGTGAAAGTGGGGCATTTGGAATTTTGAACCTCCATTTTCATTTTTTCTAGCTCCCACGGAGTCATTTGAATATTTTAAAACGTATAATTATGTATATAAGAATAAATCACTTAAAAAAGAGGAAGTCTAGCCTGGGAGTGTGGCTGTAGAGTGCCCGTTAGTCATTCAGGAAGTGTTGAGGTTCATCCCAAAGACTGTGTAAAGCTCAGCATGCTGGCACTTGATGCATGGAGAAAAGGCCTAAGAAGTTCAACAGCATCATTGGTTACCAACTAAGTTCCCAGCCAGTCTGCACTACATAATACCTGGCTCATATAAACAAACAGAAAAGATAACCTCAGAATTATGTGGTTGCAACCTGATTGTCCTTGTAATGACTAAGAAAGATAGATATTAATATACTCTCCATTTAATTAAAATAGAATAAAGCTCATAAAAGACAAAATTATTTTTCCAGGGTCACACAATTTCTGGAAACCACCACACGAGCTCCTAGGCTGTAATATTCATGTTTCTTCAGGACGTTCTGTTACGCCTGTTAACTTGTTGTCTGATAGAAGATTCTTCACCCTCATATTGCTATGTTTTGAATATGAACTTCTACAGATACATATTCAGCTGCATTATTAGACATAAGATAATTTTTTAATTTTTTATTTCAAGGGTACGGGCAGAAAACTTCAAGCTTACATAACAGTTGTTAGCCTTAAAATCCACAATGACTTCCAAATTATCTTGCCAAATGAGTTCAGCAACAAACGCCCCAATGGTCATAACATTAATATAATCATAAAAGTACCATTACATTAATTAGAGCTTTGTAAATGCTGTAATTAAGATATTCAGTGACAGCTGTCTTTCCTGATCCCAAGTGTTCCAAAGAAATCTCGCAACACCACTTATTTCTGGACCATCATCTGCCTGGAGATGGGAGAAGCCATCTGTTAGTATATTTGAAATGTTAAATGACAAAAGAGTTTTAAACAATTATATCCCTCAGAATTATCTGCCGTGGGGGTTGGGGGGAGCAACACCTAGCAAGTGATTTTTCACTAGACCAAGTATTGGAGTAAACTGGGTGGGTTGTGTTTTTTACATTTGCATTAGTATTTGAGGGGGAGATCATTCTGGATTTGGAGGCAGTGTATCTGACTTGGTTCCTAGATGTATGACTAACTAACGTAAAAAAAATTAACACTGTCTGAATCTGTGTCATCACTGTCATAATAAGGAATCATAGTAAATGAAGACAGGCATTCAAACTTTTCATTACTGTTGAGAAAATAAAAGGATAAATTCCAATGTAACCTGTTAGAAAATTTCCACCAAAGATAAATTTTATTGCAAAATACTGTAAGAATGTTCCCCACATAATAGTCCCCTAGATTTTTTCTCCTTAAGGGGCTTTGCAAAATATTCTTATTTTAGTTCACAACACTACATCACATGCCATTTTAATAGATCTGAAAAAAAAAACAGTATTACTTAAGTGATAAAAACGGGGTCGGGGACTCCATTTCTGCTACAGTCTAGGCTTTCTTTTATTTTTAAGACAGTTGCTGCACTTCACTGAACCTCAGCTAGAAAATGATGAAAAAAAAGTTAGACCTAATATATAACTTTACTATGAAAACCATAAAATAGCCATAACAATTCACTGTACTTTCTTCTCTCATTCTCATTCTTGATGTGTCTATTATTCACATTGTTTTTACAAGTTTCATGGAGTCAGCACTGCTTACACCCCATTGACTTTGTTGAAAAGTAATCCGTAGAGAGAATGGCATCATTAAGACCATGTTTAGAGACAATGAGACTAAGTCTTAGGTTAAGTGGAATGCTCAATGTCATAGCTTATATGTGAAAGACTAGACACAATGCTCATGGTGCTTCATACCAAGGGAGATGTTTGTAACAGTTTCTGTGATTGCTTTAAAACCTGAATACTTATGGATGTATGCGTTGTGCAAAAAGAAGATCTAGTCATAGCATTGACACATTTTATAGCCTAGTATGCAAAGGTCTTTCATGTTTGTTTGCTTGCTTCTTTGTTTTGAGACATGGCTTTTCTATATTATCTAGGCTGCTCTTCAACTTGTAGACTCATGTTATGCTGTTCTGGAGGAGAAGTGGAAACTATAAATATTTGTAATCATACCAGAGTTTAATCATATCTGGGTCAGTGAAAAATTTGAGACAAGGAAAAGTGGAGTTTCTTGACAAAGGTATCATCATAACTTGTTAAGGTAAAAGACATGATTCAAATTAGGATGTTCAAAAATACTGTAATTTGTTTCTTGGAAATCACAGAGAAAAATTATTTTTGTGCTAGTTAAGAAAACTAAAAAATTCTTCAATGAAATAAAAGCCCAGAGATATAAAGGTTGTTTATTCAATAAAGAGCTTGCCACAAAGCATGGAGACCTTAGTTTGAATATCAACACCTATATAAAAAGCAGGGCCTCAAGGAATCTACAGTTCCAGTGCTGGGAGGAGCTCACCATGGAGATCAGCGAGAGATCTGTGTCAAAAAAATGAGATGGAGAGTGATCAAGAAAGACACTTACACACACACACACACACACACACACATCCACACACCTGACCCACATGTGAACAAATATGAATAGAGATACTCAAAGAACATGCTATGTGCCAATAACTAGACATGATGTGCTTACCAAACATTGACCTAAATCTGATTTAATTTTTCATCAATTATTTTTTCTTCCCAATTTGTTTAATTTCTCTCTTACTCATTTGTCTTCTGCTACATAAGTCAGAATTATTCACTCTTATAGCTGTTACAGAGTTTGACCATGACTACAAAACTAATGAATATCAGAAAAACTATAAACACCAATTCCATGTTGGTATGCCTTTGGAATTTTTTGAAGTCTGCTTGCTGTCTCTCACAGAGCTCCTTGTATCTTAATCATATAGGCTGAGCAACTTTTCTCAACAGGTTGGCTTTTCAAGTTCTAACCAGCCTAGGATGAGGTTTTATTTTTTGTAATTATTTATTTACTTTTACTGGTACACAGATAGTGAAAGTGCAAACAACGAGTAAGAGACTCAGCATGCTCGGCTCAGCCCTACATGGGACACCTATTTCATGAATTGATGGAGTGGAAAGATTGTAAGAGCCAGAAGTGGTGAATAACTACAAAGAAAGAGTTTTCTCAGTACAGCTGTCTTAGTCAGGGTTTCTATTCCTGCACAAACATCATGACCAAGAAGCAAGTTGGGGAGGAAAGGGTTTATTCAGCTTACCTTTCAACATTGCTGTCCATCACTAAAGGAAGTCAGGACTGGAACTCAAGCAGGTCAGGAAGCAGGAGCAGATGCAGAGGCTATGGAGGAATGTTACTTACTGGCTTGCTCAGCCTGCTTTCTTATAGAACCCAAAACTACCAGCCCACAGATGGTACCACCCACAAGGGACCCTCCTCCTTTGATCACTAACTGAGAAAATGCCTTACACCTGGATCTCATGGAGGCATTTTCTAAACTGAAGCTCCTTTCTCTGTGATAACTCCAGCTTGTGTCAAGTTGACACACAAAACCAGCCAGTACAATAGCAGAACAGTTGAATACATATATTCATAGCAATTGAGGCAGCTTGCACAAGACCTGTGCAATCTCAAACCAACACAATTATGAAGAGAAGATGGAGATAAGTAGACATGAAGGCCCACCACTAACAAGAAGCTACTGGCAGTTGATTCCTGCTGGCAAAGGGAGAGTAAGTGGTTTTTTTTTTTTTTTTTTGAGGATGTGGTTGTGGGTGTGTTAACCATGCACCAATGAATGGAACACCTGAAGAGTATATAGTCATCATACATTCTACTTAATGTGTTAAAAATAAAAAAGTGGACACATTTGAGTGGGTTGGGAAGTAGGGAGAGTTCTGGGTGGAGATCAGGAAGTGGATAAATATGACCAAACTATATTGTCTGAAATTCTCAAAGAGCTAATAAAATTATTTCATTTCAAAGCTTAAAAAATTATTTAGAGTTTATTGAAATCTATGTTTTGAAATATTCAGGAAAATCTTTGTTATGCCTTTTCTTTTGCACAAAATAATTTAAAATGTAAAATTATAGAGCTTTTAGATTAGTATACAAAATAAGGGGCCTTCATACTTGCTTCATTTTTGCTTATCTACCTGCCTTACTCCCTTTTCTGAAACTCCTGCCCTGCCACTTGATATCCATGGATCTAACCATGCATCTCTCTGACAGTATACTTCATGGAGAATAGACAGTACACTTCACGGTACGCTAATTATATCCAAGATCCATTTGCCCTCTTTGTGTGGGGCTTATGCACAAGGTCAGGGGATATGCAAAATTAACATGTGTGTGCATTGCCCTTAACCATATTAACAGTGCTGTAGTGAGGGAAAAGCAATTTTAGATAAGTCTTATCTATGTTGCTGACATTATCTTTAAAGTATAATCTACTTATTTAGTAATAGATATTAACAGGAAAAAAACTATTTTAATTTAGATTTTAACAAGAATAGCATTGCAAGCTTATCTTTTTTACTACTTATATATTCATAAAGATTTGTTATTCTAAACATATCACTCAATGAGATAATTGATTATTAAATAATTATAGCATCTCTACCTTTGCTGAGTATATAAGTCCCAAATGAATAGTTAATGTTAGAGGTAATATAATAATGGTATTATTAATTATGTTTCATCTTATAATGCCTGACCAATGAAAACTTATTCTTGAAAAAAACAATAAATTTTGACAGAATGCTCTGTAAATGAGCCGATTCTTTCTCTATATAGCTGAGAATGAAAATTTAATCAACTTAAAGATAAGCAAAGGCAAACAACTTCATTCCTAATGTGCCAAATTTAGATCTATAAGAGCATCTATTTTAATTATAGATTTCTTCCTGTTTAAAAATGAGAAATTAGTGTTGAAACAAGGCAAATGTGAAAATATATATATATTAAAAGTGGGAAAATGGTTAAAAATACTTACTTTGAAACCAATTGGAAACCAAATAGAGATTAACAAGCAAATAAGTGGCTCGAGAGAAAAAAATAACTTTAAATGGCAAATTAATAAGAGATAAATGTATTTTTATTCCAGGTAATATATCAGAATTAAAATATTTACTATAAGGAGTAAATAGTAAGGTAATTTACATGAAAAATCAATAAAAATAGGAAGGTCAAAGTTAAGAAATAGAAGCAAAACAAAAATTGAAAATAAAACTGTAGGTGAAACTCACTGTTTATTCTTAAGAAGAAGAAAAAATAATCAGTAGTAATTGCTTAATAAAGAATGAAATAAAGCTCTCTGAATATATATATGCAATATATATATGCATATATATATATATATATATATATATATGATATGATATGGTGTCAGAGAAAGAGAAGATAAACATGATGTTGAAAATCAGAGTGAGGTAATCCAGTCAAAAATGAACACACTTGGTATGCAGTTACTGATAAGTGGATATTAGCCCAAAGGCTCAGAATACCCAAAATACAATTCACAGACCGCATGAAGCTCAAGAAGGAAGACCAAAGTGTGGATTATCCAGTCCTTCTTAGGATGGTAAATAAAATACTCAAGGGAGGAAATATGGAAACAAAGTGTGGAGCAGAGAGTGAAGGAAAGGCCATCCAGAGACTGCACCATCTCATGGTGGAGCAGAGAGTGAAGGAAAGGCCATCCAGAGACTGCACCAGCTGGGAATCCATCTCATATACAGTCACCAAACCCAGACACTATTGCAGATGCCAAGAAGTGCTTGCTGACAGGAGCCTGATAAAGCTGTCTCCTGACAGGTTCTGCCACAACCTGACAAATACAGAGTTGGAAGCTCAAAGCCAATCTTTGGACTGAGCACAAGGACCCCAATGAAGGAGTTAGAAGGACTGAAGGAGCTGCATGGGTTTGCAACCCCATAGGAAAAACAATAATATCAATCAACCAGACCTTCCCCCCAGAGCTCCCAGGGACTAAACCACCAACCAAAGTGTACAAATAAAGGGACCCATGGCTGCAGCTGCATATGTAGCAGACAATGCCATTATCTGGTATCAATGCAAGAAGAGGCCCTTGGTCCTTTGAAGGCTCTATAACCCAATGAAGGGGAATGCCAGGGCAGTGAGTAGGGAGTGGGTGGGTGAGTAGGGGAGCACACTCAGGGAAAGGATGAGACAGGATAAGGGGTTTACTGAGGGGAAACCGGGAAAGGGGATAACATTTGAAATGTAAATAAAGTATCCAATAAAAATCGATTTGAACATAATAGCTTATCACTCTGCCAAGTATCAGATTCCCTGATTGATTTGGTTATCATGATTCATACAAGCATCACACTGTTAAATGGATTTTTACATACTTCTCTGATTGGGAACTATGAACCAATACTATGGCAGTAACTATAATTGGAAGTTCATTGATGTTTTCCATTGGTTTTGTTTTGAACACAACAAATATTTTTCCATAGTAATTCCATATTTATAATTATATTTGAAAACTTCTTGGCAATTGCTGAATAATAGTATTCCACAGTGATACTTTCAAAGTACTTTGTACTTTGTCTTTAGATTTGTTTATGTCTTATTCTGTCTCTTTCCTCTCAAAGTTCAGGTGACTGTTCAAATTTTTAAACTTTGAACATTTTTTTTATTTTTAAATTATAATATAAATACATGATTTCTCCCTCTCCTCCAAACTCTCTTATATATCCCTTCTATTCTCTCATTAAAATTCATGCCCTATTTTCTCACCAATTATTGTTGAATGCATATGGTTAATAAATAAGAGAAAAATATATTTTTTAACAAAATAAAGTATCAAGTTACAAATTATAGTTGATAACCTTAATATATATTCACATACATACATTCATAAATACATAGATACAACCATTTCAGTCTGTATAATGTTGGTTGTGTGTATGTTTTTAGTTTTCACCATTTAGTATTTGGTGAATAATTGGTAAGCTCTTCCTTGAGTAAGACTATTTCTCCTGTCCTCAACATTCCCTGGATCCCTCTAATTCTTTGTGTAGGACTGAGCCTCTTAGAATTTCTCCCATCCAGTTTGGCATATCTACAATATTTTTGGTACTTTATTTACATTTGAAATGTTTACCCCTTTCCAGATCTCCCCTTTGGAACCCCCCAAACCCCTACCAACTCCCCTGCCACTATGAGGGTATTCACCCACCCACCCACTCTCATCTGCCCTCCTTGGCATTCCCCTATACTGTGTCATCTAACACCATCAGGCCCAAGGGCCTCTGCTCCCCTCAATGGCTAACAAGACCCTCCTCTGTCACATATGTGGCCACCACCATGGGTCCCTCCATGTGTTTTCTTTGGTTGGTGGTTCAGTCTCAGGGAGCATTGGAAGTCAGGTCAGCTGATAATGTTGCTCACTCCGTGGGGCTGCAAACTCCCTCAGCTCCTTCAGTCCCTTCTCCAACTCCTCCATTGGGACCTTATTCTGAGCCCAAAGGTTGCTGTAAAGTGAATCTTGGGTATTCCGAACTTTTGGGTTAATAACCACTTAACAGTGAGTACATATCATGTTCATTCATTTGTGACTGCTTTACCTCACTCAGGATATTTTCAAGATCCATCTGGGTTGTTTCCAGGTTCTGGCTATTATAAATATGGCTGCTACGAATGTAGTGGAGCATGTGTCTTTATTACATGTTGGAGCATCTTCAAGGTATATGCCCAGGAATGGAATAGCTGGGTTCTCAGGTAGTATTGCGTTCATTTTTCTGAGGGTCCACCAAACTGATTTCAAGAGAGGTTGTATCAGCTTGCATTCCCACCAGCAATGGAGGAGGGCTTCTCTTTCTCTACATCCTCAAAAACATCTGCTGTCACCTGAATTTTTGATCTTAGCCATTCCGACTGGTGTGAAGTACAATCTCAGGGTTGTTTTGATTTGCATTCCCTGATGACTAAGGATGTTGAACATTTCTTTAGGTGCTTCTTGGCCATTCCAGTTTCCTCAGTTGAGAATTCTCTGTTTAGCTCTGTTCCCCATGTTTTGATAGGGTTATTTGAATCTCTGGAGTCTAGCTTCTTGAGTTCCTTGTATACATTGGATATTAGCCCACTATCGGACTTAGGATGGGCAACAATCTTTTCCCAATCTGTTGATTGCCATTTTGTTCTATTTACAGTGTCTTTTGCCTTACAGAAACTTTGTACTTTCATGAGGTCCCATTTGTCGATTCTTGATCTTAGAGCACAAGCCATTGGTGTTCTGTTCAGAAACATTTCCCCTGTGCCCATGTTTTCAATACTTTTCCCCACTTTCTCTTCGATTAGATTCAGTGTATCTGATTTTATGTGAAGGTCCTTGATCCACTTGGACTTGAGCTTTGTATAGGGAGATAGGAATGGATCAATTCGCATTCTTCTACATGTAGACTGCCAGATGAACCAGCACCATTTGTTGAAGATGCTGTCTTTTTTCCACTGGATGGTTTTAGCTCCTTTGTCAAAGATCAAGTGTCCATAAGTGTGTGGGTTCTATCTTCTCATTGTTTCCTGGATATCCTGGATGTTTTGGGTTAGGAGCTTTTTGCATTTTGCGTTTTCTTTGTTGTGTCAATGTTTTCTATGATATCTTCTGTACCTGAGATTCTCTCTTCTATCTCTTGCATTCTGTTGGTGATGCTTTCATCTCTGACTCCTGATCTCTTTCCTAGGTTTTCTAGCTCCAGGTTTGTCTCTCTTTGTGATTTCTTTATTCTTTCTATTTCTATTTTTAGTTTCTAGATAGTTTTGTTTTTTTCCTTCATCTGTTTGGTTGTTTTTCTATAATTCTTTAAGGGATTTTTGTGTTTCCTCTTTGAGGTCTTCTAGTTGTTTACCTGTGTTTTCTTGTATTTCTTTAAGTGAGTTATTTATTTCCTTCTTAAAATCTTCTATCATCATCATGAGATGTGGTTTTAAATCTGAGTCTTGCCTTTCTTGTGTGTTGGGGTATCCAGGGCTTGCTGTGGTGGGAGAGCTGGGTTCTGATGATGCTAAGTAACCTTGGTTTCTGTTCCTTATGTTCTTGCCCTTGCCTTTCGCCGTCTGGTTATCTCTAGTGTTAGCTGGTCTTACTCTCTCTGACTGTGACTTGACCTTTATGTAAGCCTCTGTGTCAATTCTCCTTGAAGATCAGTTCTCTCTGAGAGGAATTTGGGTTTGGAGAGCTGTGGTACAGGGTCAGCTCTGGGGTGCAGACAGAAACCAGAATGATCTAGTCCCCAGCTGTCCCTTGGTTCCTGTGTTCTGATGACTCTTCAAGGGTCCCTCTGTATCCAGTAAGTTTGAACAGAAGTGGTGTTCTTACCTGTGCTTGAAGGTGTGCCTTCTCTCCTGGGATACCAGCTCCCCTGGGACTATTTGAGTATAGAGCTTTGTGTCACAGGATCTGCTAGCCACCAGAAGAAAGCAGAGGACCACTCTTCAACCCTGTGTCCTGGGTATTCCAGGTGTGTCCCTCTGAGAAGAGAAGCTTGCCCACACTCCTGGGATTCTAGCTTTCTCCCTCTTCTGTTTGGCTATGGAGCCCTGGTGGCCCAGGCGGAGGTCTCCTGCCACAGATGGAAACCCGAAGGCTCCTTCCCCCAGCTGTTCCTCAATCCCTTTGTCCCAAGGATTCTTGGCAAGTCCAGCTGAGCAGTGATGCTCATCTTACCCCCACTCATGGGCTTTTCCACACTCCTGGGTGGCTAGCTTTCTCTCAGCACTATTTGGCTATGGAGCCCTGGTGGCCAAGGCAGAGGTCTACTGCCACTGATGGAATCCAGAAGGCCCCTGTTGCATAACTACTATTGTTGCCCTTGTTCAGATAATGTTTAGGCAGCAATGCTGCTCAGGCTTTATGTGTGTAGCTTCTGACTTTCCTAGTAGAAACAATCTCACAACAAGCTCCCTTATCTTCTAACTCTTACAATCTTACACCTCTCCTTTGCAGTGTTTCCTGAATCACAGGTGTAAGAGTTGAGTTTTAGACATATCATTTGCAACTGGCTTTTGTAACTCTGTATTTTAATTGGTTGTTGTTTTATGTATTTATGACAGCTGTTGCAAAGAGAATTTTCCTTGGTTATTCATTTCATCATTGATAAACATTAGGGAACCTAGCTATGAGAAACACTAAAATCCTTTTTGGATCATAAAATGTTAGCAATAAATATGTTATTATTGTACTTCAATGAATTGAGTCCTTCAAGATTCAATTAAAATGTATATTTTCTGACAAAATGAGCATGAATTTCCAGCACTCCTTAAAGAGAATTTCAGCATTTTATAACTAAAATGCCCTCTGAAGAGCTGATGTTCTCCTTTGTCAAAAGTGACGAAGTGTGCACAAAATATACTTCTCCAGTATAATGTACGTTTTAGTTGATGATGAAATCATACTCTTTTCTTCTTTCTCATGCATCATATGTGTACCCTTGCTGTTAGAGCTGAACACACTTTGAAAAAGTAGCAGGTGAGAAGAGACTTTTTTGGAAGTCCTTCTCCTTGGTACTATCTTTGCTGAATTTAAAGTGAAAATATTAAAAGTTCTTGAATGTTCTACAGAATATCTCTGAAAGTCATCAAACCCCTATCCTAGCAAGTTTTCATGAGCTCACCCTATTCTAAACCACATCTTTCCAGGGACTAAGGGAATTACACTGAGTCAATACCATTGCATTCATAATTCAGGCATCTTGAGTATAAATTATATTTGCTCTTGCTGCCACCAGCCATTCTCAATTTTTAATAAGTTATTGGACTTTGATCAATTCAGGGTCATCCACCTTAAATAATCAGGTGGGTCATGCCATTATATTTTGAATGTTGTAAACAACAATGTCCTATGTTTAAACATGCAGAATGTAGTTGAATTCAGAGCAAACACTTTTATGCATCAACATATCCAACCATGAGTAACTGCATAGCAATGAGGTAGAAGTGTCAATATGAGTAACTTTCACTGAGATTTGGATCTTCCATTTAAAAGTTCGTGTATTTTAGGCAGAAACAATCAAGAAATTTACAAAACTGAGTTTATTTAAGCTTATTTAAATTTATTTATTATGAGTGTATTATTCATAAATATCACCAACTGATCATAAAATTTCTCATAAGATAGTAGACTTTTATTCAAGTGCCTTAAACCTTAGAAGTCAGTTTGGGAAGATGAAAATTAGACAGCATATTTCTTATCCAGAATAAAAATTTGAGCCTGACATTAACAATCACTTACTGAGTCTACAGTAGCTAGCATCCACAGGACATCATGGTCAGAAGACATCCTTTGAATCTTATCTTGATTTTGGCATTTACATTTACAAATCTTGAGAACTCCCCAAATGGATCTCTAATTTCCAATAATTAAAATATGAATAACAGCAAATACAGGTGACAATAGTGAATATTAAATTGGAATATATATTTTAAAAGCTTTGTTTGGGTTATTAATATTAGAAAATAAATACAAATACAATACTTTCCTTGGTTATTTTTTCATACATATCTTCAAATTGTTTTCATCATCATTCACTTAAGATGGTTGATTTGCTAGCTCTGGTGATGTATCAGTTAACAATATGAAGTTAAGAATTCTGAGAATCTATAGCCTGTGTTCTCTGTACCAGATGTCAGCATCTCTCTAGGTTCTTCATACATGGTTTCGAGCTATAGCTCTACTCTTTAGTACAGATTACAAATACAATCAATATTGTCACTGAAAGCTAAGAAGCTTAAGAAATTTTGTATTCATCTATGGCATTATTGATAACAAGGAATACATAGAAATGTAAATACTGTCTCCAAAGTACTGGCATCCATTTGCAAGAATTGAATCTTGAGAGCTTGAATTGAATCTCTTTTTGTAATCAATATCAATCCCCATCCTTTAAATCTCACAGTGAGTCATTGAGTAAGTGTCAAATTTACTATTCATGAATAATCAAAATTGTAAAAAAAAAATATGCATTGCCTTGTTTATCTTAGAGAACTCATAGCATGAAGAACAATTGCTAAGTAAATAGCTTCAGCAAATACAATGGATCATGTGGGAATAAAATGCAAAACATAAGTGAAAGGCTACAATAAGCTGGAGGCCAGCCATAAGAAATAAGATTGTAAGAAGTAAGATGAGCTACCAGGAAAATAGCCTCAAAACAAGATTGTCTTTAAGAAAGGGAAAACAAATAGAAAGGAAAACAAATAATGATATATTTATTTACCCATTAGCATGAGGAACGTGTGAGCATTTCACAATGCTGTAGTTGGGAACACTGAAAAGAGCTGCATCGATATCAACTAAACAACAGTTTAGCAATATTGTCCTTGTATATTTCTGCAGTTTAATCAGTTTGTTCAATTTTCCTAACTTGATATTTACTGGTGGAGGGCAGCTGGCTTAGCATGTGGTGGTAAGTGTTATTAATTTGTAAAATACATTACACAGCAGTAGTTTAAAAGAATCAATAAAGTTATTGTATGTCCTGAGTCATCATGTTCTTGTTTGGATTAGCAATGCATATTTTTACATATATTAGAGGAGTATCAGGAAACTTAAAATCACCAGGATGAAGAGACATAGTTGACAAGTAGATAGATAAGAAACAATTGCAATAATTAGGTGAACAGAATCTGTGTATCACAAACATATGCATAACATATATTTCTTAAAAAATTACATAATAGAGATTTACAATTGCTTTAAAATGCCTGACATTTTACTGTAGTTTGATTTCTAGGTTTCCTCCTGCTTTTTCTTCGCGAAGTTCCCTGAAATTTGAGATATACAGAATAGAACAAGTATATTTACTACTAAGTGGGTGGAATAACAAACACATATTATTTTACTAAAATTCTCAGGTCATTCAAAGTATGACTAGTTAGCCATGTTATTCTGTCCATAATTGAATCTCAGCCACTGAGATAAAGTCTAGCAGTAGTCTAGAAATCGTTGTAACTTAAAAAACTTTAGTAACTGTTAGGAAAACAGCAACAACAGCCATATTGGGTGGAGTAAAAAGAGATTCACAAATGATACATGTATTCATTGTGTACCTACTTACAATGTTAAAATCATAAGAACATCCCTCAAGGCTTTGCATACTGCTTATGGAATATAACAGTGAAAACACAACAAAGAAATAGCAGTGCTTTGTATGCAGAGGAATAAAATGTATCTTGAGAAATATCCCACTCTCTATTAGTTGTTCTTTATTGAGAAAACCAGAATCAACCAAAAAACATAGTGTTTTTTTTTTTTCCTGGTATAATGACTAATTTTGCGAGAAAAGAAATTATAGAATTCAGACAGAATCATTTTCAAAATTTTTGTAAGATATATTTTGATCATGTTCTTTCCATTACCAAAACTCTCACATTCTTCTCCCAGACACATCAATCCAGCTTCAGACACTTTCTAACTCTTAACCAACAATGGCAACTAGTGCAAGAGAAACTTTAAGGAATCTACAAATGTAACCCTAGAAAAGACTTCTAAATAATGTGTCTTCAAGACCTGAACTGGCCAACATATATAAACTGGGAAGACCTCAAGTGGAAAGATTGGGACACCAAGTCAGCCACAAAACCTTCTACTTACAGTTTTGTTCTCTCTGCCAAGTCTGCTCAGACTGTAGTCTAGCAGAATCATCAAAGAAACTAGAAAGACTTTATTCAGCAACTGATGGGAATAGGTGCATAATACCACAGCCAAGCAAACTTTAGGCAAAGCTTGGGGAGTCCTCCTTGGGGTGGAGAGGAAGGATTGGAGGAACCAAAGGACTTGAGGACCAAGAGAAAATGTCCCACAAAATTTGTAGAACAGGACTCATGAGAACCTAAATGGATCTGACTGGGATCCTGTGCATATATGTTATGGCTGAGTTAGGTGTTGAAATCCTAACAAGAGCAGGGGCTGTACCTGGCTTTTTGCCCCTACTGGTTTCCTTGTCCAGGCTTGATGTGATGGTATGTGATGCCTTGTGATGGTATATGCCTGGTCTTATTGTAGTTTGATATCCCATGTTTGGTTGATGTCCCCTGTGAAGCCTGCCTTTTTCTGGGATGTGGCAGGAAAAGATGGAGACTCTCTGGGGAAAGAGTACCTGGGTAAGCGGAGGGAGGGGAAACTGTTGTGGTTAGGGTGTAATATACGAGAGAATAAAGTTTTGTTAAATAATTTTTAAAACATAACAACAAAATGTTAAACCAAGGTAGAGGTAAGTATAATTCTCACTTAATCCTCACCCCTCATTGAGAAAGCATTTCTTTGCAATAACTGGAAACTAATACAGAAAATAGCAGCCAATCAAAATGCAGAAACAAATCCCATAGGTAAGTCTCAGAACATTCTAAACGAGGGGTGAAAAGGCATTAAGAGACAAAGGATAAGATATTTTACTGAGAGATGGTGCTTCATAGGAATGTCAGAATCTACTCCCATAAAGTGTCAGCAACATGGCTACCTAACGATAAGCCAAACAAAGACAGTAACAATCGACATGCCAACGTGGATGGGAGAAACCCACAAAGCTGACACTCTAAATGAGAGGCAACTAAGTAAATACAGAAAAAAATAATATATATATACATATACATGTATGCATATAACAAAATTATATTTTTAGAGAGGACATGGATGTGAAAGGGAGCGAGAGGGTGTAGGGTATTGTAAGGAGAAATGGGAAAGTAAAATGATATAATATCAAAAAAGAAAGAATTACGCTTTATATTATGAGATATATTTTGTGGACTTATCCAACATAAATAACAAATAATACATGACAGAACAGAATCAGAAAAAAAAGCAATAAACAATCAGCTTCATAGCCATATCCTTTCATTATTGTAATAGCTCTTTGAGATCTTTAGGTTTTATGAACATATTACTGCAAGAACTCAGTGATAAATGAATGAAGGAATGCACAAGCAGAAGATGTAATACATGGGCATACATTGCTTTATTTGAAATTCAGAAAGCCTATGTAGGGAAGGAAATATAGAAGCAACCATACCAGTTACAGAAATGGAAGAATCTTGCTTGAAGAATGATTGACAAACTTTCCCATGGTGACCCAGCAGGAACCCTTGAAAACAGAATGAGAATACAAAATTTGCCCATGTATCAGCAATTTTAGGTGAAGAAGCAAGCTTATCTTTTACTATCTTCCTTTTCATTTCCCCTTCCTAATTAAGAAGTACAGTAGAGTTGTAAGTTTTTACTTTCACATTAACTGGAAATACTTACGTAAAATTCCCCTTTAATAAATGACTGGTTATTGTAAACACCCTCAGAATTAAAGTTGCCATGACAGATAAAAATGTGTAGAAAAAACTGTGTATGTTTATGCTCATAAAACATCATAATAAGACACTGCTTTTGCTGTATAATTGTGGATAACAGAGAGAATAGAGGAGCTGCTGTCACCTACTGAAAACCAGAAGTCAAATACAGATCCATAATGACTGTAAAATTTTTAGATCTCAGTGAACACTTTCACATGGGATTTAGTTAAACCAAAACTGAGAATTGAGTTTTGTCAATGATCTGCAACTGACCAAATCCCTGTCATAAATAAATACAAGCTATGATATCAATTTTCGAGTATGTAAAAGCAAAGAAAATGTAGCATTGGAATGAGGATGGTCCCCATGTGTTCACATATTTCAGTGCTTGGTGTAAAGTTGCTGGAAATGTTTGTCAAGAAACAGGTGATGGAGTTTTGTTGGAAGAGGTGTATCACTGGAGACAGGCTTTGAAATGTGAATTCCCTCACCAATCCCCATTCCCAGATCTATTTATTTCTATCTATCTGTCTGTCTTTGTCTGTCTGTCTGTCTATCTAACATATGACTTATGATTCTTGTCTCGACCCATGTAATTTCTCCACTACTGCTCCAGTGAAATGTCTGCCTGCCTGGTACCATGCAGAGGCATGATATTCACTCACTATGACTCTCAGAAACTTTATGCCCCCAATGAAACACTTGTTTCTATAAGTATTCTTTTGTGGGGGCAGTGATCTGTGACAGGCAGTGTGGCACCCGGTTGAGCACAGGAGAAAACTCTGGGAGACCCAGCAGAATCCGCAAGGGACCACAAACTTTATGCCAACACTCCCGGTAGGATTTTGGCTCCAGTCATAGTCATATACCACCACAACCCAGGTCGAGGCATGGCCACACAACCCCAAGCCATCCCTATGTTAATGAGACACGTAGAGGCTTGGCCACGACCCTTCCCAGTTACTGTATCTGCCTCACCTCTCCCAGACAGGCAGGGTACAATTCCATCCACGCCACTCTCCACAAGATGAAAATAAATGTCTTAGAATTATGGACTGTCTCTTTATCTGGACCCGCCGTGGGAAGCAAGGGATCTGGCCCTTGATTAAGTAGCCATGTCTACTCTTCCCGAGGGCTTCTCAGCGCTCCCAGACAATACCCATTCTCCTAAGCCTAAGCAGCTAGCCCAGCACCCCAAGCCACCAAGATCTGGTCCCAGCGGGAACCCCAGCTGTACTCTGACTAGCCTGTCTGCGACTGTGGTGCCCTGGGCTAAAGAACCCTCAGAGAAGGCTACTGCACCTTCCCCGGGAATGTCCCCCTGCCACACCCATGGGCAGTGCCTGCAAAGGTTTCCCACAGCCCCCACATGCCCATCGGACTATGTGGGAAGACACGCGGCCACTTCCCGCTTGTCTCCTGTCCCATCCAAAGCTGCAGCGCTTGGGACAGACACATGGGACTTCTTTCCACTGCGCCAGGCTTGTTCCAACACTCTTGGTCATGTTTTTTTGTAACCACAATAGAAAACTAATTAAGACAGACATAAATAATGTAGAAAGTATATGATAAATGAGGGGGAGAACGTAAGTAAATCAAAATACATTATTACTGATCCTTAAATCATGACCCTTACACATTATGGTCAAATACGTCCAACACAAAAACTTTATGACAAACTCGTACTTAGTAAACAAAATACAATTATGTTTTAATTATTAATGAAAATAAATTTTAATGTATTATATTATGAATATGATTTTCCTTCCCCCAGATTTTTTGAGTTCCCAGTTTCCCACCAATCCATGTCCACAAAACACTTATTTCTCTTTTATTAGGATACCAATAGGCATATAAAAGTAAAATAATAGTAATAGCAATAATAATGAAAATAATAATAATAGATAAAACAAACCATAATAAGGCAAAATAAAAAAACAAAAACAAAAACAAAAAAACCAGAAGAAACAAGAAGCAAAAACAGGCTCAGAAAACACATATAGACAAACAATCATACCCACAGAAATTCCATACAAACACAAAACCAAAACCGATAATATATACTCAAATGACCTGTGAATTTTTCATTAAAAAGGCTTGACAAAGAATTTTGATAAAAGAACTTCCAAAAATGTCATTGAGTTTATTTTGGCCTACTTCCTGGGAATGGGGTGTGACCTTAAGAATGGTTTGTGTGCCCAATAAGATTTACATGGCAAAACCTAATGTTTCATTGGTGAGTATTTATCAGTTGAAGATATTTCCTTGATTAGCAATGTGGGCTTGTGTCTATGTCCCTCTCAGAACTGGGGGACCCCGACAAGCACATGCCTGTGAAGGTCCTGAGCAGACTGCTACAGTCTCTGTGAGCTTATGTGTGCATTTGTGCAGATGTGTTTAGAAGGCTTTGTTTCCTTGGTGTTCTGCTCATCTGGTTCTTAGAATCTTTTGATCTTCACTTCTGCTGGATTCCCTGAAACCTTGGAGGTGGGGATTTGATGGAAATGTCCATTTAGTATCGAGTTAGTATAGAGTTTAGTATGGAATCCAAGCTTCCACTCTCTGAACATTGTCCAGTTATGGGTTCCCATCTACCAATTTTAGTTCCTATCTACTGTAGGAAGAAGCTTCTCTGATGATGACTAAGTGAGACACTGATCTTTAGATATAGAACAATTGCACTGAAAATTATATTATTGCTGTATTCCTTTAGCAGAATAGTAAAATTGATTTTTGCTTAGTCTCTGGCCTATCTAGTTTCAAGATCTTGGCCACATGAGCAGTGTTGAGAAAAGGTTCAAACTTATGCAGTGAGCTTTAAATCAAATCAGGTAAAAATTAATTAGTCCCACAAGGTTTGTGCAACAATTATATTAACATATAATATAGGCAGATCACCATTGTAGAGCAAAGGGTGTGTTTGTACCTGAGTTGGTGTTTACCTTTATCCTTCGGTGGCATGCATCGTGCCTTTCAATACAATGTACACTAGTTAGTAGGGGTGAAGCTTCTAGGTAGGCAACAGCTCAACTTTTTCATACTCAATGAGTTGTGTAGGTGCTGTCTTCTAGGACCTTACTGTCAGTTTGTGGAGAGAAATCAGGAGCCTCAGCATTAGTATACAATGTTTGGAATTTCAATGGGGCTCAGATGGCTAACAACTCCATGAGATATAATCCATTCCCAAAACTGGAGGCAACATTTGGTAAAAAGAGATGTCTAGTTAGGCTTCCATCTCTCCCTGTTATTGGCTATACCATTTAGATTACCTTCATATATGTATATAGTTTAGAAAGTTTCTACTGCATTATATTTCCATATGACCCCTGAAATGTCCACAATGCAATATTACTCAATTCTTTAAAAGATAAAACCATGAGTTTCATAAATAAATGGATTGAACTAGAAAAAATTATACTTATTGAGGTAATACAGCCCCAAAGAGAAATATGGTAGGTATTCACTGATATGTGGATATTAGATACTATTAATTCAATAAGTACACCACAATCCATAGAACAACAGAAGTTCTATATAGAGTAATGGAATGGGGAAGGGTTGTATCACCCTAGGAAAGGAAAATAAAATAGCTAATTACAGATGAAAGAGGGTAGGTGCTGGAACTGAAGTATTAAACAGGAAGGTGAAGGAAACAGGGTGAGATAAGAAATACAGGGATTGTCATCTAAAACTAAGAGCTATTCAATGTTTTTAAATGTGCATGCATGTGTATATTAACCCATGTAGTATATATGCAGCAGCATATATGTAAAAATGAATAAAATGTTAGGCTAGGTTTATAGAATCCTAGTCGGTAAAGATGAAATAGAAATATAGTGTTAATTTTGCAGTAACACTAGTCCTTTATATGTCTGTTCATTTGTGCAGGAAAGAAATACAGGAAGAACAGAGAAAATCAAATGATAACAGGAATTTTATAATGCACCTTGGGGGAACTATGTGTAAAAATTGACAATGAATATAGACAAAATGAAACAATGGTACTTTTCAGAATACACTATATTGTTTAATTATAAAATTGAAGTCACACTAAGCTTTTCACAGTCAAAGAAGTAAATCAGAAAAGTCAGCACTATTAGTAAAGACTTCTAAGTGGTATACAAACATAAGCAAGTGAACCCAATTCATCTTAAAATCATATTTAAAATATAGACTTATCTCACTGCTGCTGCAAACTACCTTTTGGAAGTAGCTTAATGGATGTAGGTTTTATGCTAGTTCAGAGTTTAAGAGCAAGTATAATATCAGTAAGGAAGGTGTCACAGCAGGAGAGATAGGTGAATCTAGTCACAAGCATCTATAAGTGTGCTCTTCTGTGGGGAAGACTATTTCAGATTATTTTTCCCCTGGTTTGGATAAGTGTCTTCCAAAGAGGCAAATATCAAAGCTTGTCTTCTAGATCATTTTGGAAGGAAGTTTACACACTAGACCTATTCCATTGAAAGACTTATTGAGACCCCAGTCCTCTCCTGTTTCTTATTTCACTTCTGAGGTTCCATGCCTCTATTTATAGCTTCTGTTTTCCTAATAGATTTAGTCCAATAACTCCCAAAGAAGGTAATCTAGTGCATCACTGAATGGTTAAGACAGATCATAAGGATTTAAGAAGAAAACAGGTGTCATCTTGAGTTGACTTCATCTAAAAGAGGAAGAAATAAAAAAACAATAGAATAAAAATGGGATAAGGACCTGGGCTTCAAAGATGGTGTCTGCAATGTCCCACTCATCTTGTAGGATGAGCAATAGACGTTCTCCATCCTCAGGAATAGCAGTCATAGATGATCCATAGTTACATGTGAAGATAGAATAAATACTTTTTGTTCTATTCCAAACAAGTGGGGTGAGATCAAAGGCATTGGCTGTCATGACTTGGACTTGAAGGACATACTTTTTATAAATAGTGTGTAGAGTTGAGAGCTGCTTCACTGGATTATATGGCTTCGGGAACTGGCAAGCAAGGCAATTAGGCACAGTATTAGTCACCACTACTTGAAAGTTTTGAAGGCTCATATTTTGACATGCCCTTTACCTTCCATCCCATTTTTCTGCACATATACTAAATGGGATAGAATAAGAGTTCAATCACCCTGCAAAGTAAATCAACTGTTTGAATTTAGCAATATGTGACATCAATCCATTGGTATTTTTCCTCATTAAAACAGTTTAAATGGTTATCAATAGACTATGGATGGCCCTGAGAGATACTGTTTAAATTCATTATTTAGGAATAGATTCCTTAAATTTATTAAACTTTACCATTGAAATTATCACTAGGCATTTTTAGAAATTAGCAATATTATTGTTTGAGGAATATATCTCCCAATATTTTTAAAACAAGTAATAAAAGATAAAAATTAATAGTTTTGCATTCAATTATAGATTTCTCTATTACTTCATTTATGAATGAAAAAATAAGATCAGTGAAGCAAGCACATATTTTATCTGTTTTCAGGAAGGCTGAGAAATGCTTGTATTTCCTGATGACTGTGTTCATATTTTATAGGAACTTCAGAAGAGGGCTGCAACAAATGAAATAAATATTCACTAAGGGTTTGTTAGTGCCAATAATTTCACTTCCTTTAAACAACATTCTCCTCCCTGACTTGAACTTCATGAATAGGTGTATGTCTTTGCTGTTTGGGACTAAGTCTCCTCACATGGCATCAAAGCCTTAAAGTTTTTTAAATAAAAGTTACATACTACATAAACATCAGTGTTTTTTTTTCTATTGCCACAATGATTTAAGCAGAGATATTCCTTAACTATTGTTTTCAGAGATATTGCCATATTAAATGTGCATAACCCCAACTCATCCACGTAGAACAAAGCAACTCATACTTCAATGATTTAAAAACTATTAAAGTCACATGCTTGGCACTGTCCAGAGTAATCTGTAGTCTAAGATTAAGTACTCTTAGTTCTATAGAAATTATTCTCTGAAAGAAAAGAGAAATAAAACCATAAAATGAAATCACCCAGAGGAAAGTCAGAGTTCTGTCAGGGAACACAAGACTAGCCTCTAAAGTAGGGTCTGCCAACAAAGGTTTGCCTAACCGAGATAGGAAGTACTTCAGTCATCAGGCTGGAGGAAAGGGAGAATTTAGGAAGAGAATAGTTGCAAATTTATATAATAAAATCCAAACCATAAATGTAATTTTGTAGTAATTTGCTTCATATATGGAAGCTAAAGCTCAGAGGCAAAGGATTTGTAAATATGTTAAGAGATTCATCCAGTATACCAAAATATGAGTTTCACTATCATTAGTCAAAACTAAGAGTTTTTCTTTGAATATATAACTTTTATAACTGCTTAGTTTTTATGAATATCTCCTAATATTCTCTTTGTAATGTTCCATCATCATTCCTCTATGATCCTCTACAGATTTCATAGGAAGCTTTAAAAAGTAAATACTAAACCAGTGCATGATTTCTGGGGCTATATTAGGAGTTTTGGAGCACCACTTTCTCAGATGATCTAGTTCACAAAACTAATCAGTATAGCAATGTTTAAATTTCTCAACAAAATGATTGAAACACACATTTCAGAAAGGCAAGGTAAATGTTTCATTTCAAACCAGAAATCTCTACCTTTTTGAACAGCTTCTTTAATCTTTTGGGTTTCCTTTCACACAGTATAGCTACCTCTTTCTTAGCTCTTCCTGATTCAGATAACAGAGGCTGTAATTTATCAGATACACACGCACGCATGCGTGTGTGCATGGCTTCTAGCCATCTAACGTGGAATTGGACATTGTACTTCAAAGTCTTTTCTCAACTCATTGCACTCCCCACTCTAAGTTCATCATAAGTGAAAGAGCTTCTATGACTTTTACCTCCTAGAACTGCAAAGGTTCTCTTCACTCTTCAAACACTAGCTCACATGCCCAGAAAGTCCATATCTAATTCTTCCCATCATAATTAGTTTTTCCTCTTATCATAGTTCAATTAATACTTTTCCTGCTTAATATCTGGGATATTATTTACTTCTTCCTGCTTCATTATTTTAGTGTTTGTGTGTCTAATAAGGTTACTAAGCACAGGAAATACAATTACTTTGCTCACCTGTTAGAATTAACTATGAGAACATAACATTTATCTTAAAAAAACAAAAACAAACAAAAATTAAAATCAAGATGAGAACAGCATGGCATCTTAAAAACAGAAGTGCTCCAGGTTACATACATGAAGCCATGTCAGTACCCTTTGATACTGTAATAGCAGGTAAAGAATTAACAAATCTTAACACAATGAAGAATTTCTAACATATGAAATATAAAAACATACCTTCATACTACTTTACTGTTTTTACTTTTTTCAGTTTAGTCACATAGAGGGAGGGGGACATAATTTGAGAAGAATTTGAAAAGATATAAGAGAAATAAACAAATAGGAAAAGAGAATAAAGGAAGAAAAAAATCCCACAAAATACCACCTTCAAGTTTCAGTTGGAGTCATTTTCTAATGTGAAAGAATTAAATGTGTCTCCCTAAAGATAAAATAACAACTTCAGCTTTAGATCAGCAGTTTTAACACTCATGATCTAATATAATATTTAACATTTTTAAATCCAGGAAAATCATACTTCTTAAGTACTCTAATATGCAAATATAAACATCGTGATGGTAGTGGTGGTAAATGTTTACTTATATAAAGTCTTTCTATTCTCTCCCTCATCTAAGAATCCCAGAGTCACCAGAAACATGTTGTCTGGCACATCAAAAACACAACACAAAATTTATTAAAATCACTTTTGACATATTTATTCTGTGTTCCACTGTTATCTGTCTTTGATTCTATGCCCATTTAAAACAAGTGTAGTTGGAATCAATTATAGCGACTTTCTGGTAGTCTACAGTTCACCCCTATTGGGATCCACTGAGAACAGGGCACTTTAAGTAAATCATTACTATTTATCTCACATCTGTTCATTTCCCCTTGTAGAGAAAGGTCTCTCCTACTCAGTAATCTTAGGCTGCCAAATTAATTAATTCCAGAGATTTCTCTCTGTTATTCTACAAAACACTGTAAAGAAATCTACAAGACTCATTGCTTTGTTTGCCTGCAGAGTGGGGAGGTGGAAGAACCAAGAAAATTTATTTTATGTTTGTAGTGCAGGAAATATCAAATTGTTATCAATCTCCAAAGAGCTACAAACAGTGAATGAATTTCACCTCCATATTCCTTGCTTCCAAACTTCATTCAGTTGCCAATGTTTGTACATTCTACCTTCTTCTTCCATTTCCTCTTTTCTTTCGATCTTCTCCAGCATCCGTTTTCTGGCTGCCTTGGTTCCTCTATACTGCTCTTCTCAAGAGCTGTCTTTAGTTCCTCTGTACTGCTGCTCTTCTTGGGAACTGTCTACACATCACAATAAGGGGATTTCTCAAAACAATGCTCTGTATGTTGGACCCACTGACCCATCTTTCAGAGGAAACCCAATTGTCTTGGACCCACTGGCCCATCTTTCAGAGCAAACCCAATTGTCTTAACTTCAGCTTTCCTAACCAGGATTTACCACCAAGTTCATTGTTCCCTATGTAAAATTCGGTCAAAGAAGCAGAAGTTATTTTATTTTGTTCTTTAGACAACAAATGCTCCCTAGGTGACTAGTTATGTGTTACCAGACAAGCCATGCTATCCCACTCCTTGTCTAATTACATATCCCTAAACCCCCAATACTTCAGGCAACAGCTGCTAATTCATTACTTTATTACTCACTGTACTGTTCAATAAAGTACACATGTGACCATTACTCTATGAAATGGTACATTTTCATCACAAGATTTAGGTATCTGTTTCTTGTGAACCTTATTTATTCTACTGTAAGCACTATAAAGAAAGAGGGCATTTTGTTTGTCTTCCTAACCAAAGGCCTAACACTGTGAATGATGAAGGACTATTCATTGAATGAATGCACAAAAGAGTGAATGCAAGAATATTTGAATCCTTGACGTCCTTAATCATTATAGGTATTAACAATAAAACCCAATTTAAACTGTAACTTGTGCATTATTTGTGTATAGTTACAAAGTTAAACCACTTCCAAGAGAAGTTCTTCCCTTTCAGTCAAGATAAAATATAAAGCTGATTTACATTTCATAGTGTGTTTAAGAACCTCCAAGTTAACTTTGAATTAGTGAGAATGTCAAGTTCTAGTGACCCAATTACATTCTGTGGCAAAGAGTAGGCTATAAGATGGAAGACACTTAAGGATTCCATACCAGTAAGGATAAGCAATTGGCCAGAGAGTAGGATGAGGGTTGAGTAATTTGATATAAGCTGCTTAATAACAAAATGTAGTAGCAACTACATGCTCAAAAGCCACCACAATGAACAAGAGTTCTGGTCTTGTAACTCTCTGCCTGAGGCTTCAGTCTAAGGAACAACATCAAAAACTAAAGGAAAATGTCATCAGCTTCATTGCACAGAATTATTGTACAGGGTGTTTAATATGCTTGACCCATTAAGTAGGAAATTCAGGTGACAGAAAATTATTGATTCAAATTAATGCATTGTAATACATTAAGCATTAAAATAACATCTGTTTCCACACTTAGGGATCCATTCCATCTGCAGACACTAAACCCAGACACTTGCTGATGCTAAGAATCAAGTGTTGACAGGATCCAGGTATAGCTGTCCCCTGAGAGACTCTGCAAGAGCCTGACCAATACACATGCGGATGCTTACAGCAAACCATTGAACTAAGCTCAGGGACTCCAATGGAGGAGTTAGGGGAAGGACTGAAGAAGTTGAAGGGTTTAGTAACCCCGTAGGAAGAACAACAATATCAACCAACCAGACCCCCAGAACTCCCAGGGACTAAGCCACCAACCAAGAAGTACACATGGAGGGACCCATGGCTCCATTTGCATAAGTAGCAGAGGATGATCTTATGTGGCATCAATGGGATATGAGGCCCTTGGTCCTGTGAAGGCTGGGTGCCCCAGTATTGGAATACCAGGGAGGTGAAGTCTGAGTGGGTGGGTGGGTGAGAGAATACCCTCATAGAAGCAAGGTGGACAGGGAAGGGGATGGGGGTTTAACTGGGAAGGGAGAGTGAAATGTAAATAAATAAAATAACTAATTAAAGAAAAATAAGAAAAATGTCATTAATGTACTCCCACTTTACAAGTGCCTCTTAGTTAAAAATGCATACTTCTGGGCACTAATCCAAATTGTTGCAACAAAATATGTAGAGGTGAAAGATCTAGAAATGTATTTACCTTAATGTGTGATATACTTCTTCATAATGAGTAATTTTACAGAAAAATTTAAAATGGTTATTTTTAAGTATAAGTACAAAATAGTATTTAAGCTGTACCAACTGCAAAAGACTTTTGACACTGATTTTACAGATATATAAATATAATTCATGATTTTTATACAATTTTAATCGAGTGTAAAACAAGGCTAGATCAAAGAGCCTGTGATAGGAAAATCTGAAAAGGTAGGCTCTAATGAACACTGAATCACTCACTATAAGATTTATCTCAGGCTCTGAGCCACAGACCCAAAATGGAGACCCATAAACTGACTGAACCTGTTCTGATATGACACCCAAGATGGTATGAAAGAGCTGCAAGAACACAGGAGCTATCTTAAACTACATGTTGACATAGATTATATAGATAGGTGATAGATAGATAGATAGATAGATAGATAGATAGATAGATAGATAGATATAAAGATTAAATAGAAATAGATGTAGATAGATATTGATATATATGCATTTTTTTTCTAACTCTGGAAGACCAAGTACAAGGTGAAAACAATAATCAGGGTTGAGCTTCCATACACCTTGCTTGACTTTGATACATTCATAACCTCACAGGGTAAGGTTGGACTAACATATTTCTGAGATGAGTGGCTCTAAAACAACTATTTGACAACATTAAATCACTGTCTGTCCTTCTCTGAAACTCCTTATCTCTTCCAGTTTTCTGACAGTTCTAAAAATACTTTGCATTAAACCTTAAAGCACTTAGCATCTGTTTCCAGCCTGAGAGTGAGGCAAAACATACACTATAGACATCAATTTACCTCTTTAGGTCACAGCAATTTCATTACTATGGTGAATGCAGAAAGCTCTGGCTGTCTCTCACTAGCTTCCCCTGGGATTGATTACAGGAGATATACTTTGGAAGAAGTCCCTTAACATCTGTCTAAATTTGTTAGCTATGATCATTAGCAGTCATTATATCTAATCAACACCTAATATTTTTAACAATAATACATTAATAGGATAAAAGAGAAGCAACAAAGTAATGTATAATGTCATTTTCTTTGAGTTAATCTTCGGTAATATAAAATGGGCAGGCTTTGAAATATGGTCATGGAAGACTGTGTCCTGGCAGTTTTGAAGATTACCTTTAGCTTTCCACATTAGCTTTTATAACCCAAGACAAATGGACACAATGGGCTCCAACCAAGGGGCAATTTGAGAATGTTTACTCAGCATTACTATGAAGAATTAAATACCTTTAAACTATATATTCCAGACAAAGCAAGTTAATATTCTCTGAAGAATAAAATATCATTATTCCATTCCCCAAACCAGTGCTTAGATGTTATTCTTAAGGATTTTATATATGGAAATTTGCTAATCCATTGCTATGTGGTCACACTTGGAAAGGTGTGTTTGCTTTAGTCTCCAGGATCTATGTGTTACTTAGTTGACTTGTGTTATCACTAGATAATAATTTCCAATATCTAAACAACTCTGTGATTGTTTGAGTCAAAAATGCCCTCCATAGGCTCATGTTTCTGTACATTAGGCTCTCAGATGCTGATACACTTTTGGGAAGTTATGGGAAATTTAGGACAGGGAGCCTTGATGTAAAAAAATATGTCACCATGGACAAGATTCTATCTTTGCCCACTTCTAGCTCATTCTCTCTCTCTCTCTCTCTTTCTCTCTCTCTCTCTCTCTCTCTCTCTCTCTCTCTCTCTCTCTGCCTTGTGTTTGCAGTTGAATTGAGCTCTAACATTCTTGCTGTTACCTTCTGATGACATGCTACCTCCAAAAATAAGGAGGATATTCTCTCTGGAACTGTAAGCATAAATTCTAATTTCTTCCATAAGTCATCTTTGATCATGAGGAGCTTTTTATTTAATTTATTTTTAACTTTATTTTTGAGATTGTAATGTTATGTATTTTTTCCTAAATACATAAATGCAAACTTCTCAGTCAGCATAATGTTTGTTACCTGTATATGTTCTCAAGGCTGGCTATTTAGTATTGGATAACCAGTTGATGTGCTCTTCCCTGAGGAAGATTCAGGGCAAACAAAAGTCACTGCTTCTGTTTCCTTGGCTAAAGCAGATCACATGATGAATCTAATTTCAGTGTGTCCAAAACATGTAACTCTATTCTCTGGAAGAGGATGTTTAATCATTTGCAAATGTTGAATGCTACCAGAGTCAAAACTGAGAGACTAGAATAATATCATGAGTCTGGGACTTCCAGAAGCTTTACGATTCTTTATGATTACTAAAAACTTTGTTTTCTCTCTCTCTCTCTCTCTCTCTCTCTCTCTCTCTCTCTCTCTCTCT
>JADRCH010000193.1:627752-689014 GCA_019843965.1 Rhynchomys soricoides | reverse complement strand
TCTCTCTCTCTCTCTCTCTCTCTCTCTCTCTCTCTCTCTCTCTCTCTCCCTCGTGCAAATGCCTTATAAGAATGGGTGCTTGTGGAGGGCATAAAAAGATATTGGATCCCTTGGAGCTGGAGTTAAAGGCAGTAGTGCTGCCTAACATCCATGCTAGGAATTCAATTTTGGTCTTCTGGAGGTACAGAAAGTACCTTCAAAATAGCAGATAAGAGCACTGAATGCACTACCAGAAGCCCAGAGTTCAGTTCACAGAATCTATGTGGTTGCTCACAACCATCAATAACTATCCTGGAGGACATGTGAGTGTGTGAATAATTGTAATGTAAGTATGTGTGACAGAAAATAGCAAGCAGAGAACTAGTATTGAACAATTTATGATTTTTTTTGCTCCTTGAAACCAAAGGCAATGTAAACAATTGAGTCAATACCATTGCATTCATAATTCAGGTATCACTATATATTATATTTGTTCTTGCTGCCACCAGTGAGCAACTGCCTCAAATTCCCATATTCTCTACCATGATGGACTATGCCATCAATTTTTGATCAAAAATTAAAATTCTTCCTTTCATCTCCCCTCCTTCCGTTCCTCCTTTCCTTTCCCTCTCTCCTTCCCTCCTTCTCTTCTCTTTTTTCTTCCTTAAGTTTCTATTGATAAGGTATGTATTCTTTACCTTATTGTCACAACAGCGAAGAATATTACTAATACAATTCCATGTGTTAAGGGTTGCCTTATTTTATTTCCTACAATGGACTGCAGGCCGGAAAGAGACCCCCAAAGGGGGATAGAGGAATAAAAGACTTTGTACTTTGGCTTCTAGGGAGCTTTTTCTTAGTGGCTAGACCAAAAAGTCAGATACTAGTAAGCACTTCATATTCAATACATCTTTATACTCACCAACCTGTCAAAGATAAAGGAACATAATTTTTAAAGCCTAGTTTGTAGAGATGGTTTAAATGTTAAGGAAACTTTCTGCTTTCTAGAGGACCTTTATTCCAGGTTCATTTCCCAACACACACATGACTGCTAAAAATCTATATGTAGCTCTAATTTCAGGAGTTCCAACAGCCTTTCTGGCCTTCATAGGATGCATATATACGGTACACATATATACGTGCAGGCAAACACAGTCATACAATTTCTAAAATAATCATAAAATAATATAAATAAGTTTACATATTCACCATTCTCCCTGTGTAATTGTTAATTTAAGCATCTTTGGAACTTTTACTTTTGTAAATATTTATTGGCAATCAGAGTTAAAAACAAAATGTGGTATATTTAACCCACTTATTTATCAGCCTAGGGAAGAAGGTTGAAATTACTGTATTTTAAAGAATAATTTACACCATTGGATATAGAAACGCACACCCGCACTTGTGTGTGTGTGTATGTGTGTGTGTGTGTATCCTGTATCTATGTGTGTCTGTATCTATGTGTTTCTGTATTTATTTGTGCTGTATGTGTCTCTATGCTTGTGTCTGTGTCTCTGTATATATGTATGTAAATAAGCTGCAATAGAATTCTTGAAATTTAAAACTTATAAAGTCCAGAATATAAGAGATATGTCTGGGTATTCCTAATTATGTTTATTTGTTAAAAATGAAGGCATTCAATGCAGAAGAAATTCAAAAACAGTTAAAGTAATTAGACTAGTGCACGTTGAGTACTCAGTTAAATTTGATTGAAACATAATTGTGCCAAATTAAAGATAGCCATATCTATCTTTTTCCTTTCTAATTACTCATTAATTCTTTAAATGCAAGTAGTATACAGAATCTAATAACAATGAGACATACAAGTGATGGCGGAAGTTCTACTGCACCATAGTGCTATTTGTATGCACAGTGGTTCCCTCAATAATTTAAGATACTGTAAACTAAACCACTCGGTACACTTTTATTCATCATTTGCCTATATGAGCTTCTGGCTTAAACACCAATACACTACAATAAAGATAAGAAAACATAGTTTCCCAAATATTGTTTATTATTATTATCAGTAGTAGTAGTAGTAGTAGTAGTAGTAGTAGTAGTAGTAGTATCCATAACTAAAAGCTCTTCTAGCCAGATCCTTCATTTTAGAACTAATGAATATCAGACAAGAGCAGAACTTTGACACCAGTACTGAAAATAACTATTATTGATGTTTTTCTGTCTGTGAGAATTTGCTCCTATTGCATGCTAGTCCTAAATCTTTAATTTTTTTTAAAGAAAATAAATGGTAACAGTAAAAGAAAGGTACAATTGATCTCACAACAGAATCATGCTGGAAATTTTTGGTTTGCACTACCATCTTTCATATGTCTAGATGTGGATCTCCACTGAGAGGAACATATACTCTAGGCCACATGACCTTAACTTTCTTGATAGTATGATTTCAATTCAAGCTCAATAATGAAGGGTGGCTCTGGAGGACTTAGAAAGTCAAATAAATAACAAGATGTCCTTCCCTTGTTGGGCCTATGGTCTGGCATATTGACTTTGATAGAAAGAAACAAAGACTTTCCTGTATATTTAGAAGCATAGTACTGAGACTTACTTGGTGCTGTAGCTGAGACCTCAGCTTCCTGAAATTTATAGATTTCCTAAGAATAGCTTTTGTGATCTTTGACCTTTCCCCCATCTTCAATCGGTTAGGTAAGGCTGTATTTTCTTTTATTAGACATCTTCCTCTTATAAACAAGTGTAATGGCTTCCTGAAGAAACCATATAAGATAATTAGTAATGGAGTAAGACAGTATTATAGACCGAAGCAAAACTGAAGACACATACTTCATGTCCTTGAAACTGACCAGCCAGTGGAAAACAAAAGGCTAAAACATCAGCAGATGGACTGTCATACATTAGCCACAGTATTCTTCAAGTTTACTTGCTTTGCTGCGGTGAATAACTTTCATGAGATTCTTATAGCAAGAGTGCCATAGAGGTGAGTTAAGCATACTAAATGTGCTGTTTGGAACATGCTCACAGAATATCAAATATTAGAAACTGAATTCTCAAATATATATGTTGATTGAAAGTGAGTTTTCTGAAGTGTGGATAGGTTTATACATGCCCATCAAGAAAAGAGCACTTCTGCCCTTATAAGAAGAGGAAAAAAAATAAGTAGAATTTTTGTGCTTCTTTTCCCTGTATTACCATGTGACTCTATCTGCTGTGTTAAAAGTCAGCAAGAAGACCACTGGTAGTTACTGGTGACATATCCTTTGACTTCTTAAATTCCACAGTTTTAAGCTACAAAACATTATAAATTTCCAAGTACTGTATATTGTATTACAGCAAAAGGAGATGGACAAGAAGACTGGGTGTAAAGGAATGACACACTCTTACTAAGTATATAAATGACACATTAGCCTGAATATACATATATATGTGTGTGTGTGTGCATCTGTGTGTGTGTGTTTGTATGTGTGTGTGTGTGTGTGTGTGTGTATAAATAGATATACTAAATTCACAGAATTAATATATAATCTATAAAATATTTTACAACTCTGAAGTTAGGAGATGGCCACAAGGAGTTGTCAGCAGTGTTTATGCTTATGTATGTATATATGCTTATGTGTGAGCATGTGCATAATACATATAGATCTTCAATACACTTTTCTGGAAGGTGATGTTATTGAGAAGTCTAAGTATAACTAGCTATAAATATAAATGTAACAATAACTTTATGGTTCTTTCTCTTGGTCAAGTTTCACACTATAGTTTCTCACTCTATACTGGTACCAAACTCAGTTTACTTAAGATTTCATTTTCATTAACATTTGTTTCATTTGTTTTACTATATTACCTGCATTTCTCCATATAAAATAACCCACTACACAAAGAATTACAAAAACTAAGGAATACTGAGAGTAAGAGAAAGGGTCTTCTTTAGGAAAGAGCACATAAACTGGTTATCCAGTTTAAATTAATGGTTTAAATTAAATGGTTAGTCCTGAAAATGCACATATAAGTAACATTATACAGAGGAGATATGGAAGGGTTTTGAGAGAGGAAAGAGAAGGGGGAACTGATATAATCTTATTCTAATTTTAAAAATTAAAATAATTTATATATATATATATATATATATATATATATATTCTATAGAAGTTCGGTTTTGCAACTGTAGACACAACTTATTCTCCTTCATTCAGTTTTCCCTCCAAGAGAGCAGAACCAACACACTGCATAATTAATTACATCCCCCCCAGTTAAGTTTTTATCTGAAGAAAATGAGGTACACAAAAATCAGGTGAAAATAATTTAACAAGAAACACATCTAGACATACCATGCCCATCAGGGTGTGGTCCCAGAAATATGACCTGGGGTGGTGAGTTAATAAACAAAGAACTGACCATAAATACACATCCAGGAAAGTTGGAGTCGGGTGGGCTGTGTGCATTTTGATGGGGTGATATTGACAACACAATTAACTGCAACCTGGGTTCACTTTTTAGGAACAACAAAGAGGGGAGGAGTTAGCTAATCTCAGTAGAAGGTTTCTATAGGTGAGCAGTTTTCAACTGCAAATATCCCAGAGAATGAAGCTGCAGTTGTTTAGTTTCCTTACAGACTGGTCAATTTTTCATAAATACTAACACTTGCACACACTATCAGCATCTGCACTTGGACCATAAGAAGGTTTTGCCTCTGTGCCTGACCCAAGGCAAGGGATTTTCTAATTTCTCTTTGGTCTGAGGCTCTGATCCTTGACATGAGCAACCCATATCAAACAGTGCACATTCACTCAGAACTCCACCTGCTCAAGATTTCACTCATTTCCTACATAGACATGATTGGAGTTAGTGTAACACTTGGGTTTTCTGATTCTAAACTCCTTTCTGTTCTTTTGACATGCCAAGTCATTTCTGTCTGTTATAGTAACCCTGGCATTGGCTGAAAGAGGACATGTGCTGCATCAGGGCTGGCAAGAGGCAGAGCTAAGCTCATGTTAAGAAAGATTCATGTGCCTCCCATGTGCTGGGATGACTCACTCTCTGATCACAGATACTCGAGTGTCAACGGAAGAAATGAATTTCTTATTCAGTTCAGAACCTTTGTTCCTAGTTCAGAACATGGAACACATTAAGTACCCAGTGATTTATTTTGAGAATCTAGTTGCATCAGTAGCTCTTACTTGTATGTCCATCTAGTAACTAAGACTATAAATTTGTTTCCTTATCTGTAAAATGCAGAGTTGAGATGACACGATATCTGAGACTCTTGCCAGCTCACATATTTCATTCCTATCTTGGAGGCCTAATAGCAGCTTTATTACCCTGAGAAGATAACATCCCTGCAGTTTAGTCAGCAGAGCCTAGCAAGTTATGTTCCAGGATTCATGGAAGGTCTGTTTGACTATAGGTTAGTCGAGACTTGAATACAATCAATGTTCTGCAACCACCTTACTCATGCACAAGTTCTGGAAAATTATTTCATAAGTAAGAAAACTAAGAGTCAAAACGATAGCACAAAAATTTTTAATTATGTATCTGTCCATAGATGGTGTGTTCAAGTAGAAGAAAATTCAATGGAGAATATACTATCATTGGAATTATCAATTGGATAGGTACAAAATCAGCTATTTTGAGCTGATTTGATCAGTCATTTCAAAAGTTTTTCTTGACATTCATACATTATGCCATCTTTTTCTTCTTATTGTATATATTTTCTTGCATTTTTTCCAAGTGAACAAAGCAACTTATCCAATGGATTCTATTCTCTTGAGATCACTTAAATAAAATCTCTGCAAGGTTAAGGTAAAGATGAAATGCAATGATTTTTTTTTTTATGAGAAGCTTAATAGCAACAAATCTCATTTAGTTAGCTCAGGGTCCTTTATATCATCTACATTGGCAGCTAGGCTCCAAGGGCTGTTTTTAATATAACCCAGGACCAGTCAAATATGCTTTCAGAGCTTTAATAAGAGAGAAAACTTGTTCATGGTTAGCATGTGCTGAGTTATTTTTAAATATCAATGTCCAGCTTAAGCCACTAAGTTAGTACTTAGAGATAATGACATTGCTTCAGCAATGAAAATACAACTGTGATCTCAGGATTAGATTCTTTGGACAAACCAACATGTTAAAGATAGAAAAGATTAACTGAAAGAGATAGAGTCACCTAGGTCTTCTTACTCAATATCCACAAACTGGCAGAGAAATAGGAGTACCCATTGTTACAAGCACCCAGAACTTTGTCCATAAAAAAAGTGTGGTCTTCAACGGGACAGACTCAAGAAATATGATTCAGATGTTTTTTTCTACAGAAAGAAATAGAGTCATCTCCTACCAAGGACCCCTTATTCTCTTGTATCATATACATGTAAAACATGCTGGGATTCAACAGAATAGGATATTTTCAAGCCAGAAGAGGAAAGGGTAAGGGAAGAGGCAGAAGGAAGGAAATAAACATTAAGATTAAGTCTCCAAGTTATAGGTCTCAAGAGTTAGTATGAATTTTATAGAGTGTTCAGATGATCCCAAATACCATACCAATACATGAAGGCTAGAGTTTATTCGCAGTATATTACAGTGTGGAGATCAGAAACATATAGACCGTTCAAAGCACCATGTGAGAAAGTGACTGATTATACTGGGATGATTTATATTGGTTACATTATTGGAATGCTGCAATACCAAATCATAGAGACCTTTAAGAATGTGTTTTTGATACTCATGGTAGCTGGAGGGTAGATTACTGGGGATACAGATCTCATGTCTGGGGAAGATCCCCTTGCTGGTTAATAAACACTCTTATCCTTTATATGTCCTAACATAACGTAATGAGTGAAAAGACTTTCTAATGTCTCCTTTATGATTTAAAAATACTCACATTTAAGAGAGTTAATCATCTCTAGAAGTGACAATATCAACAAAGAGTCAAAAAAGCACAGTAAATACAAAATACCTCAAAGACGGCATATGTGAGTTCAATTATTAATTGGTTTTAAATTTAATAGCATAAGGTATAACAATTTTCAAAAACAAACATTTGGAGAAATGAATACAAAGATGAAACCATGTATCTATTACAAATCCATTTTAAATAATTTTTATATTTTATTTTTATTATTATTATTCTTTAATCTTTTTTTTTTACAGTACAGTCATTATTCCCCATCTTAGTCTGCCCTCTAACTCTTCCTCACCTAATTCCTCCTGTCCCATTTCCAAGAGGATATCCCCACTCCCCTCCCCAATACTATCCCATCAGACCTCTCACCTCCCTGGGGCCTCAAGTCCCTTGAGGGTTAGGTGCATCTTCTCTCACTGAGGCCAGACCAGTATATGTATATGTGTCAAGCCCTCATAACCAGATAGTGTATGCTGCCTCATTGGTGGCTCAGTGTCTGAGAGATCTTGGGATCCAGGATAGTTAGATTGCTGGTCTTCCTATGGGATCGCCCTCCTCTTCAGCTTCTTCCATCTTTTCCCTAATTCATCCACAGGGGTCCCCAGCTTCTTCTATTGGTTGGGTGTAAGTATCTGAATCTGACTTTTTCAGCAGCTTGTGGGCCTCTCAGAGGAGGGCAGCCATGCTAGGCTCCTGTCTGTAAGCACACCATAGAATCAGTAATAGTGTCAGGCCTTGGAGCCACTCCTTGAGCTGGATCCCAATTTAGGCAGGTCACTCACTGACCCTTCATTCCCTCAGTCTCTTTTCCATTTTTGTCCCTGCATTTCCTTTAGACAGGAACAATTCTGGGTAAGAGTTTTTGATTGTGAGATAGCAACCCCATCCCTCTACTTGACAGCCTGTCTTTCTACTGCAGATGGACTCTACAAGTTCCCTCTCCCCACTTTTGGGCATCTAAGGTCCCTCCCTTTGAGTCCTGAGAGTTGTTCACCTCCTAGGTCTCTGGTATATTCTAGAGGGTCCCCCACCTCCTACCTTCCAAGGTTGCCTGTTTCTATCCATTCTTTCCGCTGACCTTAAGGGTTTCAAGTAACAAAAGTCATGAAGAAAGATATGTTGTATGAATATCACTAATCAAAAAAAAAAAAAGTGGGATTGTCATATGACTTTGAGACAAGGGACCTCTAGGATTATTATCAAGAATAATGATTTAAAAAACCTAATAATACCTAGTGTGTGAATAAGTTCCTAAATACAGAGGAAAAGGTTTGAGAAAAGAAGTGATTGAAAAGATGCACAGGCAAGCATAGACTGCATTGCACTTAGTGAAGCTGGAAAGTTTCTTTATTCTATATATTACCATATCTATTTGTCTGTAGAAATGCTCCCCATATTGTATGTTTATAATAAACATATTTTAATAATCATTACAGATGAATCTTAGAACATGTCTCTTACTTTCTTAAGGCTATATCTAACATATAGTTAGGTTAATGGGAAAAAAAATCCTTGGAAAGAACAACATTTGGGGCTGCTTGGAATAGTCATTAGTATTAAAGAATCCATTAGAGAAATAACATTAAGAAATACATAATCCCCTTTCTTCTTATGGATACTATAAGTCAAGAAGCACTAAATACTGATTTTCTTCCAATAATAATCATTTTCAAAATCCTCAGTAAAAAAAGCTGACTCTGCTAAGTTAGTTTTCATAGCAAGATTAATTTCAAAGTACATCTTTAAAGGCAGAGACACATAATGATCAGCCCTAGTATAATTCTATACTTTTAGTTATTTGTAATAATTCATCATGTTTAGTTAAGAACCATGGCAAGTTTTAAATCTTATGGCTATGCCTTGGCTTTTGCTAAAACTTCTAAATAAAATTTTTCTGTTGCACTTAGCAGTAGGTTGTAACTAGATAAAGACTCAAAAGAAAATTTGAAAACTAATGAAAAAGAGGAAACAAATTGAAACAAATTGCTTATCTTCCAAGATGTCTAAGGAATGATATATAAGAATATTAATTATAAATTTCATATTTATCAATCAAGACATCATACTGTAAATGAATATTTTTATGAAAATAAAAATTTGATTCAACATAATCTTGTCAGAAGAGCACTAGTTTCTATAATAAATGTGGTTAAGATGGCATGCTTGGACTTGGGACCAATATCTATAAACTATTTTCAGAACTATTCAAAAAGGCAGCCAGTTCCCAATAAATTAAAATATGAACTGTATCATAACCTTGGATTAAGATGTGTAGTTGGTTAAGACCTGCCTCATGGACAAGCACCAATCCCTGTTAATGATACTTTGTTATGCTTGCATGTTGTCCACTAGAAGCTCCACCCAGCAACTGACTTATACAGATATAGACACCCACAGCCAAACAGTGGATGAAGCTTGGAGAATCTTGTGAAAAACTAAGAGGAAGGAATGTGGTCCCCAAAGGATATAGGAGCTCCAACATAGTCAACTAACCTGGATCCTTGAGACTCTCAGTGTCTGAACCACAAACCAAAGAACATGCATGGGCTGGACCTAGGTCTCTCTGCACATATGTAGCAGATGTGCAACTTGATCTTTATGTGGGTCCCAAACAACTGGAACAGGGTCTATTGCAAAAGCAATTGTCTATATGTGGTACGTGTTCTTAAAGCTGGACTACTTTGTCTGGCCTCAGTTGGAGAGGAAGTGCCTAGCCTCGTAAACACTTGAAGTGTCAGGGTAGAAAGATCCCCAGGGGTCCCCCATCTGCTCAGAGGAGAAGGTTGAAAGGGAATGGGGGCAAGAATTGTGGGAGGGTGTGACAGGGAGGAGGGCAATGAACAGAATTTAAAGTGAATAAGTAAAAAAATATAATTAATTTTAGAAAAGATGTGCAGTTGGAAACTTCAATATTAATAGATTAATTAAATAAATAATTTTAGTCACCTGATAAAACTATTTCTTCTAATAACTAATTCTTTCAGAACATAACAATACTGACTTTAGCTAAGCAGTCTTCTAGTTCTCTAAAGCAATTCCAAAATGACTAGATAATATATATACATATGTATATTAATATTTTGTGGTATGGAACAGAGAATGTAAGTATTTTTTTCATAAATTTCTGAGTGAATATAAGAGTTTTAGTGATTATTAGTAAGAGGCTTTGATTTGACATATTTTATTAATAAATATTATTAAATAAAGTATTATTAATAAAATGAGAGGAATATTTGATAAATTTCTTTATTCCTTGATGATAAAACAATAGTAGCTACTTTCAATACATAAAACCACATGTTTTCTCTTTCTGTGTATTTTTCCATTTCTCTGCAATCCTATGCATATTCATTGAACAAAACCATATGTGTAAGTACCTAAGCCACATGCTGTTTAGAGGTAGGCAACTACAATAAGATTTCTGCTTTTTGGTGGTGTGCCGAGTGCCACTGTACAATCACAAAGAATAAAACCCAGAAAACTAAAGTAAAATAGATTTTTCTTTAAAAGTGCAAGTATATAGTTGACACACACTTGTGCCCAAGAAGACAGTGACTCTTTATAACTGGCTATGTTGTCAAAATAACAGGCAAGGGTTGAACTGCCTCAGGTGAAGGGAAAATCACAGTCTGACAGTTGAATATGCCAGCATAGCATGAAATGAGAGACACCAATACAAAATCGTTTGGTCAAATTGGGTGATTGGTAAAGTTTATACAGAGCAATTGGGTCCTTAGTTCCCCGGGGATGATGACTGAAAATGGGAAAGTATTCAGAAAACCACTGATGTAATGGGAGACTGGAGAAATGAAATTAAGATATAGACTGTGAGATGGTAACATGTTTCTAAAAGCCAACATTCACTCTGAGGTTTGGAACCTTGATGACTAGTTTTTCGATAATATTATATTATGAATCAATTTAGAAATTTAACAGGAAACCCAAAACTAACTAATGACAGGAAGATTGAGAATAATTTTTTTTTTCTTGATAAACTACAGTTTACATAGGGGAAAGTCTGTTTTAGCTTCTGTCTGAGGTTCTTCCTGACCCTTCAATTTTTATCCACCAATAACCCTTGAACTCTTGCTGCATCCAGGAAATGCAAATCCATCTTTAGGACATGAGTCTAGACACAAAACCTAGCCACTTTGCTGCTAATGGGAACACATTTAATATAAGGCAGAGAGAAATTACAAAAGTCCATTATTTTGTCAATTAAAGCTGATTAATTTAGTAAGAATAAAACACATTTCCATTCTTTTGTTGAAACAAACAGTGGCCCATGCAGAATTTAACAGAGATCCAGGAAATAAGACAGTCAAAAAATGACTAAAATAGCTCATTTAGTTAGCTAACTAGAAAACAAAAGTTACACAGCAGAATCACACAAAGAGGCAAGATAAAGTGAACGGCAAGAAAGCAGAAAACAACGTCTACTGTCTTGTTCAGCTTTCAGGAACCATGCTGCAAAGAGTAAAACCATTTCTTAAAAGTTTGTATTTGAAAGGACAGCATCTAAAAAGAGTCTGACTTATTTTTATACATATACATGAGTAAACCATATGAGGCTCAGCTAAAAAGTGAAAAGAAATGTTAATAGTAAAGTTGTCATAAAAAGTATTCATAAGTTCAGTAAAGATAATTTTTTAAAAAGAATTGAAAGGAGAAATTTAAAAATTCAAAGAACTCAGAATGAGTAGTAGCTGGAGTGACTATAGTTCATTGTAATTAAGTTTGGCATTCAACAAAATACTGAAAACAATATAAAATCAGAGACAATGAAATCTAAATGGGCTCAGTTGTTGAGTTCAGTAGAAACTCTCCCCTGCCCTCTCTCTCTGTGGGTGTGGGTGTGAAGCTTATAAAATAGTAGTCTTGCATATAGCTTTTTCAAACAGTATTGGTGTTAGCTATCTCCTCTCTAATCATATCCTCTGCTCTCTTCTACTACCCCACCTCCCATTTAACTCTCCATCATTAATCTCCCCTTCTCCTTTATATCATCTGTGTTCTACTGTTTTTCCTTTATATTTTTTATTTCCCCTCCTCACCCATTCTCCCTTTCTAGTTTTCTGGTATCTATAGCTACTCCAAACTAAACCTGAGAATAGAGAGATTTGACACTAAGATCTACCTATGAGCGACAACATTGGGAATAGCCTTTCTGGGCCTCGCTTACATATTTCAGTGTAAAAAGTCAACACTCTCATTCAGCTATTTTACTAAATGAACATATCACAAATCATCATACAAATTAAGATATTTCTACCCATAGAATAGTGCCACTCTCTAACCTCTTCAGTGAAGATTCTTTCTTTAGTAGATGATGGTTAACATAGGAACTCACAACAATCAAAGTGCAGAGAAAAAATGACTATGGGCAATTTTAGCCAAAACTGAGATATCTTTATTACATGTATCTGTATTGTCTTTATGATTCATCTTTCACTATTGTATTTCCCTGTGACAATAGTGAAGAAAGAGTCATAAGACAACATGACCCAGAGCTCAATGAGATATTAGTGCCACTATTGCATTCTTAGGCATATTTGCCATGCTGGTCACTGATGTGAAGCAAAGGCAATACAGTTGCATAGGATTATTGGAAACTCATTTGAAAACTTGCATAGGCCTTCTGGAACTATGGAAGTTAGGTCTCAGAGAGGAGTAATTCATGTCATAAAAAGCTAGACTGTTCTGGGTCCAGTATTTGATGTACTCAGACTATGCAGCAAAAAGGACTTACTTTCAATCTATGTGAGGCAACCAGGGATAAAAGCAGTAGCCTGAATTGTTTGGAGTGTCTTTGGATTTTCAGGACAAATAACACAAAAGATGTGTCCAATGCCTGAGGGTGCTGAGGATTTTATTGTATGGTCTATGATAAATCACAGAATGGCATACATATTTGCAAATCAGATAAACAAACATATTTTATGCAACATATGAAGAAACAAATTCAACAGTAAAATTATAAAAAACAGTAAAATTATAAAATTCAGTTCTTAAACAGATATTTATAACAAAAAAATTGGCATGTAAGTATCAAATAAACACAAGAAAATATGGACAAGTAAGAATTACAAATGAGTGTTTCAGTGAAACCCCTGTACATCTGCAGTAGCAGTGAGAACTGGGCTGAGCACAGAGGAGAATTTGGAGCAACAGAAACACTCTGTGTCAACAGGAGCACACACTTCAGCAGAGAGTCTTGAAAAAGCCAGGATGGTTCCTGACAAGTTGAATGTGTTCCTCTCAGAGAACAGAGAAACCTGTGCCTTTTAAATATTTGTTCTAAGCAAAGTAATTGCTATCTATCATATCTATTATATCTATCTATCTATCTATCTATCTATCTATCTATCTACCGATTTACCTATCTATCTATCTACATATATATGTCAAATATCATCTCTATTATACCCCATTCACTTTATTTACATTTTAAGCTGGAAGAAAAAATTTTCATTTTATGTGTGTGATCATTGTTTCATTTAGTGTTGGTAAATATCTGAAAATGAAGTTAAGGCACATAGTCAATGTATATTTCTTTAAGAAAATACCATATGGGTTCTTTTCATGGACTCATTTATTAGACATCATGATCAAACTATTACATCCTCTTCAATAATAACAAAGGGTCAGTCCACATTAAAAGCCATTAGATTGTTCTGCAATTTCCTGCAGAACAAAAGTGAAATAGCAGGTTGTACAGTTAGTCAAAACTATAGTCTCCAGGGGCTTTTGGCCTGATACCTGAGTATTGTCTGCAACTTCTTATTTGTAGCAGCTAGAGCATGTCACCGTTGTGTTTGCCTGAATTCATAAATCTATTGTCATCTGAAGCTTTTGTCACTTCTCTAGTTGTTCTCTACTGCTAAGAATTAAATTAATATTTTTATTTCTAGTCAATAATTAAACCCCTTTCTATTGACATAACTGTAATTCCTATTAGTCATAGAACAGACATAGGAATGTGTTTTTCATAGAATGATAAGTATAGGCTTGAATCATTATAAAAGCTCTGCATTTAATATTTCCTATCTTTATGGGTCAAATATGTGGAACTTGATTGTTGTAACTATAAAAATAGTGGTAGCTTACATCATCTACAAAAGCTACTAAATCCATTGCAACCATCTACACTGCCACAATAATCACCACCATCATAGATACAGCAAACACATCAAAAGCATAAAAGTTCCATATGATTAAAACTTCCATTGTCAAAATGTCTGCCTAAACATGGGTTAAACAAGGGTAACACAACATATGTGCTAATATGGACAGGGAAAGCTCAGGAGGCCTCAACCCTACACAAAGAACAACATGCAATTAAGGAACACTGAGTGTGGAAGAAATAGTCTTCCCCAGGGACTGAATAAAACAGTTGGTTTTCCAATACCAAATGGAAATACCTGAAAGAAAAAAAATGCACTATATATATATAGTGTGTGTGTATGAACATTTCTATGTACATTTTTATGTGACAGTAATTAATAGATAAAGAGGCTACACATTTGAAAAAGAGCAAGGAGGGTTATGATCTTAGCCAAAAGGCAGAGAAGCGATAAGAAGGGTTATATAGGGTACTATAGGGCATCTGGTGGGAGAAAAAGAAGAGAATATAACATAATACATTATAATATCCAAAAACAAAATAGATAATTTTTAAAACTTGATACTGTCAACAAAACTACGTTTACAACTGCCACTAAAGTTTCCATATCTTCATTAATGCCTTTGTCAGGAGGAAATGCCAGGCAACTGTTCCTCAGGTCACAGTTGTGGCTAGTCAATAACATTTCTGAACAAAAATGTTACTAACAAAGTTGTAGACATATGAAGTCACAAAACCTCTTTCTTCTCCATTGTTTATGCCATTTCTTCTCACAGTCTAATTTCTTTAATTTACTCATGATTCTCAAAATAATCTCTTTAATGATGTTCCTTACTTTCTTCTTTAATGCCATTAACAAAGGTATTCTTCACACTGCACCAGTAACCTGGTCTTTCAGAATTTTCTCTTAACACAGTCCTTTGGTCACATAAATCTTCTGTGCAGTGTTTGTTTCTTTGCACCCAGGAGTGCATTCCTATCTTCCATTGTGTTTATAGTGATAAACCCAAAGCACCTGCATACCTCATAATATTGTGATTGCTCATAATAGCCCCTTAGACTATCATCAGTGTGTCAAAGACTAGCCTTCAAATAAAGAGATTACACAGAAGCTTAGACTCATTAGGAGACTCTTAAATATCATGGAAGTAGGAAGAAGAGATTCTAATTATGCTTCCTCAGATGTGTCCACAGAGTGGAATAAATTGCTTGGTTCATTCCAAAACATATAAAAAAGGTACCACAGTCTTTAAATTTTTTAATGTTTTCTTTGCCGCATTATATCTAGTTGATAAATCCTGAAAATAGCCAGCTAGAGAACAAATGATTCCAACTCATGATCAACATGATTATACATGTGACCTAGCTACATTATACCAGACATAAAACTGTGTATTTAGCAAACTTAATTTTCCCAATGTATATAGTCTTCTTGGATAGCATGTATTTACTTCTAAAACCAAGCACATCCAAGCTTTTATAATACAGCATAATGTCAACTACAAAATATCCTAGAGAACCACACACTGAAGTTACAATAACAAGCAACACCACAAAATATCATGACATTTTAAGTCAAAGATTTTTGTTAGTCTTCATTCATAGCTATCCTAAGGTATGTGTAACACATTTGGCCAGTTGGGCATAGATTGAACTTGCCTGCCAGTCAATCAAGATCATTTCTAGTGAGAGCTAGCATAAATCATGACAGGATAAAATGTTGAAATTTAAATTTCCAAAGAGAAAGTGTTCTAATTTGCAATTTCTTCATCTGCAAAGTTATGATGCATCACTACACCCATAATTGGTTTGACATTGAATTTTATAACACAAAGCATCTGGCCTCACTCCCATGGTGACCAATGAGAACAATCTCAGAGGCTGGGACAAATTATCCTCTCTAAGACCAACAGCTGTCTCCATGATCTATAAATATATCTTCCTTCTTTACCCAGAAGAATATTCATGTCACAAAAAAGTAGAGACAAGGGCATTATGGGAGGTATGGCTCTGATGGAAAGCCAACTGCTCTTCATTTATCTTTTTGGAGGCCAATGAGTCTTTCTAAGCAGCTGTTTCCTCCCACCCTCTTGATTTTATACACACCAGAGCTGTACACATGCATGATCCAAAGAGGCACTCATAAAAATGTGAAAGGTTCACTTTTTTGCTATTTCTTTGTAACCTTAAGGGTGAATCCTTTTCAGAGATTCCATATTTGAGATAAAACAATGGAAATATATTAACTGTCAAGAAGAGAGATATGTATTATCCCCAGTATTGGAACAATACACATCTGCCTCAAAGCATAAAGCAGGAGAGCAGTAAGATGACTCTACTGTTCTAAATTGCCATTCTACTCTTGTTCTCCTCAATAGTGTACTGATAGTACACAACATAATAATAAGCTGCAGTTTCTATAAACAAACTCACTATAGTTAACAGAAATTATAAGTACCAACTTGCTGTGGAGTATCTCTTAAATACCGCTCTGTTTTGAATTACTCATGAAAAGCTGAGTAAAGTTTCTCAAGTTACATGTAGAAATTATGCTATCTTCCATTACTATAGATATACCTTAGAACATTTAACTAGAAATATTGAGTTCCCAGACAAGTGCACTTTATACATTTTACAATTATAATGGTGGTGGTGGAGGTAGTGGTCGTGGTAGTAGTGATAACAGGGATGATAATTTCTGTCTTAATTTTTTGTTACTTGGCATGTGCCATGGGTCCATTAAATTAGAGAGTTTCTTAAAGTTTAAAGTTGACAAGTATCCTATTGTTTATAAATACTCTTATTTTCTTTTCCATTTATTTTCTAAGAGAATTATAGGTCAATTCCATAAGTCATCATTTGGGAACAGTAAGCAAGATAATGAAGTCTTCTTGATAAGTAACTTCATACAATTTTAATAAACATACAGGTTTGATTGTTGAATCAAATCATAGCTATACTTTTAGTTTGGGGGGAATATATAGCTTCTCATAATTGCAATGCTAATTTGCAACCCATCGACAGTATGCAAGGTTTCTCTTTCTATTTCTATATTTTTTATTTCTATATTTTTTTCTTTTGATAATATTTATTCTGAAAGATCCATCATTTAATTTTATACACACACACACACATATATTACAATATTTTGTGTGTTGAGCATGATTATGTGTTCTTTTTAGAAATGTATAATTAAGTTCCTTGCTCATTTTAGTTTTTCTATTTTTAGGCTGTTTTTGTACTTAAGATATTATTCCCTAATCAAACATATGATTTGCATTTTCTCTAAATTCATAGGCTACCCCTGTATACTGTTAATTTCTTTTCTTTTCTTTTCTTTTTTTCCATTTACAAGGAAATTCATTTCTTATAGAAGCTTTATTTTAAGAATTTTATTTATCCAGACAGAACATTTCCTGGGCTTACTGAGTACTTATTCTTCTCATGCCCTCAAATAAGTTACTTATCTAGGAATTATTTATACTATACAATGAAAACAGGTTTTTGAAAAACTATCATGGGAATATAGAAATGGCTTAGAAGTTAAAAAAGCAATTAGTGCTTTTGCAGATTTAGTTCCAAGAACCAACTTCACTTGGCTCTGCACTACCCATAGCTCTGCTTCCTGAGAATTCAATGCTCTCTGGCATCCATGGACACTTGTACACATGTGGTATACATAGTCTCACACAGTCACACAAACATACACATGATCAAGAATAGAAATTTAAAAACTACTCTATGTATGTTTCTTTAATCCTTGTTTGGGGATGGGGTGGTATGTGTTATGATGCACATGTGGAGGTCAGACAACTCTTGTAGTCAGTTCTCCCTCAAGCATGTGTGATCTGGGAAGTGAAATCAGATTTAGACTTAGTGCGTAATAAGTGCCTCTGTGCCATCTTGTAGACCAAGCAGAAGTGATGTGAGTAGCAAGTGTTCAGTGTTGTTCATGTACTAAGAGAGCTAGCTGTTCTTCTGAGTTCAATTCCCAACATCCTTGTCAGATTTCTTAAAGCTGTATGTCACCCCATCTTCAGAGGATTAAACATCCTGCTCTGACCCCCAGTGGCATTGACTCATACAGGCTCATAACCATGTACAGACACATAAACACATGTAATAATTTAAAACACTTTTTAAAATGTGCATGCATTGGCAGGGCTCCATTCACAAATAGCTCCAGGTGAGAGCTAGATTCCCAGGAAAGTGGACAAGCCTGACAGTAGAGGTAAGACCAGCACTAATGCTCAGAGGGACCCTCCTGGAACTTTCAGGACAAAGAGACCTAGGAGTAGCATGAGACGGGAGCCTTCTGGTTTCCACCTGTGGCCTGTGCCACAGGGCTCCATACCCAAATAGTGCCTGGAGAGAGCTGGTCTCCCAGGAGTGCCAAGAGACCTTCGAGCACAGGCAAAACCACCACTTCTGTTCAAATTCCTGGATCAAGAGGGACCCTCGCAGAGCCATCGGGAGACAGGAAACAAGGGACAGTTGGGGACTAGATCCTTCTGGTTTCTGTCTGCAACCCAGAACTGACCCTGTACCACATCTCTCCAACCCCAAATTCCTCTCAGAGAGAGCTGGTCTCCAAGGAGTACTGCCTCAAAGGCTTGCAGGAAGGACAATCCACAGTCAGAGAGAGCAAAACCAGCTAACAACTGAAATAACCAGATGGTGAAAGGCAACAGGGCATCTTCAGAACCCAGTTCTTCCACCACAGCAAGCCCTGGATACCCCAACACACCAGAAAAGCAAGATTCAGATTTAAAATCACACTTCATGATGATTATAGAAGACTTTAAGAAGGAAATAAATAACTCCCTTAAAGATATACAAGAGAACACAGGTAAATAGCTAGAAGTGCTTAAAGAGAAAACACAATGATCCCTTAAAAATTACAGGAAAACACAATCAAACAGGTGAAGGAAATGAACAAAACCATACAGGATCTAAAAATGGAAATAGAACCAACAAAGAAATCACAAAGAGAGACAACCCTGGAGATAGAAAATCTAGGTAAGAGATCAGAAGTCATTGATACAAGCATTATCTACAGAATACAGAGATATAAGAGAGAATCTCAGGTGCAGATACCATAGAAAACATTGGCACAACAGTCAAAGAAAGTGCAAAATGCAAAAAGCTCCTAACACAAAATATCCAGGAAATACAGGACAGAATGAAAAGACCAAATCCAAGGATAATAGGTATAGAAGAGAGTGAAGATTCCCAAATAAAAAGGCCAGTAAATATCTTCAATAAAATTATAGAAGAAAATTTCCCTAACCTAAAGAAAGAGATGAACATAAACATTCAAGAAGGCTACAGAAATCCAAATAGATAAGACCAAAAAAGAAATTCCTCCAGTCACATAATAGTCAAAATACCAAATGCACAAAACAAGGAAAGAATATTAACAGCAGTAAGGGAAAAAGGTCAAGTAACATATAAAGGCAGACCTATCAGAATTACACCAGATTTCTCAACAGAGATTATGAAAGCTAGAAGATCCTGGACAGATCTCATACAGGCCTTTAGAGAACACAAGTGCCAGCCCAGGCTGCTATACCCAGTAAAACTCTCAATTACCTTAGATGGTGAAACCAAGATATTTTATGACAACACCAAATTTACAAAATATGTTTCCACAAACCCAGCCCTACAAAGGATAATAGATGGAAACTGCCAACACAAGAAGGGAAACTATACTTTAGAAAATACAAGAAAGTAATCTTCTTTCAACAAACCCAAAAGAAGATAGCCACACAAATATAAAAATAACATTAAAAATAACAGGAAGCAACAATCACTATTCCATAATATTTCTTATGATCAATGGTCTCAATCACACAATAAAAAAAAAAAAAAAAACAAAGACTAACAGACTGGATACATAAATGGGACCCAGCATTTTGCTGCATACAGGAAATGTACCTCAGTGTTAAAGACAAACACTACCTCAGAGTAAAGGTCTGGAAAACAAATTTCCAAGCAAATAGTCCCAAGAAACAAGCTGAAGTAGCCATTATTATATCGGATAAAATCGATTTTCAACCGAAAGTCATCAAAAAAAAAAAAAAAAAGGAAGGATCCTTTATACTCGTCAAAGGAAAAGTCTACAAAGAAGAACTCTCAATTCTGATCATCCATGCTCCAAACGCAAGGGCACCCACATTCATAAAAGAAACTTTATTAAGGTTCAAAGTACACATTGCACCTCAGACAATAATAATGGGAGACTTCAACACCACACTCTAATCAATGGACAGATTATAGAAACACAAACTAAACAGAAACACGGTGAAACTAACAGAAGCTATGGACCAAATGGATATAAAAGATATTTATAGAACATTTCATCCTAAATCAAAAGAATATACCTTCTTTTCAGCACCTCATGGTACCTTCTCCAAAATTTACCATATAATCAGTCACAAAACAGACCTCAATAGATATAATAAAATTTAAATAATCCCATGACTCCTATCAGATCACTACAGATTAAGGCTGGCCTTCAATAGCAACAAAAACAACAGAAAGCCCACATACATATAGAAGCTGAACAACACCCTACTCAATGATAACTTGGTCAAGGAAGAAAAGAAGAAAGAAATTAAAGACTTTGTAGAATTTAATGAAAATGAAGGTACAACATACTCAGACTTATGGGACACAATGAAAGCAGTGCTGAAAGAAAAAGTCATAGCTCTGAGTGACTCTACAAAGAAACTGGAAATAGCATTCACTAGCAGCTTAACAACACACCTGAGAGTTCTAGAACAAAAAGAAGTTAATAAACCCAAGAAGAGTAGATGGCAGGAAATAATCAAACTCAGGGCTGAAATCAACCAAGTAGAAACTAAAAAATACTATACAAAGAATCAACAAAACCAGGAGCTAGTTCTTTGAGAACATCAACAAGATAGATAAACCCTTAGCCAGATTAACCAGAGGGCACAGAGAGTATCCAAATTAACAAAATCAGAAATGAAAAGAGAGATATAACAACAGAGTCTGAGGAAATTCAAAAAATCATCAGCTCCTACTACAAAAGCCAATACTCAACAAACTTGGAAAATATGAATGAAGTGGACAATTTTCTAGACAGATACAAAATACCAAAGTTAAGTCAGGAACAGATAAACCATGTAAATACTCCCATACCCCCTAAAGAAATAAAAGCAGTCATTAAAAGTCTCCCAACCAAAAAAAAAAATTCCCAGGATCAAATGGGTTTAATGCAGAATTCTATCAGACCTTCAAAGAAGACCTAATACTAGTACTCTTCAAACTATTCCACAAATTAGAAACAGAAGGAACACTACCAAATTCATTCTATGAAGCCACAGTTACAATGATACCAAACCTCACAAAGACCCAACAAAGAAAGAGAACTTCAGACCAATTTCTCTTATGAATATCAATGCAAAAATACTGAATAAAATTCTCATAAACTGAATCTAAGAACACATCAAAACAATCATTCACCACCATCAAGTAGGCTTCATCCCAGGGATGCAGGGATGGTTCGATACCTGGAAATCCATCAATGTAATGCACTACATAAATAAACTCAAAGAAAAAAACCACACGATCAGTTCATTAGATGCTGAAAAGCATTTGACAAAATTCAACATCACTTCATGATAAAAGTCTTGGAAAGATCAGGAATTCAAGGCCCATACCTAAACATAGTAAAAGCAATATACAGTAAACCAGTAGCCAACATCAAACTAAATGGAGGAAAACTTGAAGCAATCCCTCTAAAATCATGGACTAAACAAGGCTGACCACTATCTTTCTATCTATTCAATATAGTACTTGAAGTTCTAGCTTGAGCAATTAAACAACAGAAGAAGGTCAAAGGGATACAAATTGGAAAGGAAGAAATAAAAATATCACTATTTTCAGATGATGTGATCATATAATTAAGTGACCCCAAAACTCCACCAGAGAACTCCTAGAGCTGACAAACAACTTAAGCAACGTGGCTGGACATAAAATTAACTCAAACAAATCAGTAGCCCTACTATACTCAAAGGATAAACAAATTGAGAAAGAAATTATGGAAACAACACCCTTCACAATAGTCACAAATGATATAAAGTGTCTTAGTGTGACTTTAACCAAACAAGTGAAAGATCTGAAAGATCTATATAACAAGAACTTCAAGTCTCTGAAGAGAGAAATCGAAGAAGACCTCAGAAGATGGAAAGATCTCTCATGCTCTTGGATTGGCAGGATAAATATAGTAAAAATGGCCATCTTGCTGAAAGCATTTGTATACACATATACAGAGATGTAAGAATGTACATATTCATACTTGTACATGTGTGCATACAAGTAAATGGACACAAGAGGTGGCAGAGATGACTCAGTAGTTAAGTTCACCTACTGCCTGTACAAAAGACTTTAATTATGTTCCAGGCACCTATGGTAGTTGGCTTATAACCACATGTGACTCCAGCTTTGTGTGATCAGACAACCTATTTGGTCTTCTGCAGGAACCCACAAATGAAAGTGTGTCCACACACAAACACATATAAATACATAATTGAATAAATTAGTAAATGTTTAGAAATCAAGACTTCATATCCGTGCCTTCCATTTGAATCTAATTTAACTATTTTTTATTATTTTCCTGACCTTCCTACTTACTATTTCATTTCACCATGTTCCAGAATCCAGTTTGGAATCATAGTCATGTAGATATAGCCCTCATTAATCTTAGTGAGTCACAAAATAAAGATGTATGAACACAAAGAGGTTTATGGGTATACTAGCTGGTTTTGTCTTGGCACAAGCTGGAGTTATCACAGAGAAAGGAGCTTCATTTGAGAAAATGCCTCCATGCAATCCAGCTTTAAGGTATTTTCTCAATTAGTGATCAAAGGGGGAGGGCCCCTTGTGAGTGGTACCATCCCTGGGCTGGTAATCTTCTCTATAAGAAAGCAGGCTGAGCAAGCCAGGAGAAGCAAGCCAGTAAGTAATATCCCTCCATGGCCTCTGCATCAGCTCCTGCTTCCTGACCTGCTTGAGTTCCAGTCTTGACTTCCTTAGTGATGAACAGCAATGTGGAAGTGTAAGGTCAATAAACCCTTTCCTTCCCAACTTGCTTCTTGGTCATGATGTTTGTGCAGGAATAGAAACCCTGACTAAGACAATGGGCAAGAGGAAAGTTTGACATGATGAACAGAATACATTTGCACATTTGTTTTTAGATTTTAAAATATATCAAACAAGTTAGAACATGATCAGTATCAAATCAAATAGTCAGTTATATGTTGATTATGTCCAATTGGGGAATTGCTTTTATTAGGATGCCATTATGGGGCATTTTCAACTCTGGAAAAATCTTAACTAAAGAATTAATAAAATGTTCTGTATGGTTCAAATTTGTTTTTGGAAAAACAAAATAGGTTATGATTAAAAATAATACTTTCCCACTCACTACCCCAAAAAGTCTCTGGACAGGTTTTACAGCAGTAAATTATTAAAATTCTCTTATTATGAGAGCAAAGGTGTTTGGATTTCACTACATGTTTATGGCCGCTTGCCAAGATCTCAATTTTATGGTGATTTTCTGATTGTTTAATAGATTAATTTAAAGTTTACAAAGAAACCTGACCCATCTTACTATATAATTAATAGAAATGAAAAAGAATAGCAATTTACTTAAAGCACAAATGGCTGAGAAACATTAAACTCTGCATCTTTATTAATATATTCTCTGTAGGTCGCTGGTCCAAATTGGAAACTGATCATTATCCTTTCTTATGAGGATATTAGAAAGTTTAATTTAGTTTACCTTTGACCATATATATCTCCTGAATATCACTTTACTTGTTTCTTATTAAGTCTTCGTTGATTGCATCAACAGCTCTGCTTTGTAAACTACAATAACACTTTATCCACTCTTAGCCTTCCATACGTGTTTATTTTAGTCCTCAATCCTGCTTTAAAGATGCCTCCTTTACTGAGTAATAAACTATCTCTAGTGGTTTTATCATGCTTATATAATGAATTTGGTTTTTACATCAAAGTGTATACAGAGTATTAGTTTTGTCCTCCATTTTCCTCTGTCATCTATTCACTCAATGTGTCCTAGTTAAGGTTTTACTGCTATAAACAAACACCATAACCAAGGCAACTCTTATAAGGACAACATTGAATTGTGGCTGGCTTACAGATTCAGAGGTTCAGTCCATCATCACCAAGTTGGGAACATGGCAAGATACAGGCAGGCATGGTGCAGGAGGAGCTGAGAGTTTTACATCTTCATCTGAAGGCTGCTAGCAGAATAATGGCTTCCAGGCAGCTAGGGTGAGGGTCTTAAAGTCCATGCCCACAGTCACACACCTACTCCAACAAGGCCACACCTACTCCAACAGGGTCACACCTTCTAATAGTGCCACTCCCTGGGCTGAGCATATACAAACCATCACATAATGTTAAAGAAATAGAGGCTTAGTAATATGTATTTATATCTAAATGTTTAATGTATTTATAAGCACTTTTTGTGTGAAAGCTCATAATAGATAAGCATTACTATTTTTATCTATGAAAATTCTGTCATAATTGAATCCATTTTTTCTATAATGTAAAATAATAATAGCTATTACCTCAACGTTTTTAAAATAGTGTTCCTAGTAAGTTGTTAGGAAAGGCATTGATGGTATTGATAACAATGTTTTGAATGGCAAAAATAACTTTTAATGTTTCACTTGGCTTCAAAAAGTACAACTTCCTCCTGGAAATACTTCATAAATTCCCTCCTTTAAGATGCTCACTTAAACAATACCTTACATATGATTCTTTACAATTTTAAGCACAGTTCCTTTTGTCAGATTGTCAGCTGTGAATTTTCTTGTACCCTTGTCTTTATAAACTGTTCTCAGTGCCCTAGTGCTTATAGATACAGGTAACTGGGATCACGACAGAGAAATACAGCAGAAAATAAAGGCAAAAGATGATGTATCAAAGGATCTGCCTGCCGTTTTTAACCAAAAGACCTTCAAGGAGCCGGGCAGTGGTGGCGCATGCCTTTAATCCCAGCACTTGGGAGGCAGAGGCAGGTGGATTTCTGAGTTCAAGGCCAGCCTGGTCTACAGAGTGAGTTCCAGAACAGCCAGGGCTACACAGAGAAACCCTGTCTCAAAAAATTGAAAAAAAAAAAGACAAAGATACAAGAAACTACAGTGCATTTGCAGAAATTGAGAAACTCTAAAATTCATATGGATATTAACAGATAAAAGAATATCCAAAAATAATAAATTCTTGATACAGAAGAACAAATTTTAAATGTCATTTCTAATTTCAGAACTGAGCAGAAATCCACAGTGTTAGTTAGCTCTCTATTGAGTATGACAAGAGTGCCTTTAGGAATAAGGGATTTGTCTCCTCTTCCAGTTCATAGAGAAACAGTCCATCTTGGCACGAAAAGCCTGGAGGCATTTCATCACATTTTGTGCACAACCTAGAAGCAGAGAGAAATGAATAGTGGGGCTCATTCACTTTCACCTTTTCACGATCTGACCCCAGACCATGGAGACTGTGCCATTCATATTTAGAGGAAGACTTCCTTGTTCATTTAAACCTTTCTGGAAATATTATGATAAACACACCCAAATACATTTCCATGTTTTGTTCTTTAATCTTTTTTTACAGTCCAGTCATTATCCCTCTCCTGGTCCGCCCTCTGACTGTTCCTCATGCCATACCTCCTCCCCCATCTCCAAGAGATGTCCCCATCCTTCCATACCACTCCTCTAGAATTCTTCAGTACCTGAGGCCTCAAGTTTCTCGAGGGTTAGGTGTGTCTTCTCTCACTAAAGCCAGACCAGGCAGTCTTCTGTTGTGTGTGTGTCGGGGGCCTCATATCAGCTGGTGTATGCTGCCTGGTTGGTGAATCACTGTCTGAGAGATCTCTGGGGTCCAGGTTAGTTGAGATTGCTGGTCTTCCAATGGGGTCGCAGTCCTCCAAGCTTCCTCAAGCTTTTCCCAAATTCAACCACAGGGATCAGCAGCTTCTGTCCATTGGTTGTGTGTAAGTATATGCATCTGACTTTTCAGCTACGTGTTGGGCAGTCATGATAGGAATCTGTTTGTAAACACAACCTAACATTAGTAATAGTGTCAGTCCTTGGAGTCTACCCTTCAATTGGATCCCAATTTGGGCCTGTCATTGGACCTCCTTCCCTTCAGGCTCTTCTCCATTTTTGGCCCTGCATTCCTTTTAGACAGGAACAATTCTGGGTCAGAGTTTTTGACTGGGGGATGGCAACCCCATCCCTCCACTTGAGAAAACATGTAGAGTCCACCTCCATGATGATTCTTTTATTTATTTATTTGATACTTTATTTATATTTCAAATGTTTCCATGATGATTCTTAATTCAGTCAAAGTGACAATGAATTTTAACCATTTGTGGAGAACTGATTTTGACTTATATGGAATGAAGTTGTGCAAGACTCGAGCAATCAGCCATCTACATGCAAAGATTGAAGTCAGACTCCACCTCATATGATACAAAAAATTAACTGAACAATAATAACTGACTGAAATATCTAAAACTATAAAAGTCTTAAAGCACTAATAGGTCACAGTAATTAGGACCCACATAATCATAACAAATATCAAGCATAGATTATTTTTTATTTTTGTTACAAAATTATAAAACTTTTGATAACTAATTAGGTTACATTTTATAAAAAACAGATAAAATTATGAAGCATAAAACCAATAAGACATAAATTCTAGACTTGCTTATCTGGACATATGTTATTCTAAGTATCTAATCTATTACTTATAAAGAATTTATTAATGTTCAATGTTTGTCATATATCATATGTCTTATTATAGAAAATGATATAAACTGTTATAGTGGCCATCATTATCTTATTCTCTGTAGCTAAAAATAATGATTTCCTTACAATCTACCAAAAATTCTGAGCTTAAGGGAAAATCATATCTAGTTAAGATTTAAGCTCAGGTCTCTCTGATGTTAAAATGTGATTTCTTATTAAGTATACTATTGATCAAAAGGTGCACAATTATGCCTCTGTTTTCTGATATTTAACTTTAAAGACAATTTTCATCAGAAAAAACTGTTGCTGTGGCTACTGATTGTCAATTGATTTCCCATATGACTCTTAAACCCCAAATTACTTCATTAGGGCCTAAAATTATCTCATTTATTAGGCTCCCTTATTTTATTAAAACAAAATAACAATCATATATGTCAGCTACTGTGATTTCTTTGCCTCTCTTATAAATATGCTGAAGACCATTAAATCCAAGAAATAAATAATGGTGCAAATTTAATTATTCTAAGTTCAATTTATAGGTATATGAGAAGTGAAGTGTACCAGATGCCAGTAATTTAATAAACTGGTCAGTATTACCTTAACAGATACAAAGCAACAGAAAGGGAATAATGAAAATAACCTGTCACTAGAAAGGTAGGGCTGGAAAGTGTTTGGTATTGGTGTGACTTTCTGTGGTGTCAGCAAACAGGATCAAAGAGGTAATCTGGCAAATCAATCCAATTTTGTCCCTTCCAATTATTCATCAACATGCAGTATAAAACTCTTATCAAAACACTGAATACTTTGAGAAATCAAACTTTTACTTTATTCTCAGGGAACTTAGCATGCTTGAATGGAATAGTGATATAACTTAGACATTTGGTTCTATAGCAGAAGCTTGTATTTGCACTGTGGGAAAGCAAAGGATTGTATGACCTCTGAAGTTCAAGGAGCCAAAGACATGATCAGTGAGGCATTATGGAGAAGATGGAGTCCAACTGAAGACAGTTAATATAATACTAATAAGTAGACAGGTACAGTAGGAAAAAAGAGATATTGTATATAAAAAACTGCATTGTTTATACTGTTTGGATTATAGATTCTGTCATATAATATGGATCTGAACAATAGTGAGTAAGCCGGGTGGTGTAGTATGTAAAAGAGAAGTTCATGTAATTACTTTTTAGTTTTTGATGACCATTTATGAAAATATAGACAAAATGCATGCTGGTATAAAAAGAATATTTGAGCTGTTATGCTTTTCAAACTTTTAAGACATCTTCTATTCCACAAAAAGATTTTCTGATTCAGAAGCCATGGTCATTACACCTCTAGTTTCAGAAACTTGTACAGATATTGGCACATTATAGAGACATAGAAAATATTCATTGAACTCTCTATTGATCCTATTCACAAGTATATGAGAAAGGACCCTAGAAGAGAAACCAGCAAGAAAAACTTTTTGAAAAAATCTGAATTTCAACAAGTTCATATTCTTTGAAAACTTTTCCTCCATGTCTTCAAGTGGCATAATCTTCCAAAATTGATACTGTAATCTGCCTATATCATCATCAATGATTAAAATTTTGTATACTTATTCTCATCAAATCTCTACTGGAAAACATTTCTACTATAATAGGGCTGATTTCAGAGTAATTTGCCACTAACTTATGAGTGGTAACATTTGCAAGAATGCCCTGAAAGCTTTTTACTGAAGGAAAGGAATTGCACTTTCAGGTCACTGTTAAATTTAACCCATCCTGGCTCAATGAAATTTGCATTGCTTTATAACTCTTAGACATTCTCATTTACATTAATAAACATTTAGATATCTCTGTAAAAGGATGCATGTGAAAATAGCTAATTGGAGATAAAACTGTACATAATTTGTCTTTAGGATTTAGTCACAATAGTATGGTATGAGCCAAACATATAATTTTAATTGCAAACATTATAAGCTGTTCTATCATTTACAGCATAAATATGAGTTAATTCATTCTCAATTTAGTCATCTTAGATAAGAGCATGTCTCTACATATAGATCTGGTACTGAACATAGAGGGAAGGATGATAAATATAATATTTGATGTAATATTTAGATGGTATGAGTCAGTTAACTTTTAATCACTTCCTTTGTTAGATTCCACTTTGCATTACAAGGGTATCAAACATGGAAATTTTGTCTGCCATCAGTGTAAGAGTCATAGAATCAAATCATAAATTTAGCTACCACAATTAACACCTTATTCTAGGCCAGCTCATGTTCCTTTTCCTTTTATGAGTAGTTACTAGAACAGACTACTTACCTAAATTGATTGCCTTGCCTTAGACATCAAGCCTTGCCTCTCACATCACAGCTAGCATCTGCAGTTATGAGTATTTCCAAGTAAACATATTTTACTATGAAACCATAAATAGAGAAATGATTCTCCACCTTTATCACAGTTGGAGTCTTAGTTTATATAATCTCTCATGCACCCATGTCTTTGATATCTACAGCTGAGAGATTGCATACAAGTCATCTCTGAAATAACCTATTGTGGCTATAACTTGTCAATGAAAGGAAGATTTCTACCATATTTATAGACTATTCTGTTCAACATGGGAGACTGCCAAACATCTGGCACCTAATGAGTTCCAGGGAGCAGACTAATTGTTCCAGGGAGCTTGCCAATTGTTTATCCAGTCCTGTCTTTTAAAGAAAACTCAAACTGCGTAGTGAAAGGTGGCAATGTTTCACTGCTGATTCATGCATTCAGAAATATGTGAGGTATATCAAGTTCCAGGAAGGGAGAAGCTGACCTTTTGTATTTGAGATTTGTCTCCAAACCAAGTGACTCTATTAGGGATATATATATATATATATATATATATATATATATATATATATTACTTATTTAGAATTACTCAAGTTACTCAGTCAAAAAGTTTAATCTAGGGATAAGACTAGAAAATTAAAAAATATCATACTAGCATGAGTTGGTGGGCATTTGAACAAAAGTACTACAGAGAAAAAGGAGAAGGTATGCCTTATTTAGAATATTTATAAAATTCTATCTATTTAGAAAACTGGCTATGGACATGAAAGAAAGTGAGGTTTATTGGCACCACTACCATGAAAGTGTTCTATCAAGCAGTTACTAGGAATAATGTGGTCTCATAGAAGAAAAAAATTAGAAGGCAGTCAAGTATGCTCTCTTCTCTATGATCACATGGTGAAGTATATGGTCAAGCCCTCTTTTGTTGAATTTAGAACTGTAGGACATCATAGATTCTGAGTTGGCCAATCCGTCCAATACATTCATAAAACACAATTATTCCAGAACTACATTGCTTTTTCAAACCCATAATCCTAAAAACATGTATGTGTGTGGATAGATAGATAGATAGATATAGATATATATATATATTGATATATAAATTGATATATATTGATAAATATACTGATATATTGAAATCATTCACTGACTTCAAAGAGACATGTGTTTTAACAGTACCATTTATAAGTGTCAATTTACCTATAGTTTCAAAGCTTTCACTTAACAGGAAAAATTAAGTTATCACAACATTTATAGGCTTGTTCACGAGCTAAGATTATATGCTCATATGAACTATCTAGTAATATATCTCACACAAGGTTATGATCTGTCATATCATAACTCTTACCAGATATTGTGAAGCTCAGTCTTTACATGAAAATAGTTCAGGGCTTCAGAAAGTGTCCTCTTATGAAACTTGATATACTCTAGTTAACAAGTAGAACAATGTATGACTTTCTCAAGAGAAGGCATGTTTCTTCAGTGAAGCTAGCAACTGAATGTGAATGTTTATAGGGATCTTCTTCGAAGAACTTGTCTCTCTTTATTGTTTCAGAAACAGTAATGCATAGAATATAGACATATATCACCCAGAAAGGGAAAATACTGTTGTAAATTTTTGGCAAGAAAGACTGAATCTGTGCTATGGAGTACTTAGTAAAGCTACAGAGATCTATGAATGAACAAATGAGCTTTCTTCTTTTATCGACATGTTTTGTTTCATCATAAGGAGAGATAGGGAAGTAGAATTTTGTAATATGTGTCCTAGGTATTGCATACTTGACACATTTTACTTAAGACTCATAACAACTAAATAAGTAAGAAATAGTATTCCAAAATTTTAGAGGAAAATTTGCATCTCAAGTAACATTTTCTGTGTCATGTAGTAAAGAAATCATAAAAATGAATATTCCAACAGATATGGTGTGTCAGAAAACCCATACTCTTATAGCACATGCTAGGAAGTTGAGAACTTTTGTTTCTTGTTTTCTGCAAGTATAAAATATGCTTCCCTATACACAGAAGTTGAAATGAGTTACAGATATACTGTCATAGTCCCCAGAAGGAAAAGAGGAGAACTTAACAGAGAGACCATGGGCAAAGGTATGGGCACAACAAATAAAAACAACAAAATGTAGAGAATATAATCTAACTTCAAAAACACAGAAAGGACAGCAGCTAACAACTGTACACCAGATGGGAAGAAGTAAGAAAGCAAATTCCATAACCTGTAAGTATGCATCCCAAAGAGAGAATTCTAGTGGATAAAGACTATGGTGGTTAAATGGGGTCAGTGTCAATATGGCCTAACAGGGAAAAGTCTGAATAGCATAGACCAAACTCATTCAATCTATTTTTATGCTTCTCCTTAGTCAGCCATCTGGGAGTAGAGCTCAATGGAGCCCTTTGACACAGTCCAAATTTATCTATATACTGAAAGAGAGAACAACAGAAAGATCTTGACATATAATTGGAAAGTAGTCAAACAACTGTGTTAACACAACTCAAATTTCTTGTGGAAAATATAAAGTTCCTCTATATTCCCAACCCTGTGACACACTGAGCATTCAGCAAACAAAACCCTGGTCTCTATAAAGTCCTAATTATAAAATCTGTAGGACATGCTATAGAAAAGTAAAGACATGTTTCCAGAAGACAATGGCTTAAAGTTTCAAGTACAGCAGCTATTTTCATCACTACACTGAACTGAACTCCATTGTATTGCCTGAACTCAATTGAAATGCACTTATTGAATGGCCCTCCACCTCTGACTCACTCTGTACTGCTCTTAAGTAGCCTCCCTTTCTGTCTGTTCTCCTGAGTTTGGCACATCCTATCTCTGACTCGTTCTGACAAATCTCTTTCTTATTTGCCACCTTGCCTGCCCCTCTACTAGATGTCATTTTCAAACATAACTGCTTCCTTCTACAAATGAACTTTACCTTCCTTGTTTGGGAATAAAGTGTGTACTAGGGTCCTGATGTATTCCAGCCAATGGGATTAAAGGTGTCTCATTCCAACTAGCTCACACAGACTTAGAGAGTCTTTGGATGGGATTTCTTGCCAGAGCAGTCATGTTGCTGGATTAAAATTACCCTATAGAAAGGAAAAGATTCCTTTTGCCAAAATCAATCATTGTTAGCACTACTTTTTAGTACTTTTCCAACTATAATTTTAACATCTTATTCTCTGTACTTGCAAACATCCTATAGGTTTCCAGCTCTCAAATGTGGTTTGATGGTTTGATGGTCAGCAGCATGGGATTCTGAGAACTTATTAGAAATGCAAATTATGGGACCTCCTGGCAGACCTACAGAAGCAAAAACCAGTGTTGAGACTCAGCAATTTGTGTGTTAACAAGCCCTCTAGGTAATATGATGTATACTGAAGCTTAAGAACCATTTATGCAATCACTATTTTACATTCTGATTTCTTTGCTCTACACTATCATATTCATATTTAATATCATGATTAGCATAGTCATTTTACTAACTGCTTAAGAAGCCCCTAGACTAGGTAATTCTCTCAAACATTTGATCACTCATTCATTCATTTTGCAATACTCTGTGCACATTCTGTAGAACAGATAACTGTTGTGGGTACTATGGATACAGATTTAGACTGAAGACTATTTTACTTAATCATAACTCATAACTCTTTCCTTCTGTTCCCTACTATAATTAATGATAAAACTAAGTATCTTTTTATAATATGAAACCTTATTCCTTATTTTTTTAAGAAGAGAAATGTGATCTTAAACTATCAGCACTCATCATGATACTTAAGTAGAATTATATATTTTTTCCTTTCTTTTGTACTAAATTTAAAACTCTGGGAGAGCCCTGTTGGAAAGTGGTTCAGTTCTGCTTTTCCCTGTTCCTCACAGAGAAACATTAGAAGCTCCGGTTCATCTTCAAAAAACCTTTTATTCTCTGATTTTGTGCTAAAAATATGAAGTTCCAGCTATTTCATGCAATTCCTCTTTAATTTAGTAGTGGTTAAAATTTTTTCTATCATTATCAGTCAGCAATAATCTTTTATTTCTGCTAGGAGAATATGGGATCACCTCTCTCCAGTACACTCTTCTGCTCTAATCTTAGATACATGGGTAGGATTTCAGTGCTCCCATTAGTGTCCATAAATCTCACACAAACATCACCAATGATCCAGACTAACTTGATTTAAAAAGATAATTATGTGAGCCCCAAGCTGAGACAGGAGATAGTGACATGTTTAGACCTTGCAACCCAGATTATAACATACCAGATTAATTCCCTACCCCATTTCTGTGATGCCCCAACCCCTTATTTTCTAATCAGTTGAACACAGGAATAATTTTAGCTATCAAAAATAAGCTAAGTGTGTTACATTTTAAAGGGAAAAAATCTGATCCAGTTTGAGAAGACTTGTAGAGACAATTACCATGGCATGGAGAAAGGGCACATTTTGTTAAATAAACAAACAGAATATGATTCAGTATGAAGAGATGTCTACTTTCACAGACACTATAGATACTAAAACTTAAACCATTGCTTATCTTCAGAGTAACAATGAGGCTTCAGGAACTCATACAGATCACTGCCCCACAATATATGTCAGTTATTGTTATCTATATGTTCATAGGAATGGGACCATCCACTGGATCATGGGATCGCATCAGCAGCATGTCCCATGCTGCTGAATAATTCTTGCTCTCCCAGCAACTGTCAACTGACAGATGCCTTTCAGTAAGCAATTGATCCTAAAGATCATCTACCCCATCTCTTCCAGGACTTTTATTGTTGTTTGTTTTGCAATAACTTTCCTTTCTATTTAGCCCAGTACAGTGTTGAGTATTTATTTAGCTTTGAGAATGTATGTATGTATGTATGTATGTATGTATTTAGTTAGTTAGTTAGTTAGTTAGTTAGCTAGTTAATCATTCACTCACTCACTCATTCATTCATTCATTCACTTTTATTTTGCCCAGTATTTCTTTGAGAGGTCTTTTGCTCCTTTTAAGAGTAAAAAGTCAGTGTTCTTCCAAATAGTTTCTAAATATTTCACTTTATTTGAATCAAGCATTTGGATGATCATTGTTTCTTGTTTCACATTACTAAAATTGGAAACATCTACAAATGACTCCCAACATAGAAACCAGGTTTCTCAAGTACCTTATGTTAAATCATCACACAAGTAATTAGGTTTTTAAATAATTTCTGAAAAAATGAATGTGTTCATTAATGTATTCACAATTACACAAGATCAGTTTGGGAGACATAGTGGTGATCACCTGGAAGTTTAAATTATGTATCACTACAAGGGTTTGCACTATGCTCCTCAGACCCTATTCATTCCTCCATAAGGTTTATCTCTTCTCAGTAATCTGTTTACCCTAATATCCAGGACCCTGACCTTGAAATCACAGTGAAGAAAACATTATAATGTACTTGAAATCCAAATCAAATATAAGCTAAAATCCTAATTAATATCCCTGAGGGGTAAAAAGGAACAGTACTAGAATGGGGGAATATTGTGCACCTGGTCAAACAATCTGCTTTCTTCTGAAGCATTTTAGATTATAATTAGTGAAATAAATATTTATAGGAAAACAATTTAGAAAAATAAGCTGTTGATAGTGTAAGATCCAATACAGACCTTATTTTCTCTGCAAACTGATAAATCAGTCTGCCTTATCACTTAACTCTTAACATCACTGAGGGACTTCTTAAATCAGCAGACAACAAAATGTATCAATGATGAATATGGGTAAAATTACTTGGTAAAGGGATTAACTCAAAGATAACACTCAGACCTAGGACTCCTGGTGATATGAGTCTCATTATTATTTATTGATTATTGATTATTGCTTACACATATACTTCACTCACCTAGCAACTCAAACTGTTCATATGTTTAGACTCAATGAAGAGAAAGGGAAGCATGTGTCCAAATAGGCAGAGGTGAGAGCATGATGTCATAAATGAGAGAGACTTACATGTTTGCATGATTGCTGGATCATCCTCAATATGTAGTATATATGGACTAGCAAGCAATAATTTGATTCACCGGTGATATGAAAAATCAAAAGATAGTCACTGGAAAATTTCTTTGTCTAGTCATGCAATTATGACATTGATGTTCTTCACAGTGGTTCAGCAGTATTGACAGCAGGCAGCATAAACTTCCCTTTGTCCAATAAGCTACTAAGTGCAATTCAGCAATCAACCCCATAAAATTTATACTTAGCTCTCATATTGCAATGCAGTTTGCTGATATTTGTATACTAACTTTACCATATTATTTAAAATAATATTGTATTGGTTCTTTGAAATTTTAATAAAATATACTTTTATATATTAAACATCCTCATCCCTGACTCCTTTCTCCCACCTTCCTACCTACTGTACTCTTCATATCCAACTTCATGTTGTCTCTCCTCCCATCATTCCTCTCTCCCCTCTCTCTTTCTATCTCTTAAATCCATCAAGTCCAGTTTGCGTTAGCCAACTACTCTTGGATTGGTACTTGCCCTCAAGAGTGGGTAATATACCAGGAAGGTCACACCATTTAAAAAAAATAATGACCCTTCTTCTCCTGCAGCTATCAAATGCTAATAGCTTCTCAGCTAGGAGCAGAACTCCATGTTCACCTCCCAGCCTTCATCTTCTGATTTGGTCTGTCTTAACCTTTCAGGGGACTTGTACCTGGTGTCAAAATTACAATGAGTTCATGTGCATAATTGTCTTGTTGTATCAGATAAAACCACTGTTTCCTAGAAGTCACCCACTACATCTAGCTCTTCCAATTTCTCTAATTCTTAAGGTTTGAGGTATAATATAAGAGTCCTGTTTAGACATGAGCCCTCCACAGTTCCAAGGTTGCTTATTTTCTGAATATGAAACAGCTGAGGGTCATTGTGTTAACCATATTCTACTGCTAAACAATGTCTCTCTGATGAGAGACAAGACATGCATTATATTACCAATAAGTTATTAGGAGTCATTGTAATGCAATACATATTTAGCAGAATTATAGTAGTAAGTTTTCTTCTGGAGACTACAATCTATCTAGCTACAGAATCTTTGCCTCTTTGACAATGGCAAATATGGGCTCCATTTTGTAGACAGTGCCATAAATCCAACCATAATCTAGTTGATTACTCATGACATTAATGGACACATCTTACCAAGCTGGTTGTTATTTTCACTTCCATGGGTTCACAGATGAGTGAGATTGACACTCACTTTTCTACTCTGGACCCATGGATGCATGTTCTAGTACTGTGAAAGCCAGCCCTTACAGATGAAGCTTATAGAACATTACCCAGAAAGACAAGCATCACCTTATTGTTCACATGTGCAGATGTTTGCATTTGAAACTTAGATATGTATGTTTCATTTGGAATGACTAGATGAGTTGTGAAACTAGTAAGAAGCCATGGAAGATGTGGGGATCTTTCAAGTAAGAGAGGATAGAATATAGTGTTAGGGAAAAAGAAACAGTGGATTAAAGGGGTGGGAGGAAGGACTATAGAGAGGGGAATCTAACACTAAAGGCCTTTAAAAATCTGTATGGAAACTTACTGCTATAGAAGAAACCTAAATTATATACATGTATGTATATAAAAAGAATTTAAATGGAGTTACCTTATAATTAGAGGAGAATACTTCAACCAGATATTATACACTATCAAAAAATGAACCCTAATTCCAGAAATGGGTTGTCTCTTTTGCAGCTTTTGGTCAGTGAGGTTCTATAGATTCCCAAGATTTATATGGTATTGGCAATGCTCCTGGTTACCCTCCACAACCTAACAGTAAGGCCCATTGATAAAATACCACCTAATTGAGTCATAAACACTGAAAAATCAAATGCTTCTTTATTTCCATCTATTCTGTAACTAAAACATATTCCCAAGAATAAAAGAAATGATGTTATCCTTTATATCTTCATTTCTATACTAGTATCTATTACTCAGAAATGCTAGTGATTTTAAGTTGAATTAAATAGATACATATTATAAACCCACATTAAAATAATTTTATGTTAAGTTGAATTAAATAAAGAATATGTATGAAATATTTACCAGTGCATATAAATAATATTAGATATATGTTCCCATGTGCACAGAGAACAAAGGGATCATAATTGCAAATCCTGTGTACTGAATCCTTTATATACTAGCATTTATTTTTGTGATTTTTCTCAAAATGTCTGTAAAGCATTCTTTTTATTATTTACATAAAGAATATAATAATAATGTCTGATCAATGACGATGATAAAAGAAATTATGACTACAATTCATAAATGTATTTAAAGTATTTCACACAAAAAATGTGCCAAAAATATTAGTAAGTATCTAGCTCACAAAAGAAATCCAAACTAGAACCTCCTACTGCCAAGTTAAATTCTTACATGTAGTTTCAACTTAATTAGAAATAGGAGACGATTATTACTGTAACCTTAATCAAACTCGGGAAACAACTGAGCAGTTATTCACAGGGAAAAGGGCAAGCAGTATTTAAGTGAATTCTAAACTCGACCTCTGGAGAATTGATTGTGAACTTCGCTCTTGACATGATGGCTAAATAAACAATTACTTATTAACTGCTGCCTGAAGGTACACTTTTTAATCTCCTGAACTAGCGATAAAGTGAAGATTTGATTTGGAGATTTAAAATGAAGCTAAAGACAATTTGCAGCTTAGGTGAGAAAGTAACAAAACAAAGGGAGGCTTGGGTCAAATGGCAAAAACACAATTTAGTTTTTGACCAAGAAGATGGGCTGAGGAGACATTTCTGAGGCTAAATATGCTTGGAACATATTATCCTCTAAGGGTGAATGACTGGGACACTCCTTAATACTGCTTAATGGTTTTTCCCCTGAAGGGCATTGGCACACTGCTGTGCCCTAGCATGCTGTTTTCATGGAGACAACAGCACCTTTATGTCTTTGTATATAACATTGAAAATGCTGCTGAAATGACAAATATGGAGCTGAGGGTAGTGGAATGGGTGGGTGAGGTGTATAGCAATCCCAAACACTGAACTGGTCAATCAAAGTTCTACAGACCAAAATATCTAAAGCATCAGGATGGAACTGAGTATCTGTCACAGAGGAAAGATACACAGTGGGAGCTCTGTGTTCTGGATTGGCTAATAGGTACATCCTTCCTTACAATGATGCCTACCTTAATTCAAACTCATGGGTTTAGGAGTACACAGAACAAGATCATAGTTAAGACATTTTTGTGCATCTATGCTTACTCCATACTTAGACTCAATGCTTCACTATTCTTGGAGAATTAACAATATAATCAAGAATTAGCAAAGAAATTCTTTAACATGGACACTTTGAGGATGTTCTACATTTTCTGGAAATACTTCTCTATAAATCTTCTTTGAACTACTTTCCCAAAATAGACCACAAGTGTGCCATTAAATTCAGTATTGTGCCTGTTCTTCCAAGGAGTTCCTAGCCAATGAAGCTTCCATGTAAGATCTGGTGGAGAGCTAAACAGATCCTGAAGCACTCTCTCTGTCTCTGGCAAGTCTTTATGAGTGAAGAGATTCTTAAAATTCCATTATTAAGAGAATATCTAATAATGTCATTCATTTTTGTATATTGCAAAACAGGGGGTAGCAGCTCTACTATAGCGGTTCAATAATAAATGTTCAATAAACACATCCTGAGGCTGAAATAATGCTAAACAACAGCAGCAAAAGTTTTAGAGCCTATTGCTAAATATCAATGCCTTCCTGACAAGCAGTCTCAAGTGTTTTAAATCTTTCATTCATTCAATAAATTGTCAGTAAGTTCCATATTTCTAGACCTCTTAATATAACAATACAGTCAATGATTCTTGAGGAATATAAGATTAAAATGTCATACAATAACATATAAATATTCATTAATATTTCTTCTTTCTTGTAAAGAAATCATCAGGAAAGCAATGTAAAGTAAAAATAAGGTTTGTATGATATTCTATTCATTGCTGCTTCACTCTTACATTAGAAAATATTTTTACAGATGATGAAAGTCATCACTGTGATAAAATATGATTTATAAATTAGCTTAGTGGGAAAATGTTCATTTTGGCTCATGATTTCAAAGATGTCCATTCATAACCCTTGGCTCCATTGATTTCGGTGTCATTCCATGGTTAGGAAGAACATCAATAACATGAGGAACATATATTAGGGCATGCTATTCATCTTATTACAAACCAAATGCAGAATATGAACTGGGGATTGGGCCAAATACAGCTTTTGAAGACTCACATTCAATGACCAATGGCTTCCAAGTTGTCTCTACCACCTATGTTTCTAGATGCTCTCAAAATACTACCATCAATTGGGACCAAGTTTTTAACATATAAATTTGTGAGGGAAAACTCACAAAAGACACAAAAGAAACCCTCTAAGAACAACTTAATTGTGATTATTTTGAGTTTCATGAATGTTCCTCAAAAACAGATCACCAAAAAGGTTTGGCAAGACTTTATTAATAAGGTAGACAAGATAGTCCATTTGACATATACCAGTAATCCTCTACTCCAATGTTCTAGTGACTGAACACAATAAACAAAGCACTTTGACTAAATAAAGAGCATTGCGGTTTTGATCAATAGGATATGATATACAACATAATTCTGACCCATGATCATACTAATGAACATTTGCTATAATAGAATTAAATAACAGTAAGAATCACCGTGCCTTCACTCACCTGTTGCTGCTGTGCAGCACTTAACCAGAAATATCAGTAGCATATCACTGATATCACTTATGGTTTTGTTCAATTATACACAGACTAAGACTTAACATTTTAGGCTGACTCAACTTTTATTCTTTTCTCAAAAGATTCTATTAGAGTTCAAAATTATTTTTGTCTCTTATATTTCTTGGACTTACAATGAACCAAGGTACAACTTTCTCCTGGGAAAAATAAGAGCACAGGAAGACCAAGCTGAGCCTTGTCTTCCATGTTTTATTGTTTCCTGACATCATGCTTGCTTCTCAAGTGTGGCAAGATCAAAACCAAAATCAAGAGATAACAAAACACAGTTTTCTCTCCCAAGGATGATGACAAGGATGTAGATACATATATACAGAAGAATAAGAAGCAGAAATTATTAATTTATAGGTATTAAAATATGATACAAAAACTATCAACATGTAGTGTGATGGATTATATTTAATACTTTTTGTTTTTTATTATCATTTTTATTATAATATTTTTGATACATTATTTACATTTCAAATGTTTCCCCCTTTCCAGATCTCCACATTGGAACCTCCCTATCCACTCCACCCTCTCCCTGCCTCTATGGGGGTATTCCCCCACTCACCCACTCTCATCTTCCCTCCTTGGTATTCTCCTATACTGGGGCATCTAACACATTCAGGCCCAAGGGCCTCTCCTGCCCCTGATGGCTAACAAGACCCTGCTTTGCCATATATGTGGCCAGCACATTGGGTCCCTGCATGTGTATTCTTTGGTTGGTCATCCAGTCAATGGGAGCATCGGAAGGTCAGGCCAGTGGACACTGTTGCTCCCTCCATGGGGCTGCCAACTCCCTCAGCTCCTTCAGTCCCTTCTCCAGCTCCTCCATCTGGGACCTCATGCTCAGCCCAATGGTTGCTGTGAAGTGACTCTAGGGTATTCAGAACTTTTGGGCTAATAACCACTTATCAGTGAGTACATACCATGTTCATTCTTTTGTGACTGAGTTACCTCGCTCAGCATGATATTTTTAAGTACCATCCATTTGCCTAAGAATTTTATGAAGTTATTGTTTTTAATACCTGAGTAGTATTCCAATGTGTAAATGTACCACATTTCCTGTATCCATTCCTCTGTTGAGGGACATCTGGGTTGTTTCCAGCTTCTGGCTATTTTAAATATGGGCTGCTTTGAACATAGTGGAGCATGTGTCCATATTACATTTTGGAGGATCTTTTGGGTATATATGCCCAGGAGTGAAAGAGCTGGGTCCTCATGTAGTATTATGTTCATTTTCTGACGGAATGCCAAACTGATTTCCAGAGAAGTTGTATCAGCTTCCAATCCCACCAACAATGAAGGGATATTCCTCTTTTACCACATCCTCAACAACATCTGCTGTCACCTGAGTCTTTGATCTTAGCCATTCTGAGTGATATTAGGAGGAATCTCAGGATTGTTTTGATTTGCATTTCCCTGATGACTAAGGATATTGAACATTTCTTTAGGTGCTTCTCAGCCCATTGAGTTTCCTCAGTTGAGAATTCTGTTTGGCTCTGTTCCCCATTTTTTGATAGGGTTATTTGGATCTCTGGAATCTAACTACTTGAGTTCTTTATATGTATTGGATATTAGTCCTCTATCAGACATAGGATTGGTAAAGATCTTTTCCCAATCTGTTGGTAGTTGTTTTGTCCTATTTACAGTGTCCTTTGCCTTACAGAAACTATGTAATTCCATGAGGTCCCATTTGTTGATTCTTGATCTTAGAGCATAAGCAATTGGTGTTCTGTTCAGGAACTTTTCCACTGTGCCCATGTGTTCGAGACTTTTCCCCAATTTACCTTCTAATAGATTCAGTGTATCTGGTTTTATGTGGAGGTTCTTGATCCACTTGTACTGGAGCTTTGTACAGGGAGATAGGAATGGATCAATTCACATTCTTCTGCATGTAGACCTCCAGATGAACCAGCACCATTTGTTGAAAATGCTGTCTTTTTTTCCACCAGATACTTTTAGCTCCTTTGTCAAAATCAAGTGACCATAAGTGTGTGGGTTCATTTCTGGGTCTTCAATTCTATTCCATTGATCTACCTGACAGTCAATGTACCAATGCCATGCAGTTTTTATCACTACTGCTCTGTAGTACAGCTTGAGTTCAGGAATGCTGATTCCCCCAGAAGTCCTTTTATTGTTGAGAATCGTTTTTCCTATCCTGGGTTTTTTGTTATTCCATATGAATTTTAGAATTGCTCTTTCTAAGTCTATGAAGAATTGACGTGGAATTTTCATGGGGATTGCATTGAATCTGTAGATTGCTTTAGGCAGAATGGCCATTGTAACTATATTAATCCTGACAATCCATGAAAATGGGAGATCTTTGCATCTTCTGAGGTCTTTGCTTTCTTTCTTCAGAGACTTGAAGTTCTTGGCATACAGATCTTTCACTTATTTGGTTAGAGTCAAACCAAAATACTGTATATTGTTTGTGACAATTGTGAAGGGTGTCATTTCCCTAATTTCTTTCTTGGCCTATTCATCCTTCAAGTATAGGAAGCCTACTGATTTGCTTGAGTTAATTTTGCATCGAGCCGCTTTGCTGAAGTTGTTTATCAGATGTAGCAGATCTCTGGTGGAGTTTTTTGGGTTACTTAAGTATATCATCATATCATATGCAAATAGTGATATTTTGATTTCTTCCTTTCCAATTTGTATCCCTTTGACCTTCTTTTGTTGTCTGATTGCTCTAGCTAGAACTTCAAGGACAATATTGATTAGCTAGGGAGAGAGAGGGCAGCCTTGTCTAGTCTCTGATTTTAATGAGATTGCTTCAAGTTTCTCTCCATTTAATTTGATGTTGGCCACTGGTTTGCTGTATATTGCTTTTACTATGTTTAGGTATGCTTCTTGAATTCCTCATCTTTCCAAGACTTTTATCATGAAGGGATGTTGAATTTTGTCAAATGTTTTTTAAACATCTAATGAAATGACCATGTATTTTTTTTCTTTCAGTTTGTTTATGTAGTGGATTACATTGATGGATTTCTGGGTATTGAACCACCCCTGCATCCCTGGGATGAAGCATACTTGATCATGGTGAATGATCATTTTGATGTGTTCTTGGTTTTGGTTTGTGAGAATTTTAATGAGAATTTTCGCATCGGTATTCATAGGGGAAATGGTCTGAAGTTTTGTTTTTGGTTCTTTTGGTATCAATGTAATTGTGGCCTCATAGAATGAATTGGGTAGTGTTCCTTCTGTTTCTATTTTGTGGAATAGATTGAAGAGTATTGGTATTAGGTCTTCTTAGAAGGTTTGATAGAATTCTGCACTGAACCCATCTGATCCTGAGCTTTTTTTTGGTTGGGAGATGTTTAATGACTGCTTCTATTTCTGGAGGAGTTATGGGACTGTTTAGATGATATATCTGAACCTGACTTAACTTTGGTATTTGGTATCTGTCCAGAAACTTGTCCAATTTATCCAGATTTTCCAATTTCATTGAATTTATACTTTTGTAGTAGGATCTGATGTTTTTTTAATTTCCTCAGAATCTGATGTTTTATCTCCTTTTTTGTTTCTAATTTTGTTAATTTGGATACTGTCTCTGTACCCTCTGGTTAGTCTGGCTAAGGGTTTATCTATCTTATAGATTTTCTCAAAGAACCAGCTCCTGGTTTTGTTTATTCTTTGCATAGTTCTTTAAGTTTCTACATGGTTGATTTCAGCCCTTAATTTGATTATTTTCTGCCTTCTTCTCCTCTTGAATATATTAGTTTCATTTTGTTATAGAGCTATCAGGTATGCTGTTAAGCTAGTATATGCTCTCTTCAGTTTCTTTTTGGAGGCATTTCGAGCTGAGTTTTCCTCTTAACACTGCTTTCATTGTGTCCCATAGGTTTGGATATGTTGTACTTTCATTTTCATTAAATTCTAGGAAGTCTTTAATTTCTTTATGTCTTCCTTGATCAAGTTATCATTGAGTAGAGCATTTTTCAGCTTCCATGTATATGTGGGCTTTCTGTTGTTGTTGTTGTTTTTGCCATTGAAGACCAACCTTATTCCTTAGTGATCTGATGGGAGGCATGGGATTATTTCAATCTTCTTATATCTGTTGAGGTTTGTTTTGTGATCAATTACATGACCAATTTTGGAGAAGGTACCATGAGGTGCTAAGAAGAAGGTATATTCTTTTGATTTAGGATGAAATGTTCTATAGATATCTGGTAAATCCATTTGGTTAATAACATTTGTTAGTTTCACTGTGTTTCTGTTTAGTTTATGTTTCCATGATCTGTCCATTGATGATAGTGGGGTGTTGAAGTCTCCCACTATTATTGTGTGAGGGGCAATGTGTGCTTTGAGCTTTAGTAAAGTTTCTTTTATGAATGTGGGAACCCTTGCATTTGGGGTATAGATGTTCAGAACTGAGAGTTAATCTTGGTAGATTTTTCCTTTGATAAGTATGAAGTGTCCTTCCTTAACTTTTTTGATGTCTTTTGGTTGAAAGTTGACTTTATCCAAGATAAGAATGGCTACTTCAGCCTGTTTCTTGGGACCATTTGCCTGGAAAATTGTTTTCCAGCCCTTTACTCTGATATAGTGTTTGTCTTTAACACAGAGGTGTGCTTCCTGGATGCAACATAATGCTGGGTCCCATTTATCAATCCAGTCTGTCAGTCTATGTCTTTTTATTGGGGAATTGACTCCATTGATGTTAAGAGATATCAAGTCATAGTGATTGTTGCTTCCTGTTATTTTTGATGTTATTTTTATGTTTGGGTGTCTATCTTCTTTTGAGTTTGTTGAAAGATTACTTTCTTGGTTTTTGGAGGGTGTAGTTTCCGTCCTTGAGTTGGCGTTTTCCATCTATTATTCTTTGTAGTGTTGGTTTTGTGGAAACATAATGTGAAAATTTCTTTTTATATATATTATTTTGGTTTCACCATCTATGATAATTGAAAGTTTTGCTGTTATAGCAGCCTGGTCTGGCATTTGTGTTCTTTTAGAGTCTGGATAAGATCTGCACAGGATCTTCTAGCTTTCATAGTCTCTGTTGAGAAGTCTGGTGTAATTCTGATAGGTCTGCCTTTATATGTTACTAGACCTTTTTCCCTTACTGCTTTTAATATTCATTCCTTATTTTGTGTATTTGGTGTTTTGACTATAATGTGATGGGATGAATTTCTTTTCTGGTCCAATCTATTTGGAGTTCTGTAGGCTTCTTGTATATTTATGTTCATCTCTTTCTTTAGGTTAGGGAAGTTTGTTTCTATAATATTTTTGAAGATATTTACTGGTTCTTTAATTTGGGAATCTTCCCTATCTTCTATACCTATTATCCTCGGGTTCTGTCTTCACATTGTATCCTGGATATCCTGGGTGTTTTGGGTTAGGAGCTTTTGCATTTTCATTTTCTTTGACTGTTGTATCAATGTTTTCTATGGTATCTTCTATACCTGAGATTCTCTCCTTTATCTCTTGTATTCTGTTGGTGATGCTTGCATCTATGACTCCTGATTTCCTTCCTAGGTTTTCTAACTCCATAGTTGTCTCCCTTTGTGCTTTCTTTAGTGTTTCTTTTCCTAATTTTAGTCCCTAGATGGTTTTCTTCATTTCCTTCCTCGGTTTGATTGTGTTTTCCTGTAATTATTTAAGGGATTTTTGTGTTCTTTCTTTAAGGGCTTCCAGTTGTTTACCTGTGTTCTCCTGTATTTCTTTAAGAGAGTTATTTATTTCCTTCTTAAAATCTTTTATCCTCATAATGAGATGTGATTTTAAGTCTGAGTCTTGTTTTTCTGTGTGTTGGGGTATCCAGAGCTTGCTGTGGTGGGAGAGCTGGGTTCTGATGATGCTAAGTAGCCTTGCTTTCTGTTCCTAATATTCTTGCCCTTGCCTTTCACCATCTGGTTATCTCTGGTGTTAGCTGGTCTTACTCTCTCTGACTGTTGCTTGTCTTTCCTGCAAGCCCAGGTGTCAATACTCCTTGAAGACCCCTTCTCTCTGAGAGGAATTTGTGTTTGGAGAATTGTGGTACAGGTCAGCTTTGGGGTGCAGAGAGAAACCAGAAGGATCTAGTCCCCAGCTGTCCCTTGGTTCCTGTGCCCTGATGGTTCTGTAAGAGTCCTTCTTTATCCAGTCAATTTGAAGAGAAGTGGTGGTCTTGCCTGTGATTGAAGGAGTGTTGGCACTCCTAGGATACCAGCTCCCTCCTGGCAATATTTGAGTATGAAGCCCTGTATCATAGGACCTGTCCCTGGCCACCAAATGAAACCAGAAGACCACTCCTCAGTCCCTGTGTCCTGGGTATTCCAGGTGGGTTCCTCTGAGCAGACAGGCTTGCCCACACTCCTGGGAGGTTAGCTTCCTCCCAGTGCTATTGGCTATGGAGCCCTTGTTGTCTGGGCAGAGGTCTCCTGCACAGATGGAAACCTGAAGTCTCCTTCCTCACGGCTGTTCCTCAGTCCTATATTTAATTCTTATTTCCACACTGAACTAACCAGTATGTCACTTATTCTGGTTGTATGTTTAGGATTCTGTCATTCAAGGTTTACTTACGTCATTTGTGTCGTATTAAATTTCTTTAACTTTGCATGCTATATTAATAGGAAATAGTGCACTTGAATCTCTAACAATGAAAAGGCAGAACAAAGTTTAAGAGAATTGTTAACTTGTTCTATAAAACACAAAATGAGTAGGAGACATCATGCTAATGAAGTCACTCTGCAATGATAACAGGAATCAAACATTGCTTTTATCTCTATCTAATACAACATTAACTTTAAAACTTCTGGTTTTCTATTTATCTTGATGATTAAAATAAAAGTTGGTAAGTAAAGAAGAAAAATCTTTCTCTTACCAAGAGCTATTATTTTTTTTAAAAATATGCTTAGAACATTTTTTTAAATGTAATGAGAACCATTGTCTTTGGAGACTTCTTCTTAAATTTCCTTGCTTAAAAGTTTTCCACAGGATCACAATTAGACATGAAGTTTATAAGGAGGACAAGGAGTACTTCAGTCTGTCATTTCTACTGATTCACCAAGCCTAATGTGTGTATTTTTTCCTTCTGTAGTTGAGGTATCCCTTCAAAATTCATCACAAATCATAATAGCTGTACATTATTAAAATGTTTCTTTACAGGAGCCGGGTATAGATGTCCCCTGAAAGGCTATACCAGAGCCTGACCAATACAGATGTGAATGCATGCATCCAACCATTGGAGTAAGAGTGGAGAAGTTAGGGCAAGGACTGAAGGAGCTGAAGGGGTTGGCAACCCCATAGGAATAACAACAGTATCAACCAACCACAACCCCCAAAGCTCCTGGGGACTAAGCCATCAACCAAAGAGTATGTATGGGGCACCTATGGCTCCAGCTGAATTTGTAGCAGAGGATTGCCTGACCAGGCATCCATGGGAGGGGAGCCTCTTGGTGCTATGGAGGCTTGATGACCCAGAGTATGGGAATGCTAAGGTGCTGAGGTGGGAGTGGGTGAACAAATGAGGAGCATTCTCATAGAGGCAGGGGGAGAGCATAGGAGATTTATGGAGGGGAAACTGGGAAGGGGGATAACATTTGAAATATAAATAAATAAAATAACCAATAAAAATACGAAAAAATAAAAACAAAAGAAAAAAAGAAACGGCATTAAGTCTATAATGGGGGTTTCAACCTCAGGGATGTCAACATGGGACTATTAAACATAAATGCTTTACAGTATAGGTACAGAGATCTTCTAAAAATTATATAAGAATGTCCTACTTTTTTCACAATTATTTCTCTAACTCTTTTAGATAATTTAAATGAAGAGAAGAAACTTTTCTTGAACAAGTTATAAAATGATTCCTTTGAATTGGAAGCTCAGTTGACACCAAAGTGTTTGAGATTTCTCTTTCTCTTAGAGTAAAACTTGAACATGTTATAATGTCAGTTAAGATGTTACTACTGACCTTGAAAAAGAAAATTAGCTATTACAATATTGCACAAATAATATATCATTGAGTAAATGCTGGGTAATTTCTCTTTTTCCAGATGTCCTATGTCAATGGAATTAAATACAAATATACTGACAGGATTGCCTCAGGGACAGAAATGAATGAAACTGACATTTTAAGATGAGCAGAGTTGCCTACTTAAAAACAAATATCCAGACACACCTATAGTATAGACACCACACTCACACATCTGGCTAATGGGATGGCATTTCCTACAAGATCATATAAGTAAGAAACAATTAGTAAGATTACAAAAAAAAAAAAGAGTCACTCCATGAGTTGAGGGCGTAAAATAGTGGCTAGCCTCATCTTTTCACATGTTGTGAATTGTCCATTGGTTCTCTGTCAAGGATGATGCCAGGAGAACTGCTATGCTACAATTTTGGCCTTTCTGATCCTATTTAGGTCTTGTGCAGATTTTGTGTAAGTAACAACAGCTATAGTTTCATGAGTGTGATAGCAATGCCACATCCAGAAAAGAGAATTTCACAATACACTTCTCTATTATCTGATTCTTAATCATAGATATGTAAAATCTGTTTTCTTTATTCCTGAGAATGTCACCATACATATAATGAAATACAATCATATGCAGATTCATTTTCCCCTTCAACTCTTCCCATATCCCCTCTGATGCATGTCACCCTCCCATATCCACGTCTTTCTAAAAATAAAACACTAAGTCTAATGAGTGCTACCCATGGGAATGGGTGGGAGACCATCCTTTGGGGCATTGAAAACTTACCAGTGACCACATTATTCAAAATGCCCCCCTCCTTAAACTGTCAGTAGTTCCTCTGTTTTGGATGTGAGCATTGAGAGCATTTCCTCAAACCACGCTGAACTTTTGATTGTCTAGAACTTGTATAGGTCTGGAATTTTGTTTTGTTTTGAGAAAGAGAGAAAGAGAGAGAGAGACAGAGAGAGAGAGACAGAGAGAGACAGAGACAGAGACAGAGAGACAAAGAGAGATGAAGAGAGATGGAGAGAAACGGACAGAGACAGGGAGGAGGGGGAATGTCCTATTTAGGGTCCTAGAAGGTAAACATAGCACTGCCTTCCTAGTTGTATGTATTCATAGACTCTTAATTCAGTACTAATAAGATGGTTCCAGCTAAGACCTTAAATACAGTAATGGCACAAAAATAAGACTAGATTTAAAGGCAAAACTAATATATGTATAAAATAAATGTAGTTGCCAAAAATCCTGAAAAATTTAACACCATGTACAAATGTTAACAAGGTAGCACACATGTGGTAGAACGCATAATTGACAGGGTGAGTAAAACTCTTGATCTTTTTATATATTTACAAAAATATCCCCACACCTCCCTACCCACAACATTCTCAACTCTTGCAAACTCCTTCTGTACCAAAAGGACATAGAAGTCATTTTAATTGAAAAGACTTTTCAAGTCTAACAGTTTTGCAGAGAGCAGACTCTTTAATGACCTGTATATTTTGTGGCATTCGATTTAATTTACAGCTCAATGAAATTGTCTCTGGCTTTCTGAAACGGATGCTTTATATTTACTTCTTTTCCACCTTGGCTTCCTGTTACTGATCTTGAACACCAATAAAGTTTTACAAGAGTTGTGGCTTCCTGACCGAGAATAATCTTGTTCATCAGTGATAAAGCAGAGAGTACCACACTTGACATAGAGACCACTCTGAATAGTGCAGAAACACATATTTTAGTTTTAACATCTTTATATTATTCTAAAATATGTTAATACTAAAGTATTGGGACATAACTTCAACTACATATTGATAACAATATAATCTTTGGGTTCAAGTTCTAGAGTCATCTTGGCAACCTTAGATGGGCTTTGTTGTATAGGCCCCTGTAACCTAATTAACAGCAGAAGAAAGATACAGACATGATATATAATATATATTCTAATATTATAGATTTAAATATTATAGAATTAACTTGGTAAGGCTAAAAATGAGACAGGAGAAATAGAATGGAAAGGGGAGTGAGAGATAGAGTGGAGAATAGAAGAGAGAGTGACAGAAAAAGAGAGAGCAGATGACTAAGTTTAATCAGAATTTTAATTTCTGAACCCTTGGCAAGTTTTCTTTGCATGTTATAGGATGGAAACACTCAGGTGTGGATGGATGTTTTTTGATTCCATGCTATTTTATATGTTGGTAGAGCTAGGGCTTCAAACGTCATTTCAATTTCTACATAAGTTAGACAATGCCATTGATCCCCATATCTTGTCCTAAGGCCAATATTAATATCACAAGTGGTAATTGGATCTATCTGCTGCTTTGCCCTTTGCATTATCTTTTCACTCAGCAACAGAAAACAAAAAATAAATAAACAAACACACTACTTAAGCTCTGCAAGAGAAAGCCAATTCAAAGATCTACTATTTATCCTCAGTCTGTTAATCTTTCCTCCAACACCTAGGACCAGGTAGAATTAAAAGATTTGCTATTGAATCTGATCACCTTGGAAGAAAGGTGTGTGTATGAGTGTGTGTGTGTGTGTGTGTGTGTGTGAATTTTAAACTTTTGTAGACCTGCTATTATACTATCAATGCTATATAGAATAAAATTAAGAACCGGGAAGTCTCTAAGCTACATGTGTTCCCTCCTATACATTATTTATCATTTCAACTATCAATGCCTAAAACCCTAAATTGTCTTCATTGTTGTCTAGTGATGATCTAATGATGAGATGATTAATAGCCATGCCATTTCCACTGAATTAGAAGCTCCATATTTTGAAAGTTCTCACTAAATCCAATTCCTGTGTCTAGGTTAGCTTTCATAATCGTGTTTATGATAGCTAGTCTTTGTTTCTGACTTAAATGGCATTAGAATTACCATGGAAAGATACCTCTAGGCATGTCTATGAGGATATGTCCAGAAATGTTTAATTGAAGAGAAAAAAACATGCTGAATGTGGATGATACTATTTAATGATCTGAGGTCCCAGTATTGAATAGAAGGAAATGTGTGAGCTGATTCCTGACTGCACATACAATATGGCTAGTCATTTCTCCTCATTCTCTTGCTGCCACTCCTTCCATGCCTTAATGAATCGTGTCTCCTCAAACTTAGAGCAAAAATAATCAATTTTCTTTAACTTACTTTTTTGGGATATTTGGTTATAAAAAGAGAAAAGTAACTAATTCTTTATTTCTGGAATCACAATTCCTATTACTTTGATATTTGACTCTCTATTCTCAAGAAGGAATTGACCACTCTGTCTTTGCTCTGGGAATTAGGTTGCATCAGATATATTTAAAAAAAAAAATATTAGTAGCTCCTGAAAGTTGAATTGAGAGCCTATGCTCTCTGAATATGTTTAGACTTCTGAGTTAAAATATATAAAAATTCAGGGGCTGGCGAGATGGCTCAACAGTTAAAAAACACTGAAAAAATGAAAAAAAAAAAAAAACAAAAAACCACTGACTGCTCTTCACAAGACCCAGGTTCAGTTCCCAGAATCCATATGTCACCAGCTCACAATTGTCTGTAACTACAATTCTAAGACTGCCAACACCCTTTTGGGGCCTCCAAGAACATCAAGCATACATGTTGTACACAGACATAAATGAAGACAAAATACCCATGGACATAAATTTTTAACTTAGGAAAAATATTATTAAAGTTAAATTCTTGAGATACGATCTTAAAATGAGAGTTTATGGAATTTGGGGTAACTCAGACTAGAAAGGGTGGCCTATGTTGAGGCTGATAAAAACTGTCTTAGAGCCATATTAATGACTTATATGCAAATGAATTACCAACTACATTGTACTATGTGTGGAGTGAGAATGAGAAGAGAAGGGAATGTAGAAGCTTAGCGAAGAGGGGAAGGTAAAGCCAGTGACTAATAGTGCATCCCCCAAACTCTACTAAGTACAAAGACTCAGGACAAAGTAAGTAGTGTTTTACAATCATTACCCTGTGATCAGGGTTATTTTGCCACACAAAACTAATTTTAGTGAATCATTTTTTTATATAAATACATAAGATGAGATTATAAAAGTGATATAGGAAATCAAAGGTAGAAATCATTTTGATGTTGAGGCAGGTTAGATTTCTTAAACAATATTGCACATAAAAGAAAATGAGTGATAACATGAAAGTTCTCATTTCGTTTTTATCAAAATCTCTCAGTAAGAGAATAAAAAGAAACTTCATTTATTCAAGCAAAATTCAGTAAATCAAACATCTAAAATTTACTTACCTACAGCACATATTTAATAAATAACTTACCTATTACTTACATGTGTTGGGTAAGTCTTTATTTCATACTTTCCTTTTTATGGATTTTTATTTTTATTTTATTTTTTGATACGTTATTTACATTTCAAATGTTTCCCCCTTTCCAGATCTCCCCTTTGGAACCTCCCTATTCCCTCCCCCTCCCCCTGCCTCTATGGGAGTATTCCCCCACACCACCCACCCATTCTCGTCTTCCCTCCTTGGTTTTCTTCTATATTGAGGCATCTAACACCCTCCAGCCCAAGGGCCTCTCCTCCCCCTGTTAGCTAACAAGACCCTCCTCTGCCACATATGTGGCCAGCACCATGGGTCCCTCCATATGTATTCTTTTATTGGCTTGAGGAATGTCGAGTAAAACAACCTCTGGGAATGATTGCAAGTCAATTCTAGCAATCAGATCAAGAGGGCTCAAACCTAATCAACAATTTAATCTACTGATGGATTAAAAATTACAGGAGACTATTTAGAAGGGATGGAACTGTGGGAGGTAGGGCACTGGGGCACAGGTGGAAGGAGGGGTTAGAATGGGAGGCAGGACACAGGTGGAGGGAGGGGTTGGAACTAGGAGCAGTTTAGTGCACAGGGGGAGGGAGTAGGTAGTGACAGCATTTCTGTTAAGGTCATACCTTATTCAAATTTCATCTGCTTTAGCTTTTCTTTGACATTTTAACTTGAATAGCTTTCTTCCATTTTGCCCTTACAACCATAAAGGAGGAATTCCACTGGGTCCATCAGCCAAATCAAAGCAAAGAACAAGTGTTTTGGGGTTTTTTGTTTTTGTTTTTGTTTTTGTTTTTGTTTTCACTTAAAATGTTCTGCAGCTATTTTTCACAACAATGAAAAATACTTAATACATTTCAATAAGCTATATATAAGTTAAAGTGGGGAAGGCAGATGCCACAAAGAGAGCACAGTAAGTAGTAAAAGCCATTGCTACCTACCATGATTCCCAGAATCCACATAATGGAAAGGAAACCATGATTCTATCTGTTGTTTTCTGACCTCTGGATATACAACATGATGCACATATGGACACACATACACATATTTACATATACCCACACACATGCACAAACATGAATGTATGCAAATAAACATACATATTCACAACAAAACACATACATTCAAACATATACATGCACATACATACATGTACATATATGCACATACATACACATATATGCACACCTACATGCACATACACATACAGGCAAATATGTACTAACACATACACACACTTAAAGAAATAAATGCATGTACAAAATAAAAATGAGAAAAATAGGAACATAATTTGTGAGCTTTTTAACTATAAATAATTACAAATACCATCTAAGCAATCAGCTGTAATACTATTTGCAGTTTCTTATAATATTAAAACAAGCCTTGAATGTAACCATAATGTCATTTCTACATAGTTATCTATTTCAAATAAAATAAGACTCCATGGTCTCCTAAACTACTGGTCATGCCATCTTTAAATATTTATGATAAACAACATATTGGAAGAACATAGTATTCAGAAACAAGAAATAGCAAGAATTAGTAACAGAAAAAAGAAGACATTAAATGAGGATGAAGAATAAAACAGAAAGATTTGAACAGCCATCTAAATGTTTCATTGAGACCATATAATAAAATTCCTCGTACAATGTTTAGACAATGGTAATAGATTAAACATATCCCTGATAATGATGAATTGCTTTAACATATGATAAGATGGACTCGAAGCATAAAATATAATACCTTAATAAAAAGTATTAAATGTATTAGTGAATAGAGTAAATAGTAGTTTGAATCTACATCCATTTATCTCCAAATCATGTTTTCTTCATAATCCCCTTCAACAATTCCCATCTGTCATCATCCCAGAGATGATTTGTTTCTTCATAGGTATATTTTTGAATTTCAGAAGCTGAGAATGTTAATGATATGGGGATTATTATTAATATCTAGTAATTGCTAAAATTTTTATAGTTTACTAAGGGTCAGGAAGTTTTCTTTGAATCTAACATATATTATGAGAAATCCATTTAATCTTAACAATAACAATAACTGAGGCATAGAAAAGTTAAGCATCATGGTAGTAAATGACAGAGCCCAAGCTTGATATATGAGTGTCCTCATTCTACTGTCTTCAATAAATGTCACTGGAGATCTATAGACTTACAAGTCCATGTAGTGTGTGCCTACATATTAGCATATAGTTAAACCAGTAAGATTTTATTTACAGTTTAAAATTTGTCTCTGTAACAAACATCCTTTGTCATAAAAGCTTGCAAATCTCCATTGGTCTGACAAGCTTTCAGACCTGGTTTGGCCATTAAGTTTTATTTAGTCTTGCAAATTGTTTATGTATTGAAACTTGTAATATATATCTTGGATAGCTGACCATAGGAAAGACAAATATGTGGTTAATTTCTCCACTCTCCACTCCAAGTTAGTCACCACACATTTGAGGGCATTAAGAGAAATGTAGTTCTTCCCAGATTATATTATTCAAACTTTTTGCTCTATAGGCTTGTGAGCTAAAACAAAAGTAGTTATGGTACTGAATTTGGTAGTGTTTTCCCTTATAGCATTATTATAGCAATACATAACTGATAGAATATCCAACATGATACTTGCTACATGAGCCTGAAATGAAGTTATGTACATTAAGTCTCTGAATCTTATAGTAGCAGAACTTGGTGATGTAAATTTGGACTCCCTAAGGAAAAGCTCAGTCTTCCATGAGTAGTAATGAAATGATGAGCCACTTCCAATTCCTACACTGAAGCACAAAGGTATATCTGTTTTAATGTGTATTATGGTCCTTCTAAAACTTGATTAGAGATGCAACTCACTTTACTGTAAGAATAACAGAAAATGTAATATCTGATACTTGCACTTGTTTGCATATTGACTGGTATGCTTCTTGAAACTGAGTGCTCTGTTGGGATTGCTGGGGGCCACCAATGCTAAGGAAAAGTAACATTTTACATAAGTACTAAAATATTACAATGTACTTCATAATAGTTACAAATATTATAAATTAAACAAATCAAGATTTTTTAAAATATTTAAAGAAAAGGAAAGGCTAGCTATACTGATTCGATCACTGCATATCACGTTCTCATATTCCATATATGTGTACATATATAATTAAGATAATAATTATACAAGGAAGACGTTTATAAACAAGGCAAACAGGCATTCTTTCTAAAATTCAACCAAAGAAATTAATTTTATCTTTTTTGCCAGTTGGTGTTCTTGATATAAGACAGCAGTTTTCTGGAAAATATAGAGTTGATAGAATAATGATAGATATCTGATAGATAAAGAGATGGAAAAATAATCAAATGTCTACCTTAATCCCATCATTCCTCAAGGACCACAGCCTTGGTTTAGGGAAAGAAATGATATTATATTAATTAAATACAATATAACCTTTTGGACCTACAACTCATTCACCTATACTTTGAACTCCAAAAAGGTGTGTTTATTTCTTTTTAATTTTCATAATTGTAAACAAACTAACAATACTTGCCAAACAAATTATATTTAGGACTATGTATGAATGCACATATATGAATGTGATAGCAATGTAAAGAGTGGCCATGAATATGAAAGAGAGAGATATCATGAGAGCATTTCAAGTTAGGAGAGAGAAGGGAGAAACATTATAATTATATTATAATCTCCAAAATAAAATAAAAAGTTTTATAATTGCACAGATGTCAGGAGTTAAAACAGAGCATGCTTATTGTTAGCACCTCCTCACACACACCAGGGAACACAATAAGCTTCTACTCCCACAAGTTGAATATGATCTACACATAAGAAAGTGCAGTTTCATGGCTCAGTATCTAGAAGCTGTTCTATTTACTATCAATAAATACCCCCAAAGTAATTATGAAACAAATGTCCTGTCTGTAAACACAGCAAAATCCAAATCAGAAACAATATGGAAACCAACTAATATCATCAAATTCAAAACACTCTTTAAGGAGTAGGTAGATAAATGGCATCATGAATGCTGATACATTGCTAAGCTTCATAGTTGCTAGCCATAGTTTTTTAATGAATTGTGCTCAATGAGATTTTTTTTTAACCATCATCCAATCTCTCATTTGCTCTAGACCGTGAGGAGCAATGATGCCTCCAGTCAATGAAGACCAGACCCAGATGTGGTGGGTCCAAAAAATATACATTAAAAAAATCACACAACGATCTCTATATACTGCATACAGTATTTTGTTGAATGAATGTGTTTAAGGTTTATGTCAATTCTATAAGGTTTTCCACTCTTGTAAATACTGTGGAACCTGATGAAGCAACAGAACTACTCAGTACATACCTATAACAGAGCTCTGAAAAGGTTTATACTCTGTAGCAATGAAATGAGAAAATCAGTTATTCTCTGCTAGAGAATAATTATTTCAGTTTTTATAAGCAATACAATATTTCAAATGATTTTACAGGATTAAATATATGTGGCCAGTATATACTTTAGTGCCCAACAGCTGAAATTATACAAAATAATCATATTATTATTAGTGATAATATCAAGATGGGTACTGATAAAGTAGACTTAAAATGCAACGAATCTTCCCAAGTTGACAGAGATTAAACAATAGACCCACGTGAGAAATTCATAAAGGTTTACTTGGATTTATGAATAATTTTTATGGTTTTTCTGGATTTGTTTCTTCTGATTTAACTGTCAATCTTGGTTGTACCTCTTTTAAATGTGTATGTTGATTCTGAGGTCCTTTCTAGACAAGGTTTTAAAATAGATTTTTCATTTGGATCCTGTTTGCTCCAGCCTTGAACCCCTTAGGGTTTCATTCCAGTCTGTATTGGGCATTAGGGTCAAGGCCACAGGGAAGAAGCTCTAAGCTCTGGATCAAGAGAGTAACATGCTGACAAGAAAACCTACTACCAGAGTTCCTGTTGAAAGATTATATCAACCCCACAGAACAATGAATCTGTTATTAGTACTAATCCACAAACTATGCTCTAGAGCTTTGCTTGAAGGGCAACACATGCACATTGTTAAAACCAACGTCTAAATGTAAACCAGACTAGGATCAAAGCTTTTGCACATTCAATCCAAGAATATTTTCCTGGAGCAATGTAAACAGCTATTTCTAGGATTGACTTTAGATTTTGAGTTTTTTCTATGCCAATAAATTTCTGCCTTCAAATATTTACAGAAATGAGGAAGAACATAGGACTAAGCAGGATCCTAAACCATCTTGTGTTCTAACCTGGGTACATTCACATAAAAATAGAAACAGTATGCCCATCAACCACAAAGCATGTGGTACAGTGCATATAAAAGATGTGTGTTGTGACTAAATTCATTTCCTCACAGCATGCATTACCCTACAGTGGTCTGTATGTTGTATCTATTTTTATGTTCATTTACTAGCTCCTGTGTTTCTTTAACAAATTGGGAGATTTCTTGAATGTTCAATAATGTTTTGTTCACTGATTTCAATAAACTGGAGTTTGGCACATATTTAGGAATTAAACATTGGTCAAATGAACTAAAACATTATTATTTATCTTTTTAAAGAAATTATATATTTCAAGTGACAAGTTATACTTCTACTTAAGCCGTGTACAGATAAAGCTAATTTAAACTCTGGCTACAGTGGGAATCTTAGACCCAGTCTCAGAAAGGCCAGTATCTGGACACATCAATTCCAAAGTAACCTTTAAAAACATAAGTTAGAAAATAAGTCTGTTAAAAGCTATAGAGTCATACTAAAGTATGAAAAAAGAAAGATAGAATCTCTAGGGTCTAGATGCCTTTGTTCTTACATCCAAAACCAGTAATTGAATATACACATGATTTTAGTTTTTAATTATCTTAAATATAGCAGCATTTATTTTAAAAAATTCTGCACTGAATCAATAAGACCAATTCCTTGGAATCAGTCATTTCTATCTGGCTCCTTTGGCTGCACATAATCTTATCTTAAGGGTGATGGGATATGACAGTAGCATATGATTGTTCCAATCTCCTCTGTGATTGAGTTTCCAGTTACTTGTACTTGGGCTTCAATTTACATCTAAACATGAACAAATGAAGCTTTCACAGGAAATAATAAAACACTCAATTTCATTGTTTTAGATTTGTTAAATGAGAACAGCAGAAAGGAGATGCATAAGTACTCCATTGATCCATCCATGCATCTATCCATCCACCTCTACAAAATTAGAGGCAAGTACAGAGAGACTTGGCAATACATAGCTTGGAGGTAATCAAAAATGACTTCTGGAATAAAACATGACATATGTGAGATGTCATGATTATGGTTCGTTTGATCAATAAAGAGAAAAAATAGTGAAGCAGCAGAAAGGATGCCATGATCACATGCTCAGAGAAGTCTTTATGACATATTAGACTCTGATATATGATAATCATTAGAAGAAACACAAGTATTCATCAAGACAGAGAAAAAAGTGAGCCTAGCAGGTATTAATACCTAAGCATACCTGAAGCTTACTCCAATAGGATCCTCAGAATTCCAGGGCACAAGGACAATTCCAATGTATATAAACATAAAATTAACTAATATTGACTGAATATGGCATCAGAGTTAGAAAACATAAGCAACCTGTCTCAAAGTCATATATTAAAGAGATACAGACAGCATTGAAAATCAATTAATCTGGAAGAAACTGGGGATAATGGCAGCCCCATGGGAACACTTTGACTCCTGAGATCTCTCAGACACTGAGCCACCAACCAGGCAGGATATACCAGCTGACATGAGGCTCCCAACATATATACAGCAGAGAACTGCCTGGTCTGGCCTCAGTGAAAGAAGATGCATCTATCCCTCAGAGACTTGAGGCACGAGGGAGTTGTGAGGTCTGGTGAGGTGGGGGTAGAGGTGGGGACATCCTCTTGGAGATGGGATGGGGTGAGGATGTATGGAATGGGGAGTGATCAGGGGACAGGCAGGGGGTGATGAAGACTGGGCTGAAAAAAAAAGGATTAAAGAATGAAAAAAAATTTATTCTGGCTACAAAGCTATGTTCTCATCAAGCGCACCAGAACATATTGTCAGGTGCCTCAAACCCAAAAGCTATGGAACATCAATGCCATAATGGAATGCCCCTGTCTGTGCAGCTCTCATTGTGACTTCTATATGAATAGAAGTGCATTACGTCCCCTTTCTCAAAGGGCAGAGTGGAATGTCTTCTCTATGGACATGATGCTGTGTCCAAAACCATCCTAATGGCCAAACAGATGCCCTGCCAGATGGTAGCCACTTGGACCTGGTATGTAATGTGGAAGGCAGCCAGAACAATAGCCTTGTAACAGTTGTAAATGTCACTGTCTCTCAAAGACTAGACAGCTGGACAGAGTGTCCAGAGCCAAGCAGGTGTTAACCAGGCAGCACATGGTTTCACTGCCAGAGGGAAGAAGACCTCAGGGCATCAAGATACATCCACAACTGTTCAGTTGGAAGAGTTCTGCTTGCTGTGCTGATCTGCAGGCTTCATTACACCTGGAAAGGAGGAGACTTTCAAGAAAAATTTGATTATTCATTTACCATTTCTATTTACATGGGCTTCTGGGTTCTTAGGAATTGCTGATCAGCAGCTTGATTACATGTTCAGGTCTGTTATTCTATAACAAAATTAAATAAATGTTTTCTTCCTCTGTGAAGGCTTTCTTCATCTTCCCTATTTTTAACTAATACACAATTTAGTCCTTTGGGCATTCAGACATATCGGGGGAATAGAATATGGTGTAGTTGAAGGTTAAAGTAGAAAGAGCTACATTGCACAAAGAAGAAAATGGTAATCTTGACACAACCACAGAAAGCTTTCTCAGGAATAAATGTTTAGATGGTTCTCAATATTTAAGCAATTACAAAGCATAATTTGGAGAAAATCAAAGAATGTTAAGAGCAGAGACTGAGACGTCTCACTAAGTGAGGCTCCAAGCAGTTTAGAGTAAACAGTGCACAAAGCTCTAAAGAAGTATGTTTTTGTGGTTTAGCTATGTAATAGACTATGTTATCCCAATGAACTATACAACAGCAGGCTGTGGGACTCTGGTTATAGAATCAACCAAATGCTTTCTCTTTTGCTGGGGGATCTTTTCTAAGCAGTGTTTGGTTGGAGACCATTATTTGTTCATCTTCCTCCTAGAAACAGCAAGACAGCTTAGACATGTCTTCTCATAAAGAATGTCACATGGCTTGGGTGACACAAAGTCAAAGGTGAAGGGATGGCTCTGTGCTTCAAAAGCACAGGAAATGTTAAAGCACTGATGCCATCAATATATAAGAAGAGCAACAGACAATTGGGAGAGGCCAGTAGGAAATAGATTATCATATTTATTAAAGACTGAGGTAATGAAAAAATTTTATCACATGCTGCAATATAAAACTGCCAGGCAATTGTGCCTACTGGTACAAGAGTGGCTTGTTGAGACAATTACTGCTTTCTGATTGGATTGTAGGCCTGTTCCAGTGGAGAGATTTTATACTTGTTACTGAAATTCTAGTTAAAAACTGAGGAAGTCATAGACCCTAGGATAGGAACTACTATTTCCATGTTGCTAAATGCCTATCCTATAAAATTGCATTCTAAATGTTTGTACTTGAACCCATAGAAATGGTCTGCTTTCCACTCTGATCAGAAAAGCTAATTTTTTTGTATGCAAAGCAATAAATGGAGAGACACATACTGGTCAAAGCACTGAGGATAAAAGAAACAATGTTCAGTCCTAAATGAGCATCTATATTCATTCCTCAGTCCCACCAAGTTTCAACATTCACCACAGAGGAGGAAGCAAGAGAAATATAAGAGCCAAAATCAGAGAGGAGTGTTATAAAATACGGTCTTTTGAATGGGACACAACTATGGCATTGATGAACTCACAGCAGTTATGGTTACATGTATAAAGTCAAGCCAGACAAAATTCCCAAGATAAGTAGGAATACATCATCTCTGGGTCCCACCTTTTTTTCTCAACAGATTTTTATTGAATATTTGAGAATTTTACATCATATATCCGATCACACTCATGTTCCTGTCCTCCCAGGTATACATCTTCTACCCTTGGGACCTCACACACACACATACACACACACATAAGGGAGAAGAAGAAGAAGAGGAGGAGGAGGAGGATGAGGAGGAGGACGAGGAGGAGGAGGACAAGGAGGAGGAGGACAAGGAGGAGGAGGACAAGGAGGAGGAGGA
>JADRCH010000193.1:588434-627742 GCA_019843965.1 Rhynchomys soricoides | reverse complement strand
GACAAGGAGGAGGAGGACAAGGAGGAGGAGGACAAGGAGGAGGAGGAGGACAACGACGACGATGACGACGAAGAGGAGGATGAAGAGGAGAACAAGGACGGGGACGAGGAGGAGGAGGAGGAAATTCAATTTGCACTGCCCATATACTCACTGGAACAAGGTCAAACTCTCAGGGGCCAGCCCCTTAAACAAAACAGAGTCCTTCCCCAACCACATACCTACTAGAAGCCATCAATTATAAAGAGCTATACCTCAGCTTCCTTATCATGATTTTTAAGATTTCTCTTCAAAGGCCTTTTACATAAAATGCTACTTTGGGGGCAGAGGGGTCCCAGAAACTTTCTATGTCCTTTTTTATTTTTTCAACTGTGAGTCTACAGTCACTGATACCACTGCAAAAGTAGCTTCATTGCCTTTTACAGTCAGTGAAAGCATAGATCATGGACTTCCATAAAGCTTCCTGCAACAACAGGGATTGCAGACATCTAGTGGTGACCTCCAGTGTCAGCATGTCCCACAGAACTCAAGATGGTCTCCAGTGACAGTACATATCATGGACATCAACACAGCCTATTGCTGTAACATGGGCCACGGTCACAGTCATCGTCATAGCACTTAGACACAGCACAGGTCAAGGACATTAACATGGCCTCCCGGGCAATACAGGCCACATACACCAATCTGGTCCCTAGTGGCAGCTCAGCTCATGGATAGCAACATGGTTTCAGGTGTCAGCACAGATCACAGGCATCCACATGGCCTTCAGTGGTAACATGGGTCAAGGAAATCAGCACTGATCGTGAACATCAAGTTGGCCTCAGATGAATGAACAGGCCACTCACATCAACATAGCCACCAGTGGCAGTATGGATCACAAACATCAACGTGGTTTCAGGCAGAGAAACAAACCAAGGACTTCTGCCTTGTTTTCAGTAGTAACACAGGCCACAAAGGTCATAAACACAGCCCCCTGCTGCATTATGACTGTACAGATCCAATCCTTTAATAAGATTGGCAGTAAATACTTTGGGGGGGTGGTAGAGTCATGGTTTTAGGAGGATGTGGTCTGTGGCAGGTGTACCACCCACAAATGAATGGCTCCACACACATACCCACACAAGCAGTACTAACAGGACATAGTGGGTTATCAATAAAATGATATGATTTTGGGAACCATACTGAAGTTAACATGAGGATGTTGGAGAAATATGGTCATATGGTTATATCCATTGTATCCATGCATGAAATTTTAAAAAAATAATTATAAACTATTTAGAAGTGGAACAGTTGATTTAAAAACAAATGTTACATATATTTTTAAAAGGAGTAATAAGCAGTTTGAGGCATAAAAGTAGGTAGACTCTGCTAATCCATATAGAAAATTGATCAGTATAATATGTAGTATTCATAAACTGGTATATGGGTAGGGACAAGGAAAGAAGTAAATTCAAGGTATCTGTCACCATTTTTGCTAGTCAACTCTATCCTCTTTCTGGGGTTATAGATGCTTCTGGCCACTCCTACTTTTTTGTGTGTGAGTGCTGCAAAGCCAAGCCCAGATCTGTATGCTTCTGCAGAAACTCATTACCCACAGATCCATCTCCTCAAATTCCAAGCAATCTTTTTCCTTTAGTGCTCAAATAGAAGAAATTTCATCTTAAAGGCTAAGGAATATTTCTACTTCACTAGAGCCAGTGCCTACTACTAGAAGAGAATCTGACATAGTGTCAATAAATATATGTCATATGAATCATTAAAAGAAATTCCAGGAAGCACCCGATAATGCCCTTTTCATGCTTATAAATATCACGCTTTTCTAAAACACACTGCCTTCCAACCAACTGTAATCACCAGCCTACAGTCTTTCTAGAAACGAACTGCAATTTTTTCCAATTAATCTATTTTATTATTGCTAGTTCATCCTAAATGCAAGGCATTTAGAAAACTCAAATTCAATATAAAGTGTTTTATTATTGTTTTTGCAGTTCTCTGTAGTGCCAAGCAAATTTCTCTATAAATATGAGCTGATAAACCCTGGTTTAAAAGCCACACTGCCTCACATGTGTGTGCTAGAACTGCAAGATGATACAAGACCAATGGGCCCTTTTTAGTTAAAAGTCACATTAATGATTTCATCCTTCATAGTTGCCAAAAGAACCCCAAGAAAGAAACCTTCAACTCTTACATCGTTTTCTGTCTTAAGGGTAATGAACCATATGTGTAGACAGCTGCACTGTCTGTAAACTATGGTCATTAATTAGACAGGAGACAGGACACTTCCAGAGAGAGGCAGTTGGAAAGAAAAGGGTGATACTTTGAAAAGTCATGGTGATTATTAATAACAGAAAGGGCAGTGAAAAGGGTAGAATGTCTGTCCTCTATACTTCAAATATATTACATGGTCTGGAGCAATGAAATGTAGAAATGTCTGTGTCATGAATGTTTTGTACCTGTCCAAGATGCCAGAGTTAAACAAAACAGAGTCTCACAGGCAAAGTTACATATTTTCAATAGATCCACACTCAGAATCTCAAGGACTGTTCCTTAGTAGTTAACTATTTGCTCAAAGAATCTACAGATAATATACTTTGAAGGCAATATTGAACTATAGTGCAAAAAGTCTTTCAAAGGGGTAATGGGAAAACCATCTGTCTTGAGCACTTTTGCCCAAGCATCAGTTATAAACCTCTAACTATGATGCAAGTTTCTCAATGACTGGGTCCAGATAATCATGCATAAGACAAGGATCAAAGTGCAGTTAGAACAATCAAGTATAATGCAAGGCTAATAGATTACAGCTGTAATTGCCAAATCTTATTAGAGAGGTGAGTTCAGGCAAAGAACACATGATACATTTCTTTTATGGGGCACATTAGATGTTTCTGAAAACACATGAAGAAGTAGAGAGTAGCAGGAAAATGTTGAAATGCTCTTGTCTCCTGGACGTTTGAGACCATTACCAATAATAGAAAAGGAAGTGTCATGCCAGGAACTAGAACGCAAGCTCTGAATAACTGAGAATACATCTGTTTGTCAACACTGTGTTTCCATCACCTTCCAAACTGGACAGAACATGCTAAATAGGGATGTTGTGAGTAAGTTAAAGGATTGATTTATTAGAAAGTGAGAATATTTGGTCTATAAAATAGTAAAGTAGTCAGCAAATGATGAGCAATAAGCTAAGAAGTTGGAGTTAATGAGAATGGGAAATATAAAAATAGGACTCTTGTTTGGCTCTATGGGATGTCAATATAGTAGAACACAGAAGTAAAGAAAAGTCTAGGATAGAAGAAAGGACCAATAACAAAAGAAGGAAGGTTTAAAGAATCAGTGAAAAGCATTTGCAGAGGTGTTGTGTTGTTCTGTACCAATATAAATGTCCAGCAGATTTCAAGGTGGAGTCTTTTGGGGTCAGAGTGTAATCATGGGGGCCATTAAGACACTGTGTCACCTTCATGAATTAGGCCTTGGAGAAATGGGATGGAATAGGCCTTTACAGGACAAAACCAGTATTACTTTTAGACACTTGAATGCTAGGAAGGTAAAAGACAATAAAATTTAGAAAGACTTTCAAAATCCTAACTCCCTAGCTACAAATTGTAATGAATTCTTAATGGACATTTTCTGGATGAGTAAATAGAACATACATAAACTTTTAAAATATTACTATCAAAACTATAGTATTTTACCACAGTTATTAAACCATATATTTTATGTATATGTTATTATTTTTATTCAGAGAACACTTGTGAAAACCATATAATTACTGAGGTAAATATTAACCAAGGTAAAACCACAAATAGAAAATGAAAGCCACTCCTGGATTATAAAACTGTGCTGTGTTTAGGGACTAGCCTATTTTAATTTTCCCTAGTTACAGTTTCCCAGGAGAAGATGTAAAATGGCAGAGTTGGTGCAGATTTGGGTTTTTGAAATGCTGACACTGTGGCAGTGGCCAGTAGCCCACAACTGTGTGATTGAATGGGCCTGGAGAGAAAATACTGCCAACAGAGCTGGACCACTGCACCTTCTCCCATGCCAATGGCCCAGGCTGGCCATGTTGATTATCAGTGTTAAAAATTGCCTCAACAAACACATGGCACACAGCCTCTTATACCTCCTTCCAAGTCATAACCCCTCATGAGCTCCTACAGCACAGTGACTTCCTTTTTGTAAAATACTTACTGACACCTGTATCTTACTATTTTTATCTAGATGTTGTCCTGCCACTGAGTGTAAGCTTCCAAAATATCATAAAAATCCTTGTATTCACACTTGTCCTTCTGTGAAAATATCTGAATTGTTTATATCCCACTTCTGAAATTAAATTATTTATAATTCATTTCTAATTTTAATCAAATTTCAGACATCTGCGATAACTTTATTAAACTCAAGGAAAGAATTGCCTTAGTTTCAAATTATTCTATAACAATCCTGCTCTTTCTCTGAATGTTAACTAAAGATATGTCCTTAACAAGCTTTATCCTTGACAGAACTAAGTTTGAAAACACTCTCTACTTCAATAAGCATTTATTGGGCATGTATACAAAAGTGTGTGTACAACTGTAGATATTATGATAATTCTAACATGGGCTATATCATATGTTCTCTGAGAAAACCGACATGTACTGAAACGCTACTAAAATAGTGGAGATGCTATATGAAATATGTTTAGTTAATCTGTACTTATCATGGAAAGCCCCAAAGTGAAGAGATGCTCCTGACAGAATAAAGGTAAAACATGTTAGCTTTATCAGAAGTTCCAGGAAGTGACAACACTCACAGGAAGATTCATTCTTATATAAAACAATATAGTGGAGGGTAAAGAGAAAGTGAGAAAAATTCTGATTAATCCATAATATTTTAAGCACATAAGAAACCACTGTCAATCATCAGATCCAGATTCAAAGTTAAAATATTTTCTGTGTGATTGGAGTTCTCAGCAAACATACACTGAGGTAACATTTGAATTAGGTCTTAGAGAATACCTTCAATTTCAACAGTAGCTAGAATAACAGTGTTAGGTAAGATTTACAAATACTTGCTAGAATTCAAGCATTGCCCCTATCTACTTGTTATATGAAACAATTCACAAAATACAGAAAACACAGAAACTGCAGTAGGTTCCTACTGTTATTCCTATTTCATAGCTATAAAATGGAGATTGCATGATAGTGAGCCAAAGTCAAAGAAAATATATTTAATCTTATAATATAGGTATAAGGAATAGTAGTAACACTTTTATAGCATTGTAGAAGATAAGCACAATCTATCAGATGGTGTGAGATAGTCTTTGTATGGTTTGCTCATGAAAAACTCAAAAGCACAGAAAAAAGCAGAAATGGGAAGTAAACCAGTAGGTACCAAAATGAGGTGTCTGCATAGGGAGCAAAAAATATGTCTATCTAAGATATAAAAGACCATGAATGCTTCCAATATTACTAAAAGACAATTTCAGGCAACCTCTGTGATCATCCAACTCTTACTATCTTTCCTCCCTCACATCTGACTGTTTAGTGAGCTGTCAGTGGCAAGTGGTCAACCCCCAAAACATACAAATAGGTAACATTACAGACCGAACAGCTTAAATCTAGCCTGTTCATATATGCATTTTAACATGCCATAACAATTAGTGAAAAAGTTGCCATGAATATGAAAGAGAGGAGGAAGGGGAATTAAAGAATTAGGAGGGAAGAAAAGGAATTGGAGAATGATGTGAATATATTAATGTCAAAAATAAAATTTAAAAAATTTAAGACTAATAAAAACAAAACAAAAATGCTATGACTGTTCTACTGAAAAAGATTCTAAGAATGTCTGAATAGAGAACTAATTGCTTCCATGGTGTTCCTAATGTGATTTGAACTATACCATACTTACACAACCTTACATCACAACCTTAAAACACAACAATGCTACTGTTATCATTGATATTTATATAAATAAAGAAACTCATTATGCAGAAACTTACCTATATCTCAGCTCGTGAGTGACTAACTGAGGTGCAGTGACAAACTTGTACCCACATTATAGAGGAGATGAAGGATAGGAAATGATGTGGAAATTTTGTGATGGTTTTCTACCTCTTTTCCTAATTCTGTAAACTAATTCCTGAGTGTTTATCACACTATTCCAGCATTCTAGTAAGTATTCTAACTTGATGAGCATTTACCACATTATTCTAGGTAGCACATAGAGCACATGGAGACTGGAAACCCTCTTCTTCTGAAAGTATGTACTCTAGTAAGAAATGCTGGGTTCAATTAAATACTGCAGTGATAGAGGACAATATCTAGCCCTTTTCATACTGTCTTAATGTTGCCATGAAAAGGCACCATAATCAAGGCAACTCTTGTAAGAGAAAAACATTACAGTTTCAAAGGTTTAGTCAATTATCGTCATGATGGTGAACATGGCTGCATGCATGTAGATACGGTGCTGGATAAGTAACTGAGAGTTTTACATTTGGATATTCAGGCAAGAGGAAGAGAGTGACACAATCTGGTATGGGCTTTTGAAGCCCCAAAGCCCACCCCTAGTGATACATTTCTTCCAACAAGGACACACCTACTCCAACAAGGACACACCTACTCCAACAAGGACACAGAGCCTAACTAATCCTTCTCAAGTAAAGAGACTGCCTAATGACTAAGCATTCAGATATATGAGCCTATGGGGTCCATTCTTATTCGAATCACCACACATACCAAATTAAGTTTTATCACATAATTTTTATAGGTACACTATCATCTCAGTTTAATAATGAGGAAACAGAGTCTAAAAGGAATTAAATAAAGTAACCCAGAATGAAACATGTGGATGTAGAGAACCCAAATAAGACCTATGTCTACCTCTGAGCATGTACTTACATCTAGTTTTCTGTAGCAAATTAGAAAAACTATTTAAAGTAAGTATCTTGTCTTTTACACTAACAGGATCATTTTTATCCTTTAAAATAGGTCAGCAGAGCAGGAGGGAATCTGTTTTGATGGAAAGATCTGAGAGCAGAAAGAAACATGTGGATAATTCACATACTCTTCTATCTGAAGGGAAAGACTAACAAAAGATTATCTTATCTACATTTTTCGGCTTGAGACTCAAATGTCTGATCATATAGCATTGTATATAGCAAATAAAAGGCATATTCATGTATATCCTTTCTTCTATCAGAAGTTTAAAAATACAGACATTGCCATAGAATCCCCACAGCAATGTAGCCCAAGACTGAAGTTATATAAAATGGATTTTGTCTAGTGAAACAAAGGTAAATCTCTGGTGATTTGGTCATACAGAAGATAAATATTTTTATTTGTGATGGAAGATATCCAGAAACATTTAGGCTTGGATGAGCTATCTTTGAAGGGATCTGCCTTTCTTTGTCAGCATTGCTTTCTATCTAGCTATTATCCCAGGAATGATGCTTTTGTATCATCTGTTATCAAGAGGAAACATGCTGTTCTACAGTCATGTAATATAGCTGAAACACCTGCTGGAAACTCTAACTTCTCTCTGAATTCCAGCTGATGTACAGCTTTGGTCTCAAGCAGAGAGAGTGCTCAGCACTCCATTAATGGTTACATATGATTATTCTAAGACAATATCTATCCCTGTGATAATGCTAGGAATTCTGTTACCATCAAAGTACCAGGTCATACTGATCACTGTCCCCAGAAAGGATTTACCTTGGCATTTTCAAATGAGCCTTCAAACTGTATGTGGGCACAGTCCACTGCCATCATGTGGTTTTCACTTTACGAAATGACACATTTAAATGTCTCCTGCTATTCCTTTATCTCCAGTTAGGAAAGAATTGCTTTTTGTTGTTGTTGCTGCTGCTACTGTTGCTACTGTTGTTTAATTGAATGGCCCAAATCTTAACTGTTGTAGGATAGTGAATGACTATTTAGCCAAGGAATGCTGCTTTCCCAGTAAGTAATGGAAGAAAAAAAATGTGGTTTTCAAGCTTCTTAAAAAGATTCAAATCTTGCTATTCTTTCTGTTTCACATTTGGTCATCAAAGCAACCTATATGAAAAGTAAGGATAAGAGCATAAAATCCATTTTAACCAAGAAAGTCAAGATAGAAAGAGAGATGATAGGAATCAGGCTAATCACAAAAAGTAAGTGGCAAGGCTAAGATTTAAATCTAAGATTTTCTTTTTTAATTTGGAAGAGAATTTTTGTCCTTCCTTTGACAGTGTGAAAAAGGAAAGTGGAATGTGAATATTTAAGGTCAAAAGCTAAAGCAACTTCAGTAACAAGCATATCAAAGCATATGTGTATGCCAGCCACATAGCATATATGTAATGCTGAGGCATTACAGCCTCAGCCTTATACTCCTTATCACATTAAAAAATAAGAGGAATAGCTTAAGTCTCCAGGGGGATGTGGTCAAGTACATTGAAGTATTTCAGAAGGAATACCATCCTTGACTTTTCTTGGACTCTTCTAAAATTGTTCATACTGCTATATATCTCCATAGAGAGAGAGAATTTTCTATGGTCTGGAACATATGAATTCCCATCCTGAACTTGATGCTTGCTTATCTTTGATGGTTTTAAAGGGAGAGAAAAAACAAAAACAAAAAAAAAATTTGTTCCTACCAACTTTTACCACTAAAACAAAAATGCAAAAATCTACCTATTCTCATTAATATAATCTTGTCTCTTTATTTGCTCAACAATATGTTTTCTAAATGCAGTGATAATTGTTCATTTAAAAATGTATTTTTAGAGTTCACTAATGAAGAATTAGGAGCAGTGACAACTATCTAACTAATAAATAGCAGCCCATGCATTTAAATAAATCCATTTATAATCAAAATATGAACACTATTGAATGAAATAATACTTTTGTTCAAAATAATTTTGCATATCATAAATGTAGAAGCACTTTAAGTATCCCCTAGCCTTAAATACAATATTATTAACCTTTTATAGTTTATTATTATTATTATAAGTTTAATAATGGTAACAAATTACAAAAGCACAGATAGAACATTCTCATCGTCCTTATAAAGGATAAAGAAAGTATAAGAATATTTGACTGACCCCATATCACTTGGAAAATATGGAATTTGATAAGTCATAAGTCACAAGAACATCAAAACATTCTATGTGTATAATTGAAATATAAAGAAAATTATGACCAAATGTACAACTACAATGTGAATAAATTAAGAGGTCTCTTGATTTTGAAAATGAATTCAACTATCAGAAAGTTCTTTAAAAGACTGAAATGCAAGGAATCTAAATAAGAACACACGTGTATGTCAAAAGCAGATACTGTTACTTGCTACTGTATTTTATTCTATTTTCTCTGCATTTTTTACATGATAGTATATTTCTAAATTACTTTTATGTTTCTTAGAGTAGGGTTTAAGTTGACATTCATATTTATAAACTCTTTTTTAACTATTTCACTTTGCTTCTTGTTCAAATGCAAAAGGCTTATCATCAAAAACATATTTTATTTATTTTTGTGACTTCAGAATATGGTAGAGCTTCTGACCCATTTCATAAACTAATTATCCATTTTTCAATAATTGAATAGACTGGTTTTGTTTCCCCTCACTGTCCATCTTTGTAAGTCATAGTTGCCAAATAAAAAGTATATAGGAAACTAGTAAAAGGACATGATAATGGGAATTTAAGAGAAGGAGATAAAATGTATGTTGTGTTTAGGGCCAATTATGGAGCAAGTGGGGATAAATGGAGAAGAAAGAGGAGGGATAACTGAAATTAAAGACCTTTGGGGAAAAACTGTTTGAAACTTAACACTGTAGGAGCATCCAAAAATATTTATATCCATAAAAATATATATGGAGTTTAAATGAAGTTACCTCATAACAGAAAGACAATATTTTTCTCAGCCATCATGGTCTACTATCAATAAAACACCTAGGCCCAGGTAGGGGTTATTTCTTTCCAAGCTGTTAATCTGTAGGTCTCATAGACACGTTCCCTAAATGTTACAAGCTATTATTATGTTCCTGGATACCCTCAAGAACTTGATGATAACATGCTACTTCTGAAGATACCACATAGCTAAGTCAAAGAACCTAGAGCAATCAAGCTGGTACTGACCTGGAAACCTCATATTAATTGGCTAGCTTTATAGTGCTTGAGGGTTTTATGCACACTACTGGAAGAAAAGATTAATCAACAGTTTTATCCAGCTTTGCACCCTGTAAGCTATCACAATGAATGCTCTGGTAAAATATATACACTGAAATAATAGCATCACAAATGTTATGAATATACACAACCACCTTCATGTTTGATTTTTAAAATGTTCCATAGAAGGGAATTCATTCCTGGGACTATTAACCAGACTCAAAACCCATACTGAGGTAGATCATAGGTACTAAGGAAGAGCCTAATATTATTATTCTACAAAATAAATATACTAATAAGTTATCTTCATATGTATATATCAGTGCATTTATCAGCCTTCATCAGAGTAGCTTCATTTTGAAATATATGAAGATGAATAAAAAGGCCCACAACTTCTTAGAACAAGATACTGAGGAGTGTTCAGTTCTAAATGTGACATCTATACCATACCCTTTCCCAAGAATGATCAGATATCATAATAGAAGAGATGGACTATGGTAAGTCCAGAGGTAGTCTCCAAGGAAACAGTTGGTGAACATGACAGGACCATCATGCACAGGAACTCACATTGTCTGTGATCCTATGTGAATGATCTACATGAGATAACAGCCAAACTCCTAACAGACAGAAGAGAGGCTCACAAAGTCCAATCCCAAATTGAAAAGCTATTGGCAATGATGATTGATAAAGTAGGGAGATCAGTTTTCCTCAGGATATAAATTCTAATAGATAGTCTTACACCTAACTAGATACAATATACTCTAAATGACAAACCTGAGTTTAAAGAAAAGAACACCTAAAGTTTGGAGTGGAAATAGTGGTGGCAGGAGGAGAAGAATGAAATGAGAGAGGATGGGAGCAGACTTGATTAAAACATATTATGTGCATGTGTGAAACTCTCACATGGTAGTTCTTCTCAATTACACATTTTCCTGGTATACAATGTGATGTTTTCATATAACATGCATTGTAAAATGATTGTTCCAAGCAACCTAATTAACATGTTTATCCCTTAATTATTAATATATTACTTCATCACTTCATGATATCACTTCATGTCAAGTCTCTAAGCAAATATTTGTACATAATTCATAATCATTCATTAATCCCCATGCAATAAATTATACGTCTAATGTGTTCATCATGCCTACATGGCCAAACTTACTCCTCTGTAGTCATCATCTCCCTAACCACTCTATCCTGAATATCCCTGTCATACTCTTACTTATGAGTGCATCACTTCTTAAAGTCCATTAGCTAGTCAGGTATGAATTGAATGTGGTAGTGTATATAATGCATTTCATATAAAAGACTCGCTTTTCAAAACATATTTGGTAAAAATTGTCGTGAGTCAAGAGCTTAATCCACATAATAATATACAAACAACTATAATAATGACTATTACATACTAATATTTTGTTCCAGGTACTGGACGGGGAGCTACACTTTTCATTCATGAATTTGATTTCCTATGATTGCATGTAAGAAAAAGTTACTAAGAGAGGAGGCAGGGACTGAAGAACAGCCAGGAGGTAAGAGGTTGTCTGCTTCCACCTGTGGTGGGAGACCTCTGCCTGGGCCACCAGGCTTCCATTGCCAACCAGCACAGGGAGAAAGCGACCCGCCCACTTGTGCTGAAAAGCCAGCAGAAGGAAGGCTCCAGACACAGGGACTGAAGAACAGCCAGGAAAGAGAACTGGTCTCCAAGGAACACTGACACCTAGGCCTGTAGGAAAGACAAGCCACAGTCAGAGAGAGAAAGACCAGCTAACACCAGAGATAACAAGATGGTGAAAGGCAGGGGCAAGAAAACAAGGAACAGAAACCAAGACTACTTGGCTTCATCAGAACCCAGCTCTCCCACCACAGCCAGCCCTGGATACCCCAACACACCAGAAAAGGAAGACTCAGACCTAAAATCACTTATCAAGAGGATGATAGAAGACTTTAAGAAGGAAATAAATAACTCCCTTAAAGAAATACAAGAGAACACAGGTAAACAACTGGAAACCCTTAAAGAGAACACACAAAAATCCCTTAAAGAATTACAGGAAAACACAATCAAACAGGCAAAATTAGAGGAAAACACAATCAATCAAATGAACAAAACTATTCAGGAATTAAAAACAGAAATAGAAACAATAAAGAAATCACAAAGGGAGACAACCCTGGAGTTAGAGAACATAGCAAAGAAATCAGGAGTCATAGATGTAAGCATCACCAACAGAATACAAGAGATGGAAGAGAGAATCTCAGGTGCAGAATATACCATAGAAAACATGAACACAAGAGTCAAAGAAAACGCAAAAATCCAAAAAGCTCCTAACCCAAAACATCCAAGATATCCAGGATGCAATGAGAAGACAGAACCTGAGGATAATAGGTATAGAATAGAGTGAAGATTCCCAACTTAAAGGTCCAGTAAATATCTTCAACAAAATTATAGAAGAAAATTTCCCTAACCTGAAGAAAGAGATGAACATAAATATGCAAGAAGCCTACAGAACGCCAAATAGACTGGACCAGAAAAGAAATTCCTCCCGTCACATTATATTCAAAACACCAAATACACAAAACAAAGAAAGAGTATTAAAAGCAGTAAGGGAAAAAGGGCAAGTAACATATAAAGACAGACCTATCAGAATGACACCAGACTTCTCACCAGATATTATGAAAGCTAGAAGATCCTGGACAGATCTCATGCAGACTCTAAGAGAACACAAATGCCAGCCCAGGATGCTATACCCAGCAAAACTCTCAATTATCATAGACGGTGAAACCAAAATATTCTATGACAAATCCAAATTTGCAAAGTATGTTTCCACAAACCCAGCCCTACAAAGAATACAGATACAGAGACAGAAAAACATTAAATAGAGCTTCAGGAATACTGTGGAAGAAGGAGAGGAAGAACTGAAGGACATAGATGGGTTAAGAACACCACAATAAAACCTATAAAATCAATGATCCTGGACCCAAAGAGGCTCACAGAGACTGAACCTCCAACCAAAGAGCCCCAATGGAACTGACCAAGGCCCTGTGTCATATAGCTTGATCTTCATATGTGACTCCTAACATCAGGACCAGGGTCTATCTCTGACTCTATTGCCTGCCTTTGGGATCCTTTCTTCCTACGAAGCTGCTCAATCTAGCCTCAATAGAAGATGCACCTATGCTTATTGCAACTTGATATGCCAGGGCTGGTTGATATCCATGGGAAGCCTCTCATTTTCTGAAGAAAAACAGAGGAGTGAATACAGGGGGAGAAAGGGGAAAAGAACTAGGAGGAGAGGAGGGAGATAAAACTGTGGTTGGGAAGTAGATTCATTAATTAATTAGTTAATTAATAAAATAGAAGTTTGATTAAAATGTGTAAGTCAAGTAAGACTGAGACATTATACAGTATAAAAATTACTACTAGAGAAGGGTTGAGTAAAACCTGATTACTTCTGTTGTTCACATGAAGATTTTCATTTAGTTGAAGATACAGATAGCTATTAAAAGTCTATGTTGTTATAAATCAGCACTGGAAATAGTGAAGGTCACAATTAGGTGAGTTCCTTCAGAGACAGATCTGGAAAAGGAGACCATCATGTAGGAATAATATCAGGAGAAATCTTATAGATCTATATATTTGGTGAATGAAGGAGTGGCTTGAAACAATGTATGGACTTAAGCCAGTACAATCTCATTTCTAAACTTTCTCAGCTGATTCACAAGGAGGTCTAGAGCTAGTATTGAAATCAGAGGGAACTAGGCTTGCCTCAAAGTGAGAAATACAATATACCACTTATAGCAAACAGTCATTGGATATTAGCTCTTATGAAAAGCAAGTGTATTCGATAAAACTATTGAACTCAATTAAGAACAAAATAGTCAAGCAGAGGGGACCATGTTTCAGTAGAGAAGCTACCATCTTCCCTACAGCAACTTACAAATGTTTTTCTCTGTGACTTGAAAAGGAAAGCCTAAGAAACCCAGACGTCTATGATTTGTGTCAGCTAGATATCCTGAATTTAATAATAAATTAGAAAAAATTTCAGGATATTGGTTGATCCCTTTCCCTAGCATAAGAGGAGTTTGATATCCCAAACCCAGTTTCAATTACATCTCCATTACTCATTCTCTGTTCCAGTGAGCACTACTTTATATCTTCACTCATCTATGTGACTCATCTGACTCAGAAACTCTTTACCGAAAAATATCCCACAATCACCATACTCTTCTTAAATTATAGTAACAACCTTATACTATAGTTAATATTGTACCAAGCACTGTGAAAAACCAGCTGACTGAGTTAACTAGGTATGTACTAATAAAAAATAAGCAGTCCTAACTTTCCAACTGGGTGTCATCCACATGTCATAATCTACCACATTGCAGGAATCCTTTCTGAATTTCAGGTCAACAAAGACTAAAGTCATAAGGAATTCACAGATCCAAATCCAAGTAAGAGATTATGAGTCTTTTAAAATAAATCTGTCCTCAGTCCTACTGGTCATGTCTAGTTCTTACGTATTACCCATTTTGGCACAACTGATTTTATTTGTCTTTTTCTTTTATGGGTATCTTACATATCTCTCCATCTTGCTAACATCAACATCTTACTTGTCTCAGCAATGAATATAACCCTGGCAATCATTTGGCAACGTTGTCAGTTTTGCATAAGTCAATTAAGCTCTGTTATTGAATGCCTATTGTTTCAGGATTCTATCAAAGCCATCTTAAGAAGAATCCATTTCTATTACATCCAGTTATTATTCCTAGCCTACTGCCAATAGCATGTTTAATCCTTATGTGATACTGGTTCCTCACATTACTGCCTTGGCTCTATTATCTCCCTTTTCCATTTTATCCATTCTAGTACCATCTGGAATGTCTGCAGCATTTCCCTTCTGTATGGACTATCACTTTCTCTAGATGTCCAAGATCCATAGAGTCACTGGTAAACATCAGTTTCCCAAGCCTTATCTAATGTTTTAAATCACATATCATAGAAAAGTACATTTTTAATCATTTTGGAGAGTCTATTATACAAATATATCATTCTGTTCCTTTGAATGTTATTCTACAGATACCACTCCATATATATTCCTGTATGCTGCTAATGAATGCAGACTCTCAAATTTTATTAAGCTTCATCCTCATATGTTTTTTAGGCACCACACCTCTTTCCACATAGATGTGGTTTGGCCCTATAGTCAATAGGAAATGAGATGTGAGTAGACAGAAGGGTAATACAGACTTATGCACATAGTAAATGTTTGTCTTTCTATCAATGGTAATATAGGAGCGGGAGAATTTAATAAGAGTGACTGGGTGCTCCTCTGTGTACATATTGAATGTATATGGAATTTCAAGTTTCAAGATTATAAGTAATTGTAGCCTCACCCTGTCTTAAGAGTCTCCCATTTTTCATCCAGGACTTTGATGTTAGCATTATAGACTTGGTGGAAATAAAATGTCCATCCTTTTGGAGCACTGTCATTCTCATGATCAATTCTCTAGATGGATTCTCAGCATCTTCTGGGCTTCAGTAGATAAAAGCCTCTTATGTGTTGCCTGAGGAGCCCTTTGGCTTTCAACCTTTAAATTCAATAGAAGATTAATCACCTGTACTCTTTCATTTACTTTCTCTGATGCATTAATATTACTTGGTAAAAACTATCCAAGTCTACTCCACAAGTCTCTTCATATTTCCAGAGCATTCACAAACCTTTTCCAGCTATGGGAACCTCTTGAGTAAATCCAATCTACCATTATTCTAATTCAAATTGTGTTTGTTTGTCTTATTTCATCCTCTTAAAAACAAGCAAATTGTGTCATCTTTGTTTCCTTTCTCCCTTTAAAATCCCTACCTCTCACTATTCAAAGTCAGTGTTACATTTCCAGAGGCTTTTCACTCATGCAGTGTCTAATAACAAATGTTTAGGAATAATGTGTGAGATATATATCTACCTGCAGCAGCAGTTTTTTTCCTCCAACCTCAGCTCTCTAATGTGTTGAGTCACTGCCCAATCTGAGGCTTATTGTCTATGCATTTACAAATCAAATAAATTCATGATAACACCTTAGGTTCTGGTATTTCATAGAGAAGACTTTTGTTGCTCTTTGAACTGGAGACTATCCTCTGAGACCTCTGGACTGGCCCTAAGAGAGGGTTCAAGAGGAAAGGGCATGAGCAGGGAAGGGGTGGAGTGCAGCCACCTCTGCTGATGCTTCTGCCACCACTACTGCTGCTGCTCTGGTGCTGCCATTCTAGCAGCCATTGTTGCTTCAAGACACTGTACTCACACCAAGCTGAGTAGACAGAGGGTTGGCTAGCCAACAGGTAGAGTGCTGGGGAGCTTCTGGCGATGAAAGCTTCAGAAGAGCATCTCTTCCCAGGCAGTATTATAGCTCTTGTGGCAGATTCTCTCAGACAATAAATTGTCACTCACCTTTATTGCTTCTGGATAGGATCTGAAGCACAGTTTTGGGGTGGGGTGGGTCGGATCACAGGTACTGCCTATTGGCATGGCCTGAGATGTTAGGGATGCCTCATCTACATGTGCAGGGTCTTAGGGGTGCTGCCACTACATGACTGATGGCCACAGTTCTCTCTGTAGTGGTCTATGGCTACATGACAGGCATCTGGAGTTGAGATCAGTCAAAGCTCCTACCATCCCTTTTGGGTCTCCGGTGCTTCAAGCCCTAGCTCGAACTATCAGGATTCCTCTCGTGGCCCACTGCTCCACAGACATTCATGGTCAGGGACTCATTGTCAGCATCTGTTGCCAAGGCAACAGCCACCATATCCCAGAATCCACTTGGCCCACCTTCCACCTTTACCTGTGGCTGGCTATGTTACTATCCATATATAAACAGAAGACCCCTCTGATATCTCTCTCTCTCTCTCTCTCTCTCTCTCTCTCTCTCTCTCTCTCTCCCACCTCTTTTCACCACCACCTTGCCTCCCTCTCTTTCAGTAAACCCCACGTGGAACTGTTTGGCCTGGTGTGGTCTTTCTGGAGCTGCACCATCATCACAATACTCATAATATAGTCCTTCAGATACTGATGAATGAAAAACAGATCCTAGAGGTCATAAAAACTCATAAAGTATCGTAGTGTATTAACTTATGTGAAAATTCTTGGTTATCTATCATGCAACCAACTCTATCTAAAAAAATAGCAACCACCAGAAGGACATAATCCCTTGTCTTAGAGCTTATATTATATTTCTAACCAAAATTACATGAAAGATGTATTTCTGAATGATGCTTTTACTGCTTCTGAAGAAACGGATGAAAAATCTAGTTCTGTTAAACGTGTTCCTTTAAATGCGCACTTGCTGAATTCTGCTCAGGGGTCCACTTTCAGTTATTTACAAATATTTGTTCATTTCAGGTAACTTGTAAAAGAACAAAGAAATGCAGAAAGACTTATTTTATGAATGTTAAAAAGCTAAACAAAACAACCAAACCAGAAAAGCCTAAATTTTACAAAGCTTCTATTCAGCTCCTCATTCAATCAGTATCTTCCTATCAGAGTATTTATTCCTCAACAACAAAGACCATATGTCTTGTGACTCTAGTGCCTAACAGACTAGGTATCCCATAACTATTAGTATATTATTTTAAAAAGAAAATGAGTTCATACATTCAGCTTAAATAATCACAAAATTTAAAGATAGTTTCTTATTTTCTATTGCTGTGATGAAATACCATGACCAAGGCAAATTATAAAAGAAAGCATTTAATTAGCTAACAGCTGAGAGTTTGCTTCATGACACACAAGCATGAGGAGGAAAAGAGAGGGGGAGAGAGACATAGACAGAGAGAGTGAGAGTGAGAGCGAGAGCGAGAGAGAGAGAGAGAGAGAGAGAGAGAGAGAGAGTTAGTTAGAGTTTGGCTTGGTGTTTTGAAACAACAAAGCTCATCCCTAGTGGTACATTTTCTAATCCTTCTCAAAAAGTTCCACCAAAATCAAACATTCAATTCCAACAGGGGCCATTCTCATTCAAATCACCATAGATGACATGATTGAGGTATCTTTTGTTGTGTATTAATTATTGAGATACTCTCACAGAACCTACAGTTTGTTATTTCAGTTAGACTGGCTGACCATCAAACCTCTAGGATACACTTGTCTACCTCTATCCTTTCTAGCCCATCATTGAGGTTAATGGGCTACCATGCCTTGCTTTTTTATTTTTTTAATTTTATTTAATCTTTTTTCACAGTCCAGATTTTATTCCCCTCCCAGTCCACCCTCTGATTGTTCCACATCCCATACCTCCTCCCCCCATCTCCATGAAAATATCCCCACCTCCCGACCCCACCCTACCTGACTTCCCCATTACCTGAGGCCTTAAGGCTCTTGAGAGTTCGGTGCATATTCTCTGACTGAGTTCATGTCCAGCGGTCCTCTGCTGTTTATGTATTAGGGGACTCATATCAGCTGGTGTATGCTGCGTGGCTGGTGGCCCCAGGTTCTGAGAGATCTCAGGGATCCAGGTTAGTTGAGACTACAGGCTTTCCTATAGTCACTCTCCTCCTCAGCTTTTCCCAGCTTTTCCCTATTTCAATCAATTCCTTTGGTTAGGTGTAAATATCTGCATCTGACTCTTTCAGCAGCTTGTTGGGTCGTTTGGAAGGCAGTCATGGTAGGCTCCTTATGGGAGCAAACCATACGGTCTGCTTCAGTAATAGTATCAGCCTTGAGGCCTCCACTTGAGCTGGATTCCAATTTAGGCTTGTCACTGGACCTCCTTTTCCTCAGGCTCTTCTCCATTTTTGTCACTGCAGTTCTTTCAGATAAGAACAATTATGAATCAGAGTTTTTGACTGTGGGATGTCAATCCCATCCTTCACTTGTTGCCCTGTCTTTCTGCTGGAGATGGGCTCTACAAGGTCCCTCTCCCCACTGTTGGGTATTTCATCTAAGTTCCTTTACCTTTGAGTCCTGAGAGTCTCCCACCTCCCAGTTCACTGATATTCTGGAGGGTCCCCCCACATCCTATCTCCCAAGGTTGTCTGTTTCCATTCTTTCTAGTGGCCCTCAGGATTTCAGTCATTTCTCCCCACTCAATATATGACCATGTTCCCTTCTTCCCTTCTGTGTCCCCTTTCCCACCCCTTCCCCTCCTCTGTTTGCTTTCTTCTCCCTCCCAAGTGGGATTGAGCTGTCCTCACTTGGGCTCTTCAGTTTGTTAAACTTTTTGAGTTCTGTGGATTATATACTAGATATTCTGTACATTTTTGGCTAATATTCACTTATTAGTGTGTACATACCATGTCCTTGCATGTGTGCAAGGACACATGCTTGTGTGTGCATGTCCTTTTGGGTCTAAGTTACCTCACTCAGGATGATATTTACTAGTTCCATTCATTTACCTGCAAAACTCAGGTTGTCCTTATTCTTAATATCTGAGTAGCATTCCATTGTGTAAATGAAGCACATTTTCTGTATCCATTCTTCTGCCATGGGACATACTGGTTGTTTCCAGCTTCTGGCTATCACAAACAAGACTGCTCTGAACATAGTGGAACATGTGCCCCTGTGGCATCATGGGCCATCTTTTGGATATATGCCCAAGAGTGATATAGCTGGGTCTTCAGGTAAATCTATTTCCAATTTTCTGAAGAATCTCCAGATTGATTTCCAGAGTAGTTGGACCAGTTTGCAATCCCACTAGCAACAGATGAGTGTTCCTCTTTCTCCACATCCTCACCAATATGTGCTGTCACCTGAGGTTTTGATCTTAGCCATTCTGATTGGTGTAAGGTAGAATCTCCAGGTGATTTTGATTTGCATTTCTCTGATGACTAAGGGCTTTGAGCATTTCTTTAAGTGCTTCTCAGCCATTGAAGATTCCTCTGTTGTGAAATCTCTGTTTAGTTTATGCCCCACTTTTTTTTTTTTTTTATTGGGTTGTTTGTGTTTTTGGTGCTTAGCTTTTTGAGTTCTTCATATTTTGAATATATTCTGAATATATATTTTGAATATTAACCCTCCATCAGATGTGGAGTTAGTGAAGTTTTTTTAAGGTTACCGATTTGTCCTATTGACTATGTTCATTGCCTTACAGAAACTTTCCAGTTTCATGAGGTCCCATTTATCAATTCTTGATCTTAGAGCATGAGCCATTGGAGTTCTGTTTAGGAAATTTTCCCCTATGCTAATGAGTTCAAGGCTTTTTCCCATTTTTTATTCTATTAGATTCAGTGTATCTGGTTTTATGTTGAGGTCCTTGATCCACTTGGACTTGAGCTTCATGCAAGGTGACAAATATCGATCTACTTTTATCTTTCTGCATACAGATTGCCAGTTAGACCAGCACCATTTGTTGAAGATGCTTTCTTTTTTTCATTGTATATTTTTTACTTCTTTATCAAAGAACAAGTATCCATAATTTGTGGTTTAACTTCTGGATCTTCAATTCTATTCCATTGATCAATGTGCATGCCTTGCTTTTATATGAATATTGGGGATCCAAGCTCAGATCTTTATGCTGGCTTAATACATATCATGTGATCTTCTCATTCTCAATTTTTGGATTTAAAATACACCTATAAAATTTCATGTAAATTTTTATTTGAGTAATTATTATTTGAAGGCATTATACTAACAATAAGTATTATGACTCATTCCATATAGACAGTAGTATTTATACAAATGTTTATAAATATTTACTTGGTATGAGTATAATTTTAAGGTAACTGATATATTAACATAGAAATATTTTTCTATTAATAAAAGTATAATTGTTTTTGATAAATTGAAAGCATAATATACACAACATCAAATGTGTCTATAATTAAAACACTAAGAAAACAGATTTGTTTAATTAAACTTTAATTTAATATTTTTATAAATAGTTTTCTAATTAAAATACAAACTAAATTAAAATACAAGCTAAGACTTCAAAGCTGTTGTTATAAACAACTGACTTCAAACAATTGAATTTATTTAAGTTCTGCTTTAACAATATTTCTTAACTATATTACATTTCGCATTTAAAAATATACTGTTACTTTATTTTGCTTTCTTTCTCCCCTTTAAGGGTGCTATTCTTATTTTCAGCCTTGTAGGACTGGTAACATTTTTGATCAGTGAAAAGTTTACTGTTTCCCAAAGTAATGGGTATGTAATAAAGCTGTTCTACTCCAACAATTAAAAACATTTTATTTTGCAATAAAATAGGTTTCTTTTTTCCAGCAGCAGCTACACAACATTAATTCAGACACTAATTTGCACATGATGTATTATTGATAGAATTGTATGAACATTTATTACTAAAATGTATATACATATACATATATATTAGATTATATGTTATATTTAGATCACATAAATACCAAATCTGAGTCAGTTTTTCACTTCAATATAATGAGAATTTTAAAAATAATAATAATAATAAGCATACAGAGGTAAGCCTGCAAATAAAGAAATTTACACAAGGTTGACTATTTTGGAAATCATGTAAGTCAAAATAAAGTAAGATTGTTTGGAAAGATGCTAACAGAGAGCTCTTATTCAGGGCCCAACAGTTTTCTCTTTGATTCAATAGAAATGCAAAATACGAGCAGAAGGAGCTGAACTTAACATCTGCTATATCAAAAAGTATCTTTGTTTCTTTCTCTCTTTGTTTGTTTGTTTTGTTTTTGTCATTGCTTTGCTTTTTGAGACAGGGTTTCTCTGTATGGCAACCCTGGATGACTTTGACCTCAAGCTGTAGGTCAGGCTGGCATTAAACTCAAAGATAGTCACTTTCCTCTGCCTCCCCGGTGCTGGGATTCAAGGCATGGGTTTTGAAAGAGCTTGAAATTGATCCTGTCAATGAGACTCTGAATCACAAGGATTGGCTGAGTTGTCATTCATTGAGTTCCTCCTGACTGTATGCATCAATAGATAGGGTAAAAAGCCAATTCTTTTTCATTTAGCAAACTGATTTTTTTATATGCTTGGGTGGAATCTATAAGTCAAAGTTTAAAACACTACTCAAGACATATTAAATGTTTTTACTTTGGAGAATGCTTGAATCTGCAGCTTCTTTTCATGTCCCACTTCAGCTTACTTACACAGTTTAGCTCCAGCCATGTGTTCCAGGTCCTATTATGGCAAATTAGTATTGGCTGTTGTGCCTTTCCATTCATTAACTGCCACAAGTATTATTCTTTCCTCCCATGTTCTGGTTCTACTTCTCACCCTGGACCAAAGACTTGCCAAATAAGTGTCTTATCATGTAGTAGGGGGTCCCTGACCTTTTTATGTTGGAAGATTATGTAATACAGCCATCCTTCAAATGCATTAGTCCACCAATCCTTATTATTCCAGGATGGATGCAGCCAACTGTCCCCAGCCTGACCATGCTGAGAGTAATAGAAATATGTGCTAAAGTTAAACAAAAGGAATAACATGAGTGAGAAAAAAGATGCAGATCCCAATCCCTTCCTGCTACTATAACTAATACCTAAGAAAATGATATGGAATTTTCAGGGAAATGGATGGAACAAGTACTCTTAATTATGGATCCGATTTCCAAACCTTTGAGTATATAATCTGAAGTAAATGCAGAAGCCTGAAAACTAGAAAAGGATGAGAGAAGGTATGCTAAGAAAAAAGGATAGTAGGACACAAAAACAGAGAGGAAAAGTGGTAGGGTTTAACTGGAAAGGAGGGGGGCAATTCAAACAGAAAGGAAGAAAGGAAAGGTAACAATCATGCTTGAAGAGAAATAGGAAAACATTATTGTATAAGCTTTATTTTAAAACTCTATATACAGATGACAAGTGGGCTGAGAAAGAAATCATGGAAACAACACTCTACCCAATAGCTACAAATAATATATACTATATTCAGGTAACTCTAACCAAGCATGTCAAACACTTGTATGACAAAAACTACACTTTGAAGAAGACATCAAAAGATGGAGAGATCTCTCATGCTCATGGATCTGTAGGATCAAAATATAAAAATAGCCATCCAACCCAAATCTATCTACACAGTCAACACAATCCCCATCAAAATTCCAAGACAATTCTTTACAGACTTTGAAAGGATATTTCTCAACTTTATATGGAAAAACAAAAGTCCCAGGATAGTTAAAACAATTCTCTACAATTATAGAACATTAGGCAGTATCACCATACCTAATTTTAAGCTATACTAAAGAGCTACAGTAATAAAATCCTCATGATATTTGCATAAAAACAGGATGTTCAATGAAATTGAATCAAAGACCCAGCCATAAATCCTTAATCCTATGGTATAAAATACCTGGGCATTTTATAAAGAGGCAGAAATACACAATGGGAAAAGAAAGAATCTTCAATAAATCATGCTAGTCTAACTGAAATATGAAAGAATGCAAATCGATCCTTATCTATAATCCTGAACAAAACTCAAATCCAAAAACCAAAACATAAAACCAGATACAATAACCAAGAACACATTGGCACAGAAGACAACTTCCTGAACTAAGAACAACAATCAACAAATGGCACCTCATGAAACTGAAAAGCTTCTGTAAGACAAGGATATTGCCAAAACAATAAAATAACAGAGTACAGAATGAGAAAAGATTCTCACCAACTCCATATCTGACAGAGAGCTAATACCCAAAATATATAAAGAAGAAACTAGACACCAACAAACCAAATAATCCAATTAAAAATGGGGTATCTAAAAGAAATCTCAATCAAGGAACTCAAATGGCTGAGAAACTCTTAAAACATTCAACATCTTTAGCCATCAAGGAAGTGCAAATCAAAACTGCTTAGAGATTCTATCATAAACCTTTCAGAATGGCTAATATCAAAACCACAAGTAACAGCTCATGCTGGTGAGGATATAGAGCAAGGGGAATGCTCCTCCATTGTGGGGGAGTGGGGGTTTATATAGCCACTATGAAAATCAATATGGTGGTTCCAGAAAATTGGGAATCTATCTACCTCAAGACCAAGCTAAAACACTCTCAGGCATATATCCAAAGTATATTCCATCCTGCCACAAGAAATATGTTCATAATAAACATAAAGTAAAAACAATCTAGATATCCCTTAACCAAAAATGGATAAAGAAAATATGGTACATTTATACAACAAAGTATTACTCCACTCTTAAAAATAATGACATCATGAAAATTGCAGGCAAATGGATGAAAAACAAAACAAAACAAAACACCTCATCCTGAGTAAGATAACCCAGACCCAGAAAGACAAACATGGCATTTACACATGTAGAAGTGAACATTGGCTGCTAAGTAAAGCATAATCATACTACAAACCACAGATCCAGAGAGGCCAAGTAACAAAAAGGTCTGGGGGTGAGGGGAATGGGAGGGGACAAAGATCTCCCTGGGAAGGGGAATTAGAAAAGATTTTGCAGGTAGACTGAGGATGGGTGAGGATTGATCCTGATCCGGTGGGGGGTGGGAGGGACTGAGGGAGGGAGGGAGTACTGGGAGACATGACTGGATTAGGGTGGGGGTTTATGGTCAATGTAGAACCCTAGTGAAGTAGAAACTCCATGGAATATATAAGAGTGACACTAGCAAAGTCTTCTAGTAATGGGGGATATGGGACACAAACTTGCCATCTTCTCTAACCAGGTAAGTCTCCCAGCAGTAGGACTGGAACATCAACAGAGCCACAAAATCTTCAACCTAAAATATGTCCTGCCTGCAAAATGTGCTAGGGTAATGTTGGTGCAGAACTTTTGGAAGTAACCAATCAATGACTGATCCAACTTTAGTCTCATGCCACAAGAGGAAGCCCATATGTAACACTGCCTGGATAGCCAGAAATCAAGAGCAAGACAGCCCAGAGACCACAAATAGAACCAAACATGACTGGCAAAAACGTCAATGAAATGATTCCTAATGATGCCCTGCTTTACTCTTAGACAGGAGGCTGGCCCAGTTGTCATCAGAGAGATATTATCCAGCAACTGATGGGAGTAGATGCAGAGACTCCCAGCCAAACACTAGGGAAAGCCAAAAGAATCCCACAGAAGAAGAGGAGGAAGGGAGCTAGAGGTGTCAAGCACACCACAAGAAAATCCACAGCATCAATAAACATAGGCTCATAGGGGCTCACAGAGATGTGAATCAATAATCCACATCTACTAAATTATTAAACCAGCATAATCCCTAAGAATAGTCCATAAAGATTTTTCTTTTACCCACAGATAAATGTTGTCTTCCCCTCTCATCAAGGAAACTTCTCTTTGCAATACTCAGAGACCACTACAGAAAAACACAAGCTCCAGATGAAGGAGTTGGAGAAGGGACTGTTGGAGCTGTGGGAGTTGGCAGCCCCATGGAGGGAGCAACAGTGGCAACTGGCCTGAACCCTCGATGCTCCCAGAGAATGGATCACCAACTAAAGAATACACATGGAGGGACCCATGGTACTGGTCACATATGTGGCAGAAGAGGGTCTTGTTAGCCATCGGGGGAAGAGAGGCCCTTGGGCCTGATGGTGTTAGATCCACCAGTATAGGAGAATGCCAAGGAGGGAAGTGAAGAGTGGGTGGGTGGGAGGTTGGGGCAAATACCCTCATAGTGGCAGGGGAGGGGGGAGAGAATAGAGAAGTTCCAAAGGGGAGATCTGGAAAGGGGGAAACATTTGAAATGTAAATAAAGTATGAAAAAAATAAAAATTACAAAAAAGAAAGAAAAAGAAAAACACAAGCAATCAAAATGCAGAGTTGTAGAGCCAAAACTCAGTGGATTTATCTACAAAGCACACTGGCAATTAAGGCCCAGAAAACAGTGTGGCAGATGATGAAGAAAGATTTTAAGACCCAAAGGATCAGAGTTGCTGTAAGATTGTGTTTCATCTTAACTGGTCCAATTTAATATCCAATATATATATACTCACTACACCCAATCTGATACTCAGGAAAATAAAATCACAAAAGAGGGGAAAGTAATACTGGAAGAGCAGAGGGTGGATACCTGACACTACATAGTATTTCAAAACACAACATGGAAGCTGTCCTCATGAAATCTCAACAACATGGTTGTTAAACAAGATCCAAATGGTGACAACATCAGTTGACAGGACAGTGTAGATAGGAAGAAGAAAATCCACAAGGAGTTATCCAAAGTAAAAGAGTCCAAGGCTTTGGGAGAGCAAGAATCAATTTCCTGTGGAGATGAGCTCTCTAATAGGTTACTTAGACCCAAATGTCAGCCCTAAACATATGTACATATGAGCAACAGTAAATATTTTAAGCTTGTGTGTGTGTGTGTGTGTGTGTGTGTGTGTGTGAGAGAGAGAGAGAGAGAGAGAGAGAGAGAGAGAACAGTTTCATAAATGGTGCAATCATATTGTAACTGTTTGAGTTAGCATAGAGTGCCCTCCTGTTTACTCCCTCCCCCCTCTTCCTCCAGCATGTCTCTCCTATGACCCCTATGATGTTCACTAGAAGTTAAGTACTTCTATATCAATCTTAACTTCTTGTACTTATGTACCAATACGTTGATTTTGATAGACTAGGTAGTTCATCAAACTCATTCATCAAAGTATATGGATGATAGACATTAGGTTCTTGGTAAAGGTTCATTAAACTGAATTGCCCTTAATTCAGAGCTCAAATTATTCACTAGAAAGAAGAAAACTGAGAAAACTGATAGGGGAGTTTCAGAATAATTTAGTTCTGATCTCCACTTAATAACTAACCCATGAGTGACTTTGGGCCAAAACACATTTCTCTGAGCTTCAGAGTCACATACTAAAATGTACAAATGTAGTGGATTTAAATACCCTTAAGGGTCACAGTGCCTGGTGCACAAATGACACCCAGGAGACATTTAAGACAATAAATTGATGGATATTTCTGTGAGGTCGTGAGATCATTGTAGCTATGAAATTATGTCGTCAATTCCATTCAAAATGTCATTAAACTAAAATGAGTTACAGCTATAGATGTGTGGTCAAAATGCTGGAGGACTGTCAAAGGAGGAGTTTCCTGTGCCTAACTACTCTTACATAATCCTTTATAACATCTAATTCTGAGCAAAGAAACTGTGCAAAAGCCAAGCCTCAGGTCTGCTCATCAGCGACCTCTAGAGTTCTATTTGTTTTGTACAAGTACATGAGAATCGAAACATTTAAAATGTGTGCATGAATTCTGGTAGAATAGTTCTCATTGTGCTTTCTTCTGTGGAGACAGCACAAATGATAACAGGGATTTACGCATCTCTGTCTCAGGGGCTTATTTTCTTTCCTTTGGTTTTGTTTTCTTTGAAGTGTGCCAGGTCAGTTTTTAAATCAATTCTACCTAGGTTTAAGCAAGGTTAAATATGTAAGCGTGCTTTATTACACACTTTGAAAAATCTGGCTGATTCTGGCAATCTTTCTTTAGAAATACTCTACAGTCTTTTACCTACCACCCAGAATTTCACATACTCCAGTCATTGTTTTTACACCATGATGTGATTGTATAAATATCCAAATATTCAGCATTGTCATTCCTTGTAGTCTTTTAACTATTGAAAACCAGACATTACTTGTGCTCATATCTCAGTACCTTGCATAGCGGCTTATCATACAGAATGGTTGAAAAAATTCAAGTCACAGTAATGTGTATTTTAAAGCTGTGTCAAGAATAGTGTAGAGGAAAACATGTAAACTGTTTTTGTGTGATATACAAATCCTACTCTGTACCATTTATTCCTCTTGCTACACTCTGAGGAAGAGAGGCTTCTTATCTAACACATCTGCAGTGGCTGAGGAAGTTGTTCCTGGCATCTTGCAGAACTGAGAACAGTTTTGCATGATAGCAGTAATCTCCTTGGGGAGATGTATCACTGGATGAAATCAGAATTTTTGTCAAAGAGATAGGATGCAGCGGTTCTAGAAGAAAAATTGAAGAGTATAAACCATAAAATTAGCTACAAACATCTGGTTGCTCTGTAGATAGTGTAAAGGATGTGCATTTTGTATCTTTCTTTACCACTACAAGTATTGACAAATATAAAATGTTTAGTTTTGAGGATTGGCTAGATGGCTCATTTTAGCAAGACCAAGATTCAGCCTCAGCACCTACAGTTCCCACAACCATCTGCAACTCCAGTTCAAGAGGATTTGACACTCTGGTAGCCTTCACATACACCAGACATATACTTGATACACAGACATACAAACAGGGCAAAATATTCTGAAACAAAAATACAATAAATAAATCTTATGTTGAATTCCCTGGAAATACATGTTTTAGTTTATGACATCCATTAAATGAAACACATTAAATGCAGAATATACCATTAAATATATTTTAGTAGATTGAGATTGTCTCTGACTCCTTTGCATGCTCTTGGGACCTTTTGGTTGCTGATGGGTTTCCTCATTCAGTCTTGGTATGAGAGTTTGTGCTTAATTATATTGTAACTTGCTATGCCATGTTTGGGTGATATCCCTGGGAGGTCTGCTCTTTCCTGAAGGGGGAAAAGAAATGAATCTGCTGGAGAAAGGAGGTAGAAGGGGAAACTGGCTGGAGGAGATGGAGAGGAAACTGCAGCTGGGATATAATATATGAGAGAAGAATAAATAAAAAGAAATTGAAAGAAATATATCTTTTTTACTTTTTTAAAAAATTGGCTATTTTATTTATTTACATTCCAAATGTTGCACTCTTTCCCAGTTTCCACTCTCCAAAACCCTGTCCCCCCTCCTCCCACTGCCTCTATGAGGATGCTCCTCCACCTACCTACCCACTCCTTCCTCATTGTCCTAGCATCCCCCTATGCTTCATCGAGCCTCCACAGGACCAAGAGCCTCCCCTCCCATTGATGCCAGATAAGGCAATCCTCTGCTACATATGCAGCTGGAGCCATAGACCCACCCATGCATACTTTTTGGTTGGTGGTTTAGTACTTGGGAGCTCTGGGGGGGTCCGGTTATCCAGTTAAGTGATATTGTTGTTCTTCCTATGGGTTTGCAATCCCCTTCAGTTCCTTCAGACCTTGCCCTAACTCTTCCATTGCTCAGTCAGATGGTTGGCTGTGAGCATCCACATCTGTATTAGTCAGACTGGCAGAGCCTCTCAGGGGACAGCTATCCCCAGTTCCTGTCAACAAGTGCTTCTTGGCATCAGCAATAGTGTCTAGGTTTGGTGTCTGCAGATGGGATGGATCCCTAGGTGGTGTGGTTTCTGGATGGCCTTTCCTTCAGTCTCTGCTCCACTCTTTGAGCTTCCATTCCTGTCCTTTAGACAGGAACACTTCTGGGTTAAAATTTTTGAGATAGGTGGGTGGCCCCATCCCTCAACCAGGGGCTGTGCCTATCCACTGGACATGGTCTCTACAAGGTTCTTTCCCCTCTTTGTTGGGTATTTCAGCTAATGTCATCGCCATTAAATGTATAAAAAATAGTCATATAGGATCATTGCAGAGAAATGAGTATACCAACAGCAATTTACATATATGTATATGGACTGCATGTTAACTGAGCTCTAAATTTCAAAGACTAAATAGAATGTTCCATACACATTTCTAAATCACTAGTGCTTAGCATTTATGTAAATTTTACCCAAGTCAAATTTTTACTTAGAATTTTCTGTTTCAATGATTTATAATCTCTCAAGTCAACATTATGAATGTCATCTTTGGCCCCTCTATACATGACAAAAGGTCCCTCTTTCCCAGTAAATTATCATGATTTTAGTTCTGATCCTCATTGCTTCTATTCAGGTTCATCAGACAAGACGTCTAACTTCACCTGTCTATTAAATGTAGATGTTACTTCTCTCTATCCATCGCTGTCAAAGTAGATGTCCCAAACCCCAAATTTATATGTTCAGCTTCCTGCTTTCCAGTTTTCTTGATAGCTTATAGAACTGCACATAAGTCCCTTAGTTTAAGCTATTTATAATTGTAATCTCTTTAAATCCTCCACCATCTCAATCATGGATATTTACTTCAATCCGAGAGTCAACAAGGAAACTACACTACTTCCTTGCTGTGTCATACCTCCTGCTTCCAAGCATTTTGAATCCATCCTCTACAACACCCTATTCCTTCTCTCTTTTCTTTGCCATTCTTTTGTCTTTCAAAGAAAAGTAACTTGCAGCACTCCTTCTTCTCAGCAACAATCAACTGCCCACCCCAACCACAAAGGTATTACCCCTGTCCTTTCATTGTGCTCTCTCAGCATGTTCTGAGGACATATAATACACCACACATGGTTGGAGAGTTGTCTCACATTCTTTCTTTAGAGTGGGGTGGTTTCTGTGAGACCTGAAAGCAATAGTTTTTTTTATTAATTTTGATGGGAAAATTAAAATTCTTAGCATGGCATATAAAGTCCTTTGGTCCTATAGTCCTTTTCTGGTATCATTTTCTAATAACTACCTAATATTGTGACCTACTGTTCAGCTCCAGTTCTCTGTTTCAGGTTTCCCTGAGTGGTGTGTATCCGATGAACGTGAGCAGCAGACAGGGTCTAGGCAAGCTGTTACCAGGTTCTGGGCATCTTATTCAAGAGAGAAATAAAGGCACACTCAGATTGGAAAATAGCAAGAAAACGTTATTTTAAGCAAAGTGGTAGTACTAGTCTGGAACAAATATGCCACCAAGAGTGAACGCAGGCCACATGAGTAAGAATATATAAGGCCCATATTATTCTTTGGGGCTGTTTTTGATGGGCTTCAAGAGAGGAGAGAGGTTATTAGTAGAATTATTTGGGTGTTTCTTTAGTTAGATTAACAGTTTTGGATTATAAAACAATTCGATCACTGTGTATGACCCGTCTTATAATACACATAATTAGAGTCATATTCATATCAAGTTATCTATAGTCATAAGATAGTTAGCATGGATTCTTCCTAAAAGTTCATTTAGAGGATACAGCTTGCCATGTGGAACGATCTCCCTAAAACAGTTCAAATTAAACTGACACCCCACACAGACATACAAGGTATGGTTGAATAGAATCTGTGATTGCTGTAGAAGCAACCAGAAACCTTTTAACTGTTTAAAACAAGTATGCATGTACCCTGATGTAGGTGGAAGTCCCAGATTGTTAACTAAATGTTCGATGGGACGCTAAGAAAGGGCGTGTGCATAACCCAACTGAAGTGGAGTTGCAGATGGCTAAGTTATTTTCTGTGATTTCCTGCCTCCAATATCTTTTACATCCTTTAAAAACACCCTTTTCTGATAATCCTTCACCCAGTCAGTCAAAGCCAGTCCTCCATCATACTCCAAACCAAACTCCAAACCAAACCAAGAATTTATTTTGCTACATTTGAGTGTCCAGATCACAGAACTTTAAGGACACCCCAAGGAAAGGATGTCATAATCAACAGCAACTTTTCTGAGCATGAGTTAGCTCTAGACCCCAGAGATTATCAACATAAGCTTCAGAGTTTTATGATAGTGTAAGACTACTCTTCAGTATCTCTTTCTAAACCTGTAAATCTGAGCTTTAAAAAAAATATCAGATTTATCTCAGTAAGGTTTATAACTTAGATAAAGTATATATCATATAATGATGTCTCTAGAATATATAAGATTCCATAGTAGCAGTAAACTTGTGTCTGACAGAGTAACCTTGGCCAATTTGGTACTCTAAGTTGAAGGGTATTCCATTACTTTACAGGAAGCATAAAAGGCTGCATTAGCTGCAGGACCCAGAAATGAACAGTAGGTACATGTCAAAGGCCAGAAAAATGCAAAGGTACCCTGTGCAAGAACATAATCCCCTGAATAGTGAGAACATGTGTCATATAAACCAGCAAATATGTATAGATTGTATAGTGGAGGCAAGAGAAAGGGAGAAAGAAGGCCTTGGGTGTTTACCTCTTCAGAAAGCTTTCTGCTGCCCTTACAGGAAGGTGTAGAGATGCCACAAAGAGTGAATCTTCATGCCTGATAACACCAACATTCCAAGTGCTTCTTCACAATTCTAGAACTGATCGCTTAAAAAAGAGCTGCTTTTCAAATTTCCTTCTGCTCTTACTTGTCTTTTTTTTTTGAGGGACCTAACAAATGGATTCACTGGATTCAAGTTGTTATGGTGACTTCTCCCCCACTCCTTTGACAGCAGTGGGCTTTTTACACCTCTCATCTGAAAGGTTGACAGAAAAGGAATTTAGTCAAAAGATATTGTTTTATTGAATTGTGTCTTAGAACAAGGTGATCAGTCTTGCCCAGAATATCTACTATTTGGATTTTCTGGTGCATATTTTTTTCTATTTAAAAAAAAAAATTCAGCATGCTCTAAAGACCCTTAGTAAATCCTAAACATCCCTAGAGTCAACCATTAAGATATTATTTTTCTCTCCTTATTTTCCACTATCTTTTTCTTCTCCCTTCCACCTGTAGCTTCAGCCTTTATGAATTAATAGGACTTTGTTTCTTATTGATCACTTGCCATTTTCAGAGCTCAGTAGGCCTGTCTTGTCCTGATTTTTTATTGCTATGGCAGCAATAAAAAAGGTTAGAAATGGAGAAAATATCACACACAGACACACACTCCAACCTGTGTATACATCCAGAATCTACTGTTACTTTGAAATATTGATCTTACAGAATAACTGGAAATGTCCTGAAATAAAGCATTAGAGAACACATGAAAGAACAATGAAAGATGAATGGTTCCTTTCCTGTTCCTAATGCACTGGCTCATATGGAAGATGGCAAAGAATACAAGTCATGATTTCATCTGCCTTGCTTGGGGTTGCTAAGTCAGCTTTTTCCTCAGAGTGTTTCAAAAGCTATTTTCTTGAGGTTAAAGCTTTGAAATTTTCACATCTTTAGAGAAACAGAACCTAGTATCTAAGGCTCTAAATGATATGAACAGTAAAATCAGGTATTTCTATAATATATTTCATTTTCTTCTTTTGATATTGTTCATTCTATTGAACCCTTGTAAAGTAAAAAAAAAAATTGATTTATTACTAATTTTAACATATCAAATAACTGAAATGCATACCATGTGCTATGATCCAGATACCATACTGTCTGCTTTTTTTTTTATGGTTATTTTATTTATTTACATTTCAAATGTTATCCCCCCCTTCCCGGTTTCCCCTCTGCAAACTCCCTATCCCATCCTCCTCCCCCTGCTTCTATGAGGGTGCTCCTCCATCCACCCACCCACCCACTCCTGCCTCACCACCCTAGCATTTCCCTATGCTGGGGTATCAAGCCTTCACTGAACCAAGGGAACCCCGTCCCATTGATGCCAAATAATGCCATTCTCTGCTACATATGCAGCTGAGGCCATGGGTCCCTCCATGTGTGCTCTTTGGTTGGTAGTTTCATCCTTGGAAGCTCTTGGGGGGGGGGGGGGTCTGGTTGGTTGATATTGTTGTTCTTCTTACAGGGTTGCAAAACCCTTCAGCTATTTCAGTCCTTCTCCTAACTCCTTCATTGTGGTCCCCATGCTCAGTCCGATGGTTGGCTGCAAACATCCGCATCTGTGTTGGTCAGACTCTGTAAGAGCCTCTCAGGAGACAGCTATATCAGGATTCTATCAGCAAAGGAGCTGAATTCTTGGCATCAGCATTAGTGTCTGAGTTTTGGTGGGTGCATATGAAATGGATCCTAAGGTAGGGCAGTCTCTGGATGGCCTTTCCTTCAGTCTCTGCTCCACTCTTTGTCCATGTATTTCCTTTAGACAGGATCAATTCTGGGTTAAATTTTTTTAATACTGTCTGTTTTTTAGAAGTTGCAATATCTTAGGCACCTGAAAATACACTGGTTCCTTTCTGCAATCCAGGAAATCTATTTTGTGATCTTTAAGCTCACAGTTGTGCCCTGTTGATAAATTTTCTAACATCTAGCCTATTTTCTATAGCTTTGTATTTGCTTTTTCTTTAGACAGCTTAGGCTGGACTCTAACATGAGATGATCCTTCTACTTCATCTTCCAAGTGTTGAAATAACAGGGCAGAGCCACCATAGCTTCCTCAAACTAAATTTTTGACAAGTTCTGAAGATCAGGGAATGGATTTTTAAAGACCTGCCTCTATGCCCACTATACCTTTGTTCCTCAAAAATGTCTCTGATCTCCAATGCCTTTCCCTTCATTTCATCAATACATAAGCTCTCTTTAATTTACTTTGCTTTTGTGTGATGTTAGTCTCTTTTCAATTTGCCTTATAATTATTTTTGTACCTATCTTTCCCCCAACACCATAATGGGCTCTTAAATTGTAGAGTTACACAACACACTGGACATCATAGACATGCTCAAGCTTATTCTACGAACTTAACCAAAATACAACAGTCTAAGAACCTCATATATTTCCATTGACTACATGATATATAATAGTGTGTATGCATGTTCCTATGCATGTATTTGCAAGCAACAGAGCTTGGCATTTAATGCCTTCCTTTGTTCCTCTTCACATTATCTGCTTTTTCTTTAAAATGGAGTCTCTCATTGAACCTGAAGTACACCAATTCAGCTAGACTGTAAGCCAGGAATGTCCCTGTGACCATCCTATCTGGATTACAGACTACTGTCACCATATCCAATTTGTAACATAAATGTTCTGGGTCTTCAGGTCCTCATGTTTGCCCAGCAAGCCATGACCAATAAACCCATGGCCCAAATTTTCCCCTAACTGTATGGATTGCATATGCTAATAAACTACTTTTATCTTATTAATCTTGTCAACATAATGACTAAGACCCAAGCTGTTAGATCGTACTAGAGTAGAGGAGTATACTTTTATTGATACTTTTATTGTCTCATGCTACTATGCACTGTGAAACCAGTGAAGGATTGTTCTAACTGTAAGAAGAAAAAAACACTATTTTCTAAGTGTGTGAAGTACCCACAGGCTTCTTTTTTTACCTTTTCTTTTCCATGTCTAATGAGGTCAAATTCCTGATTTATGTATTTAGGAAAAAAAATCTAAGGATTCTGTTGTTTCCTTGACTTGTTGAATTAGCATATACAACCAATCCGTTTTACATGCTTTCTCACAATGTGGTTCATTTGTTAAATAATATATTGTAAAAACTGCAATATCCATGGAATTATTTCACTCTAATTTACATTGTAGCTCTCTAGTACTCAATTCCTATATTTTTCTGGCCAGATGTGACAGTCTACATCTGTAATACCCAAAATTGAGAGATAGAGACATGAAGCTCAGGAATTTCAGTTATCTTTAACAGTATACGAATTCAAGACAGCCTGGACTGCATGAGCCACTGTCTTAAAAATCAAAACAATAAAAACAAAATCTTTACATTTTATTTTTTTATATTTTTATTTAAAATATTTTTAAAGATTGAAATATAGTTACATATTTCCCTCTTAGTTTTTCTTCCTTCAACCCCTCCCATGTATTTCCCTCATATTTAGTTTTTAGATATTACTAAGCTATAAATTCTTCTTTTGAAGTTTCTATAACTGCTAAGATTCCTTACTTACTTAAAACTATTCTGCCATCATGGAGGTGCTTGCCTTTCTTATCACCCAGGAGTCAGGAGCAGCATAAATTCAAAACTATCCTGGGAAATTACTGATAATCTGTACTTTAAAAAAGTTTTCTGTGTAGACTTAGATTCTCTTAAACCTACTGTTAAGTAGTTTTCTTAAATGCTTTAACATCCTTTCTAGCCCACCATCCACCAGAAATAGTAGAAAGAAAAGGTTAATAGAGGAAAGGAAAATGTAGACCTGTTTAGAAATATTTCTTTGAAGCAAATCCAATCTGCATTGTCAGGATATCAGCAGTCAGTTCACATGAATCAGCAGTGGCAGCTCAATCCACTCACAAACACCATTCACAAATCAGCAAAGGCAGGTTGGTCCAAAAGACACTGCAAGGCTATGCCACTTGGTCCAAGTTGGTAGAAGAGGCAAGAAGCTGCTGAAATACCAACAGAAGTTTTTTGGTGTATTTCTCTCTATGAAGTCCAAGACAAACCATGTCTAACAAAGAATGGTAAGGCATACCAATACCACCCAGCATTATCCACTGTCCGTTGGGCTATATTTATATCCTTTACAAACATCATGTATTCTCACAAGAATCCACTCCAGCAAAACATCAAATGCCTTTTTGTCAATCAGCCTCCAAAAACCTCTTCCCACATATCGGCTTTGGCAAAAACATCATCTCATAAGACAGATAACAGAAAAGGAATCACATGGCACAACTGAGTCTCCAACAAAACCAGAAATTTCCACTTCATTTCTGGGCTACAGAGATGTCCCAGAGTTTAAGAGCATTTGCTCTTTCTCTATGAGTCCTGATTTAAGTTTCCAACATTATATGGCTTATAACCTCCTGTAACTTCAGCTCCCAAAGATTGAATGCCATATTCTTACATCCACAGATGCCATCTACATATAATAAGTATACAGAGAAGCACACACACACACACAGAATGCACACACAGAGACAGAGCACACACACACACACACACACACACACACACACACACACACAGAGCACACATACTCCACACCAACTTTTACATTTTTTTCAGTACATGTAACTTCTGTTGCATAAACATTCTACAACATGTTTCTTGAAATCTGCTAGCAAAGGCAACATCTGTTATATTTCAAAGTTGTCTCAAAGGAACAAAACTCAAACCTGTCAACTTACCTATTACTTATTTGTAGATTAGAATCATCTAGGGTCTCTGCCCATTTTGTACTCCCTCTGGTTTCAAAGTCATATACAGTTAGAGCATGCAGACAGAAATAAATGCAGTGTATACACAGATGCTGCTTTTCTTTCATTTCTAAATTTCTCTCATTCCTAATATGTTAGCTGTTATTCAGACAAGACTTCTTCATTCATTGTCACAAATTTATTAATCTATACCTTCTTAATTCCTTTACCAAGAGAGACAGTAACACCTCCAGACAAGAAGGAAGCAAGTTGTATACTCAAAACTTTTGACAACTTAGTACAAGGCTTTCAAGAATACACTTTTTCAGTTCCCTTCAGCTTACTGATGCTCTTATACATTTAAAAAAGCCTTCCTTGTTATGTCCCCAGGGCAAAGATGGAGGATAATTCACTCCATGCTACCAAAATTCACATTAAAATTTCATTTTATCAATACTTATCTAAGACCAAGGGTTTTTTTTTTTTAATTTGTTTGTTTCTGGATTGCTTATTAGATGTTAGTTATTACTCTTGTATGAATCATACCATAATTGATCTTTGTTAATGTCTAGTTTTTGTAACTTAAAGTGGAATGCCAGTTTAAAACACTTGTGAAGCTATTTAAGTGCCAAGTCCTAGCTATTTATGACACTTCTAATCACTTGCCATCATCTTCCCCACAGACAGTTGTAGAATTTCATGCCCAATCTTTATAGCCTCTCTGAAGCCCTCAAAACAATTTACATGCTCATATTTAATCAACTTACTTAAATTCCATTAAATCGTATCGTTAAAATACCACATACAGCATCATAAATCAAACTTTTCTTGCCAAGGCTTTTGCTTGCAAAAAAATAATAATAATTTTGCAGTAAATGCTCTCTGTGTGTCAAGGGTTTGGAGTGTTCAGTCATCAGTCAGCACACATTACAAAATGGACAGAGACAGATGGTGATTGAACAAGGTAGTTAAATGCAAGACTTTCAAGGGTGCAGTGCTATTACCCTTACCATGTATATCTGGAAAACATGAGATCAAAAAAGAAAGCCCATTTTCTCAAAGTCATCAACTGATGGGTTCCAAACAAGTGGTTTCTTTTTGATCCTTGACCTATTCAATAGATTAAGTTTTGACAAAAACCTACTGCTCTGGTCTCTATATGTCTTTAAGACAAAAAAAAAAAAAAAAAAAGTTTCTTCCAAGTCACTATTGAAAAATCTGCCTGAGCAAAGTCCAAGATTCTCTCCCTAATGTGTGCTGTTCGATTATTCACCGAGTTGTTGACATTCAATCTATTGTTGATTAGATAAAAAATGCACGAGGGACCCTTACAACACAGCATGAAATTGCATCTGCCTCTGGTGAAATAATTGACTGAACAACAAAGTTTTCAACATAATCCAGTTAAACCAAAATTAAACCTTACAGCTATTGACCTTGCTGTTTCTCTTGCTATATTGAAAGCTAGCCAAGTTACTCAACACCTTTTGCCTACTTCTTCAAACATGTTTCTAAATTGCTACACACTCTCTGTATTTGGCTGGATAATTATACAAATGTTACTTAGGAAAAATGTAATGAATAAAATCAGTCTGCTGAGTTATGAAGTTCAGCTTTACATTCATTCCTGAGTGCTATAACATTAAAAGAGCAATATCTATATCAACCTCTGTCTAAATATCAGACATCTGTTTATTTTTATTAAAATTTCCATTTTTTCTTTCACATTATGACAACATATTTCACACAGCATAAATGTATTTTGCTCTCTCTCACCAAAAATTCCCACCTCCTACAAATTATCACTCAATGGAAAGCAAAAAGATTCACAATTACCTAATTTTAGAATCTGTTTTAAATACCATATACCTCAATGTTTCACAATTTGTATATTCAGATTTCCAAGATCTTTTTAGTTAGTATGAACATTAGGGAAATAATTTTCAAATTTCTGAAAAGGGATAAACTTACTTTAGTCAAGATCCAGAACACAGCAAAGGGATCAGAATAAATTTCTATTTAAAGTGGCAAAACGCAAACATAATGTTAAGAGTGATATAAATCTAAATGTTTATTAATTAATTAACTCAATAATAATGCAACTTTTGCACAAAATGTAGAGTTGAGTTGAGAGGTAAAAATGTAGCATTTGTAAAATGAGTTTCTACCCTTCCTAAAAATATCAATTTGGGGAGAGATGATTGTGTAGAGCTCAATCAATGAAGTGCTTGCTATGTAAGAACGGAGACCTGAATTTGGATCCTCAACTCCCATGTACAAAAAAGAAAGAAAGAAAAATACAGGTCTGCCAATTCTCTCAGAAAGTCAACTGAATATTCATGAGAGAAATACTTAAAATTTATATCATAGAAAAAATATATCCATATAAACTATTTCCACAAATCTAGGGGCAAGAAGGTGTACAAATCAATGACATAGGACTCAAGAGTCATAAAGGGGGTCTTTTCTCTTGGTTCTTCCATTAACAGTTTTAATTAAAATATAATTATATCATCTCCTTTATAATTATATGCTATTTTATTTCTTTCATAAAACTCTTCCCATGACTCTCTGCCTTGTCTTGCTAATTTAGATGATAGATAAGTAGACAGATAGA